>CADWAE010000470.1:2520000-3018223 GCA_902982915.1 Phalloptychus januarius | reverse complement strand
CTAACCCTAGCCCTAACCTAACCTAGCCTAGCCCTACCCTAGCCCTTACCTAACCTAACCCTACCTAACCCTAACCTAAACAGGCCTGGCCTGGCCTGGCCTGGCCTGGCCTGGCCTGGCTGGCCTGGCCTAGCCTGGCCTGGCCTCAGCCTGGCTGCTTCAGCCTGGCCCTGGCCTGGCCTGGCCCTGGCCCTGGCCCTGCCCTAGCCTGGCCTAAGCCACAACCTGGCCTAGCCTCTTTCAACCCTGCCTAGCCTAACCTAACCTCATTTATTTATTTAACCTAACCTAACCTAACCTAGCCCTATTCTTCCTAGCCTAGCCTAGCCTAGCCCTGGCTTCTTTTCTTCTTCAACTAGCCTAGCCTAACCCTGCCTAGCCTAACCTAGCACAACCTAACCCTGCCCATAACCTAACCTAACCTAACCCACGCCTCAACCTCAGCCCTAGCCTGGCCTAACCTAAGCCTAACCCTAAGCCTATCCCTGCCTGACTCAGCCTCGCCTAGCCTGGCCTAGCCTAGCCTCTTCAACCTGGCCTCAAGCTCGCCACAACCTGCCTAGCCCTGCCTGGCCGCCCAACCTAGCCTAGCCACAACCTAGCCTAACCCCTGGCCTAGCCTGGCCTATTTTCTTTATTCCTGGCCGACCACTAGCGGCCCTGGCCCTGGCCCTGCCGCAGCCTGGCCTGCCTGGCCTGGCCTGGCCTAGCCCCTGGCTTCCCTACCCTGCACACCTATTCCTACTTCACACCTAGCCAACCTAACCTCAGCCTATCCTTTTACAACCTGCCCTTACCTAACCTAACCTCCTGCCTCAACCCTAACTACCTTGCCTAGCCTAGCCTAACCTACACAACCCTTCAACCCTACAGCCTAGCCTAACCTAACCTCTAACCTATTTACCTAGCCTAGCCTACCTAACCTGCGCCTGGCTGGCCTCAACCCTGCCTAGGCCTGGCCTAGCCTAACCTGCCTGGCCTGGCCTAAGCCTGAGCCTGCCTGGCCTGGCCTGGCCTAGCCTGTGGCCTAGCCCTGCCTGGCCTAACCTATCAACCTAGCCTAACCCTAACCTAACCTACCTAACCCTGCCCTACCTAACCCTAGCCTAACCTAACCCTAGCCCTAGCCTAACCCTAACCTAACCTAGCCTAACCTAGCCTGCCTATCCTCTTAATTCCTAACCCCTACCTACCTCAACCTGCCTAACCTTACTGGCCTACCTTAGCCTGGCCTACGCTCCCTAACCCTGCCTACCTTACAGCCTGGCCTGGCCTCAGCCTGGCCTAGCCTACTAGGCCTGGCCTGGCCTGGCCTGGCCTGGCCTGGCCACCTGGCCCTGGCCTGCCTGGCCTGGCCTGGCCCCTAACCTAACCCTAGCCTACCCTGGCACAACCCTAGCCCTAGCCTGGCCCTAGCCCTGGACCTAGCCCTAACCACCTAGCCCTACCTCAGCCTAACCTAACCCTAACCCTGCCTAGTGTTTAACCTAAATGTTTAACCTAGTTCAGTGTTTAACCCTAGTGTACCCTAAGTGTTTAACCCTAAGTTTTTAAACCCCTAAGTGTTTAACCCAGTGTTTAACCCCTAAGTGTTTAACCCTAAGTGTTTAACCTAAGTGTTTAACCCTAAGTGTTTAACCCTAAGTGTTTAACCCTAAGTGTTTAACCCTAAGTGTTTAACCCTAAGTGTTTAACCCTAAGTGTTTAACCCTAAGTGTTTAACCCTAAGTGTTAGGTTTTGGCCAGGGGTTCCCTTCCTTAAAAAAGGGTTTACAGTGCATTTATGAATTCTCGTATTCTGTAATGGAAAAGGAAATTCATAAATGTATTTCAAACATATTACCACAGGAAAACTCTTGGTTGAACCTCTACACCCACTTTTCTTAAGACTGTCCTAAAATTTTATCAATTTCATTTTAAGTAAAAGGATGTGGAACTTGGCATCCACAGGTGAATCACATTTTGCTTTGTCAACTTCATAATATTAACATTGTTTTCAGATAAACCTACAATGGTTTTTACTACAATTTCTGTGCTGTTTTTTCCACACCACTAGTCTGTCAAAAGGGATGGAGTTACTGTGCTTAAATGGTGGAGATTTTAAAAAGGATGACAATCTGGAATCTGGTTTTAAGACTTGGCGATGGGTCATCTTTCTGGAACTCTGCAGCCAAGCATCTTTAGATCTACCAGAAGTGTAGAATGCATTTAAACAAAATAGATGCAAGTTACCAGTGTAATATATACAATGTGTTCACTGAAACTAACAACTGAAGCAATTAAATAGGTTGGGAGAAGTTCTTAAACAAGTTACACTGAGTATGGACAGATTTGCATGATGAAATGCAAATCTGGCATATTACTATTGGTATTGTAATATGCAAGAAGCAGAAGACACTTCAAAGATGTAAATAAACTTAAAGAGTGGGAATTGGACCCAGAACATTTGAGTCCAATGGAAAGAGCAGCCAGTGAAGGCAATGCTTCATATCTTAGTCCATGGAAGGCTTATGCCCAAAAACTGAAAGTGATAAACTTGAAAAATGAAACGGAGAGTTAAAACACACACAAAAAAAATAACTATTTGTAAGGTACTCAGTTTACAGGCAGATTGCAATTGTTTCAAAGCTTTTTATACATGGGTGTAAAGAGCTTTCCATCCCATGGGGGTGGAAATCATTTTAAATACATTAGGACTCCAAGTAAAATGTCTAAAGTTTCATAACATTTAATTTATCTTTTTAAAACCCCATCAATGCTATTTCCTTTGAGAGATTTTAATTTAGCGACACTTGTCTTCACATACCTGTTAGTAGTACTTTGAATGGGCCACATTGCTGAAACATTCACAACTACTCTGTATCATTTGGTTTTTTAACTCAGAAATCATCCTAATGTGAACAGACACTAAGTTTTGGATTTCTTTAATTGCTACTGTTTTTGACTGACATTTAAAATGAATGTCCTCATATGTGGTCAAGATTTTTCTCAGAAACTAAATCATGTAAAAATAATTTTACATATTTGGGCTGATTGGTATCCAATGATTGCAAAATTAAACAATTATTTAATAATGCATGCCTGCAAGAGCCCATATCTTAGAAGGTTAAGTCTGTTTAGCAAAACTAAGTTTAAGATTTCCTGACATTAACATCAACTCCTTTTGCAGTTACAAGCAGTGGATCTGTAGAATCAAGGACCGACTTCCAGTTGCCGTGTGTGTTGCTGCTAAGGGTGTGTGTGTGTGTGAGGCTACTCCTCATAGAAGACTGGACTGCATTCAAGACTCCTGAGTCCTAGAGTCACCTTTCCCACGTGCTGTTCCTATAGGCGGAACCTGGGAAGGCTGATACGTACCGCGCCCCTGGTTTAAATAACACGCTATCCGTTAACACCGCAAGGTGGAACTAGCATGCCCAGGAAGCAGAAGCGTTCTCCGTTGATTCGCTGCTGGTCTGTGTTGAGTGCCGACGATCTGCTTTGTGTAAGCAGATCTCCACCAACTTTTTATGGCTTCCCATGCCACAGTGCCCTTAAGAAGGATGAGCAAAAGCAGTCATCCTCCCAAGGAAGGAGAACCTGGGCCAGCTGCAGCAAGCTGCTGCCTTCCAGGTCTCTATCACCCCTGGAATGAGAGCAAAGAGCAATTCTAGTGCCATCATACACCGCAAGACCTCTAGAAAAGCTCATATGTTGAAGAAGACTGCATTACTTACCCAAAGCTGCAAGCAGGGGAGTCTTTGTGATCAAGCTTGCAGCAGGCAGCAGTTCAACGAAACACACCCCATTCTGAGTCATGGTGCCGATTTTCTACATGTTGGCAAGTTGATTCTAAACCATCTAGTTTGACAGAGGAGCTCATTCTGATGACAACTATATAAAGTTTGTTTGGGATTGGAGAAAAAAACAGTTGAACTAGAAGCTAAAATGTGAAGCCCCACCATGCAATGCATTCTGGGTAATGCTGACAGACATGTTAAAGTCTGTTTCTAATGTACAATTCTGGCACCTAGTAGAAGCTCAAAGATTAGATTTGAAGCTGAGCTGTGATTTCTGTCTTGAAAACAGTTTGAAGACAAAATGAAATAAAACCTGGTTAATATGTCAGACTTTTAAAAACTAATTCAAGCCTTCAGAGCAGCATTAAGCTAAAACTTCATCATCCAACAGAGGCTGAGACACGACTTTTTAAAGCCAAGTTGAGTTCATTCCAAAAATTTAGTTTAAAAAGTAAAAGCAGTTTAAAAAATAACTTTTAAAACAAATTCCTAGTGACCAGAGCAACATCAGGGAAAAACTCCAACAGAAACTCAAATTTTTAAATCTGAGCTGATTTATTTACAAAACGGATATCAAAAACAAAAATAGATTCAAATCTGGCTAAGTTCAGGTAAGAGGCCTCTGAGGATAGGGTTAAGTCCTAGCTCGATAACACGTGGCTAGCCAGACTTTGACTAGGCCAGGTGTGGGGAACTCCAGGCCTGGAGAGCCGGTGTCCTGCAACCTTTAGATGTGTCTCTACTTCAACAAACCTGAATCAAAAAATGAGGTCTTTAGCAGGATTCTGGAGAACCTGACTGCACTAAGGAGGTGACTAAGCTTTTGACTGAAGGGTGTTGGACCAGGGAGACAGAGAACAGTTGCAGGGTAGCGGCTCTCCAGGCCTGGAGTTGCCCACCCCTGGACTAGGTGCAACAATGAATGGGAGTCTATGGCAGCTACATGAAAGAACTGGACTAGGACCTCCAAACATGGTGGGGACCTGCAGAGGGTTGGAGGGAATTTACACACCAACTTTGGTCAAATGAGCACTGATTGTAGTTCACCCATTTTCCCTACTGTGCACCACGCAGGTCCGTTTACCAGTTTCAGGACCCGACCAGAACCTGTGTCATTAGCTTGAGAAATAATGACATTTGGTTAAGTATAAAACAGACTTTAATGTCAAAATGACATCATTACAAACCATGCAAGTCATACCAATGGAACAGAAACAAGCAATATTTGATCCAAAGTGAACTCTGACAACATAGAACTCTTTTTTTTAAAGGTTTTATTGGCTCTAGTGGCCTTTATTTAACAGTGAATGAGGGAAACGAGAGAGGGGGAAGACATGCGGCAAAGGTCACCAGGCCGGGAATCAAACCTGGGACGGCCGCATCGAGGACTAAGGCCTGCGTATGTGGGTTGTGCTAAACCCCTGCGTCACCACAGCACCCCAACACAGGACTCTTGATGTCGATCATCTGATTGGCCAATCGGCGCTCACCATGGAGCGCCCCCTGCTGGCGACACCAGAGTCCTGCAAACATGGCTCCTTCTGGTTGGATCAGCTTTTCACAAATTGATCATGATATCTGTGCAGCTCATCGAGAACGTCTTGATGGACCCTGGACCAGTCAGAACCTCTGGCCAGAAGAACCACTATGAGAGGTTAAGCATCATGAAACTGGGAGCAGAATCTGGAACAGAACCTTGGAGGTCTATTGGAACTTCTTTATCATGCCTGAACAAACAGAGACCAGGTGAAGAACCAGACAGGTCCAACTGATGACTTTAGGAGCAACTTTATTTCAGATGTGTGGCGCATCAGAACCACCTCCTAAAGGGAACTGAGCCGGACCGGGTGGGATTACAGTTTTCATGGTTGGACAGAAAGAAGGAAAACAAAACAGGAATATTTAATCGCTGAAGCCAAAAGAGCAAAACATTCATTTCTAATTAAATGTGCAAATAAAAAAAATATAAAGGTAAAAAATGAAACTGGTCCAAACAACCAACTGGTCAAGGTTTGGGACCATAATGGGTGCCAGGACCAGTTCTACAGGGTTACTGGACCCCGTTGGCCCATGTCTAGAACCCAACCATCAGCCTGGTCCAGGAGCTCAGAAGAACCCTGGATGTACTTGGAAGAAACAACAGATTAAATCTTCTATCCAGTAAGGCTCGGCTATGATTGGCTTCATTTGGGCTCTGGATCTCTGTCACAATGATGACGACCTTTGGACCAGCCAGAACCTTTCCATCAGTTCAGATTTGAGGGACGGGTTCAGCCTGAGGAAGGGTTCTAAAGGAACCACAGGAAGGTTGGGTTCTACAGAAAATCTCAGGACAGATATGAGTTTGGACCAAAGCTGAGAAGCTTTGGCTGAAAGAGGTTCTGCTGGGTCTTTGGACCTTAAAGTTCTCCATCTGAGCTCAGGTCCATTTCTGGCACTAGAAGACTCACAGAACCTCTGACTGCAGGATGTGATCTTAATAAGGATCGGGTTCAGAAACCCGTCAACAAATCAACCAACAGAATAAATGCTACATGATGGTCCGGTTCAGGACAAACAACAGAACTTTAGTAGAAAATCATAAACTTCCCATCTCAATAATTTAAGGCAGTTGATCTGGTTGTGGTTCCAACAGAGAGAAAACAGACAGATGTGGCACCTTTGGGCCTGTCCATCAGATGTGGACCCGTCCAGAGTGCGGGTCCGATGGTGCTCCTCCTGCAGGGTCGTGCTGCATGAGGCTTTGGCCCATCGGTCGGTTTATCTGGTAGTTCTGAACCAGCGCCTCGTTGGTCCAGTCGGTTCTGGTCAATAGAGGTTCCATGTGGGGCCCCGGGGTCCGAATCAGAACCAGGTACGGAGCGATCGGAGGTTCCTGGTCCGACAGAGAGTGTCCGTGAGCTCGGAGTGGTCCATCTGGATCGTAAGGTGGAACCGGCAACACGGATGTGTCCCGGGTCTCCAGCTGCTGACTCTGATGGTCCATTTGGTACAGCTGCTTCTTGTGGACCTCACAGGGGTTCTGCTGGTCCAATCGGCTCTGGAAGAGCTGCTTCTTAGGGGGGTGGGCCTGGTTCTGCTGGTCCAGCTTCTTTTTCTGTTTCCAGACGCTATCTTGGGCCTGGTGGTTCATCTGGACCTGGTATTGTGGGCTCTTCTGGTACTAAGAGCTCTGACAGATCTGCTCCACCTGGGACTGATGTGATTCATCGGACTGGGGGTTCTGCTTCTTTTGGTTCTGGTTCTGTGCTTGGATTTGCTGATTTTCCTCCTGGTTCATCTTAGTGTGGAACTGCTGCTTCTTCTGGCTCTGTTGTGGACCTGGTTCTTAACGTCCTTCCAGTGTCTCCCCTTGAGGACTGGTTCCAGATCCAAACAGCGCTGACAGACCTCCTTGACCGATAATGTCTGGAGCAGAACATGGTCCCCTGTCTCCAGGTGGCGTCCTTCTCTGCAGAGGACCAGGGCCGGCGCTGGGGCTTCCTGGGGCAGAAAGGAACTGAAGGACAGAGGAGACCTTTAGACAGACAGTTTTCAGGGTGGTCTTCACCGACAGCGGGGGCCAGCTCCACCGTTACCCTGCAGCCTTCTTAGCAGCAGACAGCACCAGGCTGAGTTGGCCCGGCACCAGCAGGTCCTGCAGGGTCTGGACCTCAGAGTCCGGAGACTTTGCAGCCAGCAGTAGGCGTCCGAGTTCCCGGAGCTTCTGGCTGACATACTCGTAGCTCCGCTGGTTGCCGTCCTGGTTCTCCAGCAGCTTGTTGCCGTACTTACAAATCAGCCAATCAGACTTCACCTGAGAAGACACAGGGGGAGGAGTTAGAGGGACATAGTCAGAGACAAGTATGAATTAGAAGGTGTACAGACCTCATAAGAGACGTTGTCTTGGTTCATGCGGTGCAGGTTCTCACTGACACCCTCTGACGCGCTGCTGGAGATTGGCAGCAGGCGGGATGCTGGAGCCGGAACTCTGGTCCTCCTTTTAGGGAGGTTTTGTGCAGAGTTCTGGTTCTGATTTACACTGGGCTCAGAGGTCAGGATCTGACTGTTCTCCACAACAAACAGGTGGGCGGGGCTGTTTCAATCAAATTAAAGTCATCCACCAGCCTTACTGCAGTGGATTTCTTGGATATCACAACCTTTAAAGGTCCAGATTTCAACAACACCGGCCGATTGGACATCAAAGTTTAATTCAAACCTACTGATACACACACATTGTTGTTTAAATCAAGTTTTCATCCAAAGCACACGTTTGCTGGATTTGTAAAATCACAATAATTCAATTTCACAGAATTTGCACACGAGAATCAGATTTTTATGAAGCAGTGAGGGTGCTGTTTTCGGCTTTGTCCAACAGAGGGTAGCAGAGGTCCTTCTTACGGAGGTGTTTGAAGTCCTTTTCTGAGCCCAAGCAGACAGACGACACCATGACACTTACTTTCATCAGCACCTACTACGGCTTTATCTCAGCGAAATATGCAAAAATGGAGAACCTCAAGTTACACAGCTTTGCATTCTAGTTTCAAACCACTAAAACTTTTCATCTTCTGCATTCTGATGTGTTTAGACAGTAAATAAGGTTGAACATAGAATACAGAGCTGAGAGTCCCAAAATTCTCTCTTTTGCATTTATTTTGCTGAGATAAAGTCATTTTGGGCCTCTCGATTGGAGCTATGATTAAGTAGAATATCAAATGGAATTTCACACCATTGCTCTTCCAGTTACAGTGAACGATGCTGCGTTGTTGCAGGTGCTGCTCCCCAGCTTCTTTTTAAGGTCTTTTAGTCATTTCATTGTTTTTGAAGACTTTGCCTTTGTTATCTATGGACTGATTGTTAATTCAGTCCTCTTATTCAGTAAACTACATCCTTCCTTCGCTTTGTTTTAGCAAAGACCATTAGACTACCTGTTGCCATGTCTCCGGCAACTATTTGGAGCTGCTGTGTGTTTTTGGTCCATCACCCAACGACAGCACTGCTCTGCCTTGGAGCTTTTTAAGATCTGCTTACATATGCATGGGTCACCACCATAAGCTACATATCAATATTTTATACCTGCACCAGCCAAAATACACCCAGCAAGGCTCTCGCCAGATCTTTTGCTGTGACAGACCAAAAGAATTATATTGAATATTTAATGGAGTTATACTTAATTCCATTAAATATACCAGGTCTACTGTTTGTCGTCCACTGAGGAACACCAGTTGAGCACAGTGTGTTTGTCCACCTGGCTCGGTCAGCTAACTCGGTTGTCAATCACATTAAACCATCAACTTCAGTCTCTTCAACATTCGCTCGCTCACGAGCAAGGGGTATCTTGTGCAGGATATCATTTCTGACCGAACATTAGATTTTTTGTGCTTCGTCTAACAGTCAGCGATAGGCAACCTCGTGTTTCTGGCCGAGGGGGAGGTCTCGTGATAATCTACCTGCGAGAAGTGGAGGGTCGCGCCTGTAACTGCTCCTGTCTGTCATTCGTTATACATAACGCTAACTCCTGTCATTCATTTAAAGCATCTGAATGTCAGCTCTCTGGACCAACTCCCACTATTATTGCCACCTTGCACTGCCCCCGGAAGTATAATGAGCTGGTATGTTTGGTTACACTTATGCATGTTAGGTCGCACTGTGTAAAATATAAAGTGAAATAAACAAAGTAAATAGCGTAGCTGGTTTACTTTCAGTGATGTGGAGAGGTCAAGGATCAGACTGCTGGAAAGTGTTGCTCATGTTTTTGGTTATTCTGGGCATTTGACCAAAGAATTAAATATTGTAATCTTTCTTAGGACAGATTTGAATATTAGCACACCAGGAGAGAAAACTTAAATCAAAAACAACACACAGTCCACAGAAGATTTAAAGCACAGAAAAAAAGATCCTGAAATTATACATTAGCAAAGAGAAAATAAGGAATTTTATTCTCCAACTCATTTCCCTCCTTTTCTTAAGCAGACAGAATAAGCATGAATATGAAATTCTACCACACAATGAAAAGTCTGAAATTTTAGTTCAATTATAAAATAAAAGCACAGAACAGTGGAAATAAATAACACAGGTTTGTTGCCAAGCAACAAGCAATATGTGATCCAAACTGAACTCTGTGACAACATAGAACTCTTAATGTCCATCATCTGATTGGCCAATCGGCGCTCACCATGGAGCGCCCCCTGCTGGTGTCACCAGAGTCCTGCAACCATGGCTCCTTCTGGTTGAGTCTGGCGGGAACCAGAGCTGGAATCGGGGCTGGGTCCATGGTTGGAACCAGGGCTGGAACCGGGGGTGGGTCCATGGCTGGAACCAGGATGGATGCGGTGGATGGTGGTTTCCAGCGCTTTAGGACCTCCTCAGCAGCCATGCAGTTGCCACTCCAGTTTGACTTTTTAATGAAGCTCTGCGCTGTGGTCAGGGTTGGCTTCTGCCATTTGGCTGAAAGAAAGAAAGAACCCCCCGACCCCCACACACAAATACTATTAACAATAACAAATAAACTCAGTCGTTAAGTGGTCCCGCCTAATCTTGAGTTGAGCTGAGCTCCACTTGTCAAAGAGGCTCCTTTCAAATGGGCCTCGTAGCTCTGGAGAAGCTTGTTGTCACAGGTCGCCTTCTTGTACAGTACCCATCTGATTATTTGGACTGGCGGGCCCCCTTCTGAGTCCTGCAGCCACTACAGACAAAGTGCACAACAAAAACATCACAACAACAGCCGAGAACAAAGGCAACTAGGAAAGGAGGTGTGAATGCCATCGCTTGTTAGATACTCACCTCTGCGTGCTTGCAGATCGCTGTTCCTGCGCGTCAGCGGCCACTGGCTCCTCTGGGGTGAAGGAGTGGGCACCTTTGTCGGCAACTGAAGCCACCACTTTGTTTTTCTTAAAGTTTTTTTTACAATTTCTTAACAGTTTCTCAGAAAAAACTTACATATTAAACATCACCATGAAAAAACACACAAACTTTACAGTTTACAACTTACAACTGTTTGAAGATTTCACTTCTGTTAATTGACCACATGGTCTTCAAGGACAACATGTCTCACTGAATGAGAAATCGGTATCTCTTTCTGCGAAACTGTTGGATCGAACAGTTATCTTCTACAACATGCATTTGTGCTTGTATAGACGAAATGCATCCATCTGTTTGGGGGTCAAGGTTGATGAGTTCTTCCTCATCTCTGGTCCATTTCTTCTGACGAGTAGCAGGAAGTGCCATTGATTAGGATTGGTCCATTGGCTTATGTCACCTTGCTCTTCGAC
Organism: Phalloptychus januarius; assembly: GCA_902982915.1. Lineage (NCBI taxonomy): Eukaryota > Metazoa > Chordata > Actinopteri > Cyprinodontiformes > Poeciliidae > Phalloptychus > Phalloptychus januarius. Next base: position 3,007,194 of record CADWAE010000470.1, on the reverse strand, counting down.
ACCTTGAATGTCCTCAAATGGCTATTCCTCCAAAGGTAGGCCTTTGGGTCTTTGCTGGACACGATATGGTATGGGAGAAGAAAGAACAAAAAATAAAAACATAAAACAGTGGAAAAAATGTCATGCTTGAGCAATCGAAATCTATTTGTATAGCAATTTTCAGCAACATGGCAGTTCAAAGTGCTTCACGTCATAAAAAGATGAAAGGGCGTTTTATGCGCTCACATGGTCACATGGTTTTTACGCACTGTGCGTCCAAATTTCTGCAGTCATAAACATGATTGAGTACTGGATTAAAGTTAGTTTTTGTTTCTTTGTCTATTATTTTATTATTATTTTTATAATATTTCTTATTGTATTGGTAATATTAATTGCAATTACTCTGACTATTTTTAGTTTTGCTATTATTATTGTATTACTGACATCACAGTTGCAGTGTCACTTTGGAAGCTGTGAGCTTCTGCTGAACCAGATGTTGACCTGTCTGACTCAAATTTGGCTGTCGTCAACTGCATGTGTTGATCTTCAAAATGAAACGTCCAGACGTCATCATGAGAGCTGAAGGTGAAAGGCCATAAAAGCTTTATCTCAGCAAGTGAAGTGAAAAATTGAGAATCTGTCAATTCACAGCTCAACATTCAATTTTCGGCCTTATTAGCTGTGGAACAGCTCAGAAATGCTCAACAGTAGCAGTTCTGGTTTTTGAAATGGGAAGAAAGTCTAAATCTTATGTTTCATGAGAGCTGCAGCTGAGAGGCCAAAAAAGCTTCATCTCAGCGACAGAAGTGAAAAATACAAACTCTGCAGATTCACAGCCCTACAGTCAATGTTCAACCATGTTTTCATCATTCCGAGCATTGCACAGCTCGGAATGATGAAAACTGTTCTGATGGTTTGAAACTAGAACCAAGTCTAAATGCTGTGATTCATAAGAATCACAGCTCACCATGGATCTGAACTGCAGATCTGCCACTCTTTAGATTTTCTTTGTTGGAATATCATCATGAATAAAGAATCCAGTCAGCTTTTAATCTGAATGGTACCAGGAGTCTTTGCTCTACATAAATGAGATAAATCAGGTGATTTACCCGCATTTTCTGCCATAGCGACACCTGCAGGTGTACATGCCTGAATATGTGTATCTGAGTAGTGGTGTGATCCTGAAGCTAGATACCAAACAAAAGTTGTAATAAGTTCCAGGGGATAGGCTGCAGTATGACTTTCAGCAGAGAATAAGGATAATGGATAGACGTTGTACAAACAACAGGGATCCCTGCTCAGCTGGGCCAGATGAACGGCCGTGCCCTGCATTGGCCGTTCGCTCGCCTCCAGGGGCTCGGAACCCCCATAATTTAGAATGACTAAGAAAGGACTGACCTAAGGACTGATCTCACCAAAATAAGAAACTAACACAAAATAATAATGAAACTTGAATCAAGTCAAACTATAAAACAACCTAAGATTCTCACTGGAGTTTGAGATTTTTGTACTTTAACTTATTGTTCCTTTGTTTATAGTCCCGGGTGATTTTTAAGAGCCTTAACTTATTTACCCAGTTAGTTCATTATCAGCAAGCAGTTAATGGACTACGCCATCCTCAGCCGACATTTCATGCATTGCAAATATTAGCTGAGGATGACTCGACTTTGTGTGTCAACATCTTTTGGAGAAAGATTGGGGTACTCAGAGACTGCAGAGTTGCCGATAGTCTAGCTTGTCAATTAGCCTGTGACCGCAGCGCCCGAGTCCGACTGTTTGACCGCAGGACCATAAGGTTTTTTAATTAGTTGGCAATTAACTGGAGTCTTAGCATTTAGTTTTTGTTAGCATAATTTTAAGGGCATAAAGGGCAGCTGGGAGAGAAAGGCTCTACTGCAGGAGGTCAGCTGCCAGCCTCCCCTCACCTCTAACAATGTCCATTTGCAGCAACCATTCCTCCTGGATGAGCATGTTGTGACAGTGGACAGTTTATTGAATTGTTAGATTTACAAAAACCTTGATACTGACCATGTAGCTGCAGTGGAAAAGAATACTATCAGAACCTAATTCTGAAAATTTATCTTTAGTAAATTTAACAGTAAAAACAATTAAATAGACATCATGAAAATAATTTACAAGCACCACAATTGGTTAAACCAGCTATTAATGATGACTTTTGTTTACACACAGGAATCAGAAAACTAATCTTAAAGCCTTCAACATAGAATATTAGGAATAATTACAGTATATAATAGCAAATGCAATCAAACCTGATTTCCCCTGAGGTTAAATACATCAGCAAATATAAAACCAGACCCCTTTCTGAGACAACATAAGGAATAGGTATAGGTTACATTTAAAGATGAAAATCTCTAATCAGGGTATGGCCTCCCAGCATCTCTGTCTCCTGTACAGGTCAAAGGTAGAGTAGGTTGGGCATGCCATTGGGAAAGGTTTACACTTGGCTGGCTCCTCTTCTTGTTGGAGGGGTTTCTTTCTGAACAGCTCAGAGGTTATGAAGAAGTTGAGGGAGGGGCTCTCTGCTGACTTATAACAGTGGGAAGGCAGTGGGGCCAAAATGAGCTTGGCCTGCCGCACCTGGCTTAGCAACTCATCCTCCTGCACACTGACGCTCACCAGAGAGTTGAAGAGGTGTTGAGAGGGAGAGACATTCACCACTGCACACAGGAAGAGAAGCAAACATCCGAGTTCTCAATCCTTTAGTTTCAGCATTACCCAGGCAGCAAGAATGAGAACAATATAGTCTCTGAGAAACCCTGTGTGTGTAAATTACCTTCAATTGCTCTGGCATCGATCAAAGTCTTGGTCCTTCTTGATTTCAGCAGAGTCTGCTTAAGGGCTTTCTTGGAATTAAACTCCATCTCCTGCAGGACAAAGAATGGGCTCACTTGGTTATCTGCTCAGCCTTGAACTTCTAGCATATTTGAGGATCAGGACGGATGAAAACGTCTGGCAAGAGACCACCAGGGCCCCATTTCAGAAAGCAGGAGAAGTGAAAACCCTGAATAGAGGGATTATCAGTTGTGATCACGTTGTGTCCACTACTGCACATCAGGCATTAATACATTATTCGGTAACATTTTATTTACCTCATGCATAAGACTGACATGACACTGTATGTATAAGTATGACATAACACCCATCATGAACATGAAAAAGTCATTGTGAATATTCATGACTGTCATTAACTGTCATTCGGTAAATAATGACACTTTTAATGCAAAGTTGACACCATTTAAAATGTCTTGTGTTATGACACCTTGACATTAAACTAAGGTGATTCCTAAGAGGGACAAAACAGGTCTTATGGAACTACAACTACAAATTCATTAAAGTTTTTAGAAAGACTCCAGAACTTTATATTTAAATGTTTTGATGTAGTAAAATCTGGTCTTCTGAAAGAGCAAAAAGAGTCAAATTATGGTAATAATTAAATTGTTCTATTCAGAAGTACCATTTCCTTAAAATTCCTCATATTTTTAACAATTTTAAGTGGAATTACTTTATTTAATGAAGTACCTAAACATTGCAGCAACAAAAACCTCGATCTTTATCCCAAATTGTATCAGAATTTAAGTTTCTTCACACTGTTTGTGTCACTATTCTTATTATAATAATATTTTCTGCTCAGTGTATCATATCAAACATTTTTGTTACTGATGTGTACCTTATTATAACATTTTTTAAATGTTCAATACGGACAAAAAAAACATGGTCACATTCCCTCTTTTAAATTCAAAACATCGCATGCAGCTATGAATTGAAAACCTTGAAGGACACAAGAGTGGAAGTGCAAGCATTTGGACTGGATCAACACATGACTATAGCCTGGCCCTATGCCAGGCCAGATATAACATCTACAGTAAGAAAAAAAGTTTTATATTGCTTCATAGAAATGAGAAAACAGTGTATGATTTTTTTCTTCCATCTTATAATTGTGTAGTAGTTTGTGTTGGAATGTCACATAAAATTCTGATTTAAGTTTCTGGTTGTGAAAAATGTGGAAAACGTTAAGTACTTGAGAATTTTTACAATGTGAAAACACGGATGAATATGGAGAAAAGCGTGAACCTGAAGTGACAGAAGCTCCACCTTCAGGGCCAGAGTGGAATTCAGCTCTGCGTTGTCAAGGCAACCCGGGTCCCAGACAAGTCCTGCAGCAGGAGGCTCCATAGAACATCTTCCATCTCACCACAGAAAAAGATAGATGTGTGATTGTGTGGCTGGGAGAGGAGTCTGACATTTCAAACTCACAGGGATCATTTCTAGTCGGTTTATTATACAATATTTATGTTAATAAAGCTCCAAACACCAAAATATTATGCTTTTTTGATGTGAATTTATTGAGTAAGCATTTGTTGATAAAAAAATGTGTAACTTTTGAATGCGACTTTATATATTTATTGATTGACTCATAATGACTATTTTAAAAAGTGAGTACTGTTTAAAACTCACACTACTTAAAGCAGAACAGTAAAACCTGCTTTTTTCACAAGTTATGTGGAATAAATTTAAGAAAGCTGTTCAAACTTATACAAAATTATGTATAACTCATTCTTAGTTACCATGGCGATGTTTTGAGCTTCCTCTCTGTCCTCTAACATGGCGCTGATGAGGATCAATGCATCTTTCGGGTGTTACTCTAACAACTTCTGGCTCTTCAAAACACACCTGGACAGAAATATACACACATATCAGGATTATAGTGCTGCCAGGCAGCGCTACGTCATGCGCACACACACACAAACACACCCACACACACGCAACTTTGTCATTCAACTTCACATTTGAAAAGGTACATATTGAGCAAAAGGTAGTTGAAAGGCTCCTATAATAATATAAATAGCAAAAAGTATCAATATAAATATACACAATAAAAAGATTAATGGAACTTAATGGGCTCATGAAATGAGGGATGAAGCTGCTGTGGAATCTGGTTGTTCTGTATTTGAAGTTTCTGAACCTTTTCCCAAAGGGCAGCAGGGAGAACAAGCCATGGAGACGGTACAAGGGGTCTTTTGTAATTGGCCAAGCCCTGGACAGTAAGGGATTTTTTGCTTGAATTATTCTGAATATCTTGTGCACAGACTTTTATTATTTTATAAAGATTATTTTATGATATGTTTGTATTGTTTACAGATGGTGCAGTTCAGATGTTTCTCTTAGCTGTCCTCATGTCACAACACTCTTCATGCATTTCCAGTCAGAAGAATTACACACCCCAAACCAGACAGAGATGCTGCTGGTCAATATGCTCTCTATTGCACCTTTCTACTCAGAGAGTAGAAAGTGGGGAGGATTGATATTCAGATAAGACATAAAAAGTGCAGACGTTGCTGATCTCTCTTCACCAGACCAGAGGTTTGGAGGGACCAGGTCAAAGTGTCAGTGATCTGTATCACCTGAAATTGAATGTTCCTGACCTGCTCCACTGCGGCATCACTGGTGAGGTGGGTGTGTGACTTGACTGATTTTACCTGAAAGTGAAAACTTCTTATGTGTTTTTTTACATACAGGATTAGATTGCATCATACCAGGATTAGACTGTATCACACCACCCTTAGGTGATGTCCTCCTGGCAGAACAGCTGACCCATCCCTAGGTGGTGTCAGCTGAAAGGGTCAGGATGGTTGGGGGAGAGGTGGGTCATATGCTGTGGCCATTAAACCACATCCTAGTGACGTTGTTTGTGCTGAACCTGGCATGGCACTTACACAGCCCTGGGGGGAGGGGGGGGGGGTCAGCAAATTTAACAAATTCCACCTAGAGCTTTTGAGCTATCACTTCACTTTTAGTCAGGATGCAGTTAAGGGGTGGGGCATTAAAAGTTATAAAAAAAAATTAGTTTTCATATATGCTTAGGGGGCATAACCAAGCGGCAAACTTGGCGTACTCGCCCAAGCAAACAAAACACTAAAACTTTCACATACAAAGTTCAATTGGCACCAAACTTGCCATGATGGGTCCTGTTTGGATGCCTGACAGTCCTATATAATCATATTGTTGTGTAAGCTTCACCCCTCAGAACAGGAAGTTACTTGTTTTTTCTTGGAAATCTCAGAGTAGCATGCTGCTCCAAAAGGATGAGGAAGACCCGGAGCTCCGGCATGAGCACCCAAAGCGCCGGCCGCCGCCCTCTTTCAACAGGAAGTCACCTGTTTTCCCACTGTTTTTCTTTCTTTTACTCTGTGGTTCATGCAGATGCAAACTTATGTTTAATGAAATACAACAACATGATGGTAAGTCTCTCTACTTGTTGTTGGCTGGAGCATGTGGGCGTGGCTGAATGGCGAATTCTAATCCTTCGCCGTTTGCATACGGTTGTCTCTAAATCATACATGCATCATATGATTTGCACCAAACTTGATAGGTTTGACCTTTGTTAAGCTCTCAAAAGCCCAATAGCATTAAATTGTAATTCCACTACACTGTGCCCCCTAGGTTATCCCAACAGCTGTATCTCCTTACTACATGGGCCGATCTGCACCAGATGTGCGTCATCAGGGATGCTCAACACATCGCCTGGTGAAAAAGGTGAGGGAACTGCGCAAGAGCATTGATGGTGGCGAGCTGGTGGTGTTGCTGGAGCTCCTATGGTCGCCATAATGCTGGAGCAGTGCAAAGCTTTAATGAAGTTTGTGTTTGAAATGTGACAAAACATGGAAAAGTTTCATGTGTATGGTTCTTCTTACAGATTTGACCAAAGCATGCCTTCTGTGAGTCTATATACATGCATATGGGAGTTTTGAAAGTCCAAATTGTCTGCAATAGGAGGTATTATAATTATTTCTTAGAAAGCCTTCTCAAAATGAAGGTGTATGTTATTCAGCACTACCTTTGCATTCCTTCTCCTTTCAGTCTGTCCTTGTGGGTGGGGCCTTTGTTGGGGTTGGTCACTGTGTTGACTCTGCTTTACCTGACAGGGCTTCTGTTGCATGTGGTCAGTGTTTGGGGTTGAGTTAAGACTGACCGACAGGTCGGATTCAGGGAAATGCGTCACACAGGAGCAAGAAGGGAAAGGGACAGGGATGGTGTTGGGAGATGGAGCAGGAGAGTCAAGGATGGAGAAACTCATCCTAAAAGAAAACACAAGGAGAGATGATTTAGTAGATGATGAGAGGCTGATAGCCCTCTAGCAAACGGCGACTAAGTTTGATCGCTCTCTCTTGATGGAGTGAAAGTGGAGAACACATTGCATTACAACAGAGGATAAATATCACCTCCAGAAAAGACAATTTCATGTAGTTTTGCTTTTTTTATTAGCATAACTACTATCGAGGGTTGGCAGCTCAATAACTTCAAAATTGATTCATCCATTATTACACCCGTAAACAGTGTGCTGCTGTGTGATGCCTATGTTGCTTTGCACATGTGGGTTGCTTTGGGGTCTTAAAAAATCAGAAGTCTCATTGCATTTGCATCAGTCAGTAGTATGAAAGACCATGCAAAAAATATCAGATTTTAGCAAAAACATCATAACTGACCACCAAGTCTTGCTGTGGGAACAAAGCCCAAGAGACAAGATCAGGAAGGGAAAAATCTCTACAAAAAGAAGATGGAAGATAAACATTAGCAGGGTTTGGAGGAGCCCGAAGACAAATTTGGTTACAAACCAAACCTCTAAACTGTAGGAGATTTAGAGTGAATGACGTAAACCACTTCTTTAACAGGTTTGATCAGCAACTAACCTCTCATCCAGCAGTTTCCCCTGCTGCTCAGACATCACCCACCCTCTCTGTTTCAGAGCACTCGGTCCCATACCACCACCTCTCCCCCACCCACCCTGTCCCTTTCAGTACTACAAAACATAAAATTAAAGCAAATAAAATTACAAGCAAAATATTACTATTACGGGGCTGCCCAGTGGCGCAGCTGGTAGAGCTGTTGCCTTGCAGCAAGAAGGTTCTGGGTTCAATTCCCGGCCCCGGTCTTTCTGCATGGAGTTTGCATGTTCTCCCTGTGCATGCGTGGGTTCTCTCCAGGTACTCTTGCTTCCTCCCATAGACCAAAAACATGACTGTCAGGTTAATTGGCCTCTAAATTGTCCCTAGGTGTGAGTGTGTGTGTGCATGTTTGTTTGTCCTGTCTGTCCTGTCTGTCTCCGTGTCTGCGACAGACTGGCGACCTGTCCAGGTGACCCCGCCTCTTGCCCGAAACGATAGCTGGAGAGACACCAGCAAACATCCTGACCCCAGTAAGGGACAAGGGTGTAGGAAAATGGATGGATGGATGCATATTACTATTACTTATTGGCCACCAATCATTCTTGTCTAGATCAGTGTTGCCGGTAGTGATTGGTGTTGATCACAGCCTCTGCACACTGCAGAGTGTTCATCTGTGTACAATTTAATCTCAGTCTATGTGGAATTGTTCTATTTCTGGCCTCAGAGGCTTGTTGGAGAAAAAACAGGATCATTATGAGACCAGGAGCACAAACACCGGTCAGGGAGAAAGTTGTGGAGAAGTTTAAAGAATAAAATAGCATTTTAAAAACCATATTTGATTTTCCCTACACATTACTATTATTTTCTACTTTGTGCATGAACTTTGTGTATTTACACAAATGAGGAAATACTTGCTTACATCAGTCCTTACGCTTCAGAAGTATGGGCTGATGATGGCAAAATCATTGCCCTCATACAGCCCTGTCCCATAGAGAACAACAAGACGCTCTTTGTGAATAACTCCTCTGATTTTACACAATAATTCTTTGAATATACTATCAACCTGTGAATGAATCAGAAACTTTCTCACAGATTGTTCTCAGACCACTGGACTTGAACATCACTACTCAGTCCACCCTCAAATTCTGCTCTCAAATTCAGGGATGTACTCCTCTATCCCTGACTGTATACATGACTGCATACATACTCATAAAATCTGCTTATGACACCACTACCGTTGGACTTATTTCAAGAAGAAATTATTCCTTCTATGGATGGAATTAGATCCTGGCAGAATAACAAGCTTTTGTTGTATTTAGCTACAACAAGAACCAAAGAGATGGTGATCAATTTTTGGAAAAATAGAACTGAACCATTTCTACTTTGATGGAGTCTATGTGAAAAGGGTCCACACCTTCAAGTTCCTTGGTGTTCACATCTCTGAGAACTTCTACTGGTCAGAAAACACAACATCGGTGGTGAAGAAGGCCTAACAATGCCTACACTACCTGTGTCTGCTTCGAAAAATAATCTGGAGCAACAGCTGCTGGTGTCCTTTTATCACCCCATCACGGTAGGGTTATTCCAGCTGCTCTGCTGCCAACTGGAATATTCTGGAAAGGAATTGGCTGACCTGAGGATCATCAGGTCAGCCACAAAGATCAAGGCCTGCCAAATGCCTCCAGATCAAGAAGACGATACAGAAGTATAAAGGCAAAGACAATTAGACTGAAGAACGGGGGGCATGGGCTGCTCAAACTCCTAATTCAGCTACACATTAAAGCTTTCAGCAGAGCTACTCCATTAATATAGTTGCACTGCTAAAAACGCTGTGCAAGGACAAATCTACTCTAATGAAGACGACTATTCGGAATCAATGTAATCTCGGTAACCACAAGAATCCATTCACCGTTAGCGTTTAGTGTCTACGACAGTTAGTAAAACCCTGGCGCCAATTTCAGAGTCTCAACTCAATAATTCTCTAAAGAGTTTATTTTAATTACGTCAGTACACTGGTTGTACTAACGACATCTACACTGTCTCTGCTTTGTATGTCAATAAACGTTCGTATTCACCCCTAACTCTAACCCAGCATGCGTTACCTCCGTGTTCTTCTTCTTTGTCCTCCTCCTTCTTCTTTTTCTTCTTCTTCTATAGAGTTTTCTTGCAGTTTACAAAATTTGTGTATTACCGCCATCTACTGGACGGAGATGTAATTCAGAAATTCATTTTTCTATATATCTCCAACTCTTAAAATAACACAATTATATACATACTTATACACACACATACATACTAAATCCGCTTGGCTAATTTAGTATCTTTTAAATATTTAATAAGTGCTTTAATTGTAGCATGTGATTGATGCTCTCCTCATAAATTAGCCATAGTTACTGAAATCCCCGCTCCCCTTTCCAATTCTTTCCTCTTTTATTACTTTGCTACTTTTATTTCTGCTCTACTTAGTGGGACATCATATTCAATTTCTCTTGCCTTAACTGCCTCTTTAGCCAACTTATCTACTTTTTCATTACCTACAGTTCCTTTCTGTGTTGGAACATAAAAATATGACATATATATTTGTGTCATATTTTCATACATTATTTCTAAATACTGCTGAATAATTTGATAAAAACCTCCACAGGACTGTACTTTTTTTGGTTTCTAAATGTACTATTGGCAATTCAAATAACCATGGATCAATTTTAGATTTAATTATAGTTTTACAGCATGCTTTGTTAATTATCCCCAAATGATCTGCATAGATATTCTCTTCCCATCCAAAACTCCTAATGTTCTGACTATATGGTCCCAACATTCCCTAAATGCCTGTTTAGTAGGGTGATTTTCCTCATGTCTTTGTAAATTTAACAAATAATTTTCTGACAATTTCATCTGCCTCCAGGCTAATAGCATTTCTCTGGTTGTCACCTGAAGTGCAGGAAATGGAGAAGTTCTGAAACCATCACAACATATCCTGAGTGCTTTAGCTTGGATTCTATCTAAATCTAATAACAAAGAATTAGCAGCTGACTTTTAAACAATACATCCATAATCCAACACAGAACCAATTAAAACATCGTATATTCTTTTCAAAGATGTGTTTGATGGCCCCCAATCATTCGCGAACAAACATTTAAAAATATTACTATCTTTTTTACATTTATCAATAATCTTCTGTATGTGTATCTTAAATGAAAGTTTTGCATGAAAACATACATCTAGGTACCTCATATTTACCTGCTTCAGTTTTTGCCCATATAATCCTAGATCAACTTAGGATAATCTTTTCCTTGAGAAACATATTACTGGTGACTTCTCGACAGACAAATGAAACCCCCATTCATGTGAACATCTTTCAATCAATTACTGATTGCATTCTATTTTTTAAATTACTAACATTACCTCCTCTCACCCATAATGCCAAATCATCCGCATATAATGCTTTACTAATTCTAAAATCTATATTATCAAAACTATCATTAATCATTATATCTCCTCCTTTTCCTCTTCGTCCCCTTTTTATGGCAGTTGGCAAACAAAACTTATGTACATTACTGCTACCTTCCAGATTGGAGTATGGATCAGATGCTTTTACTACTACAATCTAGAAAACTACAAATACTGCTAAAAACTACATCCCCAGATGATCTCTGAAACAATTCCCTCATATCTAATTTATTTTTATTCCTATCCAGCGGTCTAATAACACCTCTTATTACAACCCCAACCCTGTTTCGAATTTTTCACAATAATTACAGCAACCTGTATTATGTTTATTAATTATTTTAAGAGTACTAAAATAACTCTTAAAATAATTTAAGAGTTATTCTTATATCCAGAATAAGAATATATTTTATTCTTATAAAATATATTTTATAAGAATAAAATATATTCTTATAAAAGAATATATTTTATATATATATATATATATATTTAAAATATATATTTTTTACGGAGCCCCTAAGGGGACATGGAGAAAAAAAAAAAGGAACAAAATCCCGACTTATTATCTCGAGATCCCGACTTTTTATCTCGAGATCCCGAGATCCCCACTTATTATCTTGAGATCCCGACTTTTTTTTTTTTTTTCGCGGGTTCTCGAGAAACTAAGTCGGGATCTCGGGATCTCGAGATAAAAAGGCGGGATCTCGAGATAATAAGTCGGGATCTTGAGATAAAAAGTCGGGATCTCGAGATAATAAGTCGGGATCTCAAGATAATAACTCAGGATCTCGAGATCCCGTACGGAGCCCCTAAGGGGACATGGAGAGAAAAAAAAAGGAACGAAATCCCGACTTAGTTTCTCGAGATCCCGCGAAAAAAAAAAAAAAAGTCAGGATCTCGAGATAATAAGTCGGGATCTCGAGATAAAAAGTCGAGATTTCGTTCCCTTTTTTTTTTCTCCATGTCCCCTTAGGGGATCCGTAATTTTTTAATATATATAATGGGAATTATATATGTAAGAATATATAATTCCTATTATATATTCTTATAATGGGAATATAAGAATATATATATTCTTATATTCTGGATATAAGAATAAAATATATTCTATATAAGAATATATTTTATTCTTATATCCAGAATATAAGAATATTCTGGATATTCTTTTTTAATTCTATTACATTTTTTTAATTCCTCAACATTTTTTTCATACTATAATAAAACGTAACATTGCCTCCTCTATCTCATTGCTCTTCCCATTTCTTCTTATAATATTCTTTATCTCATTTTAACATATTTTAATATTTGAATCAACAATATTCTTTTTTGCAGCACTTTTAGAAAAACAATCAGCCAACTCATTTCCTATCACACCAATGTGGGCAGGAATCCATACTAGTTTAACCGGAAACCCATAACTTTTAATCCTGAAAATTGAGTGAATTATTGCCAATATAATTTCTTGCTTTGATTCTGAATTTACTTCTTGAATACTTTTTAATGTGTAACCCAGGTTACAATAGCTGTCACTAAAAATAGTTATAAATTGGATAAATAGAAAATAGATAGGAAATAAGTAAATAGGAGAATAAATAGGGAATTAATCGATCTTAAAATTGATTTAAAAAAAAAAGCAATAATTAGGGACATCATAATTGCTATATTTGATTTTTGATATTTTGATTGATTGAAACTGTAAACAAGGGTATTGTTTTGTCAGCGACTGAAGTGGCTGAGAATCTTTTATTTTGAAGGGTCACGTTTGCGTGTGACCCATGTGATTAGCTCCAGCCAATCGGGTTGCTGCATTCTCTGACGTGAAAGAGAGAGAATAAGCAGAGAGCGTGAAGCAAGCAGAGAGCGCAGAATCCAACGGGATTGTGCTGAAAAGAAAAAAAAGACATATAAGAGAGATCAACTTGCTGACTAAGACACGTTTCTTTATTCTTTGAGAAGGAGCTCTCCGCATGTTTTTATTTTTTTCTCACCCTGACTGCGTTCGGGATCATCTTTGTGTATTGTGAAACTGGACTTGGTGAGCTGTAATATTTTTTTTATTTAAAGATATTTGAATATTTGTGAAATATTTATTTTATTTAGACGGATGCTGATCAGCGGAGGCGTAGGCTGTTGCTCTTGATGCTAACGGAAATATAACTGAAAGTCAGCTGAGCAACAGCTGATCCGCCGAAGCTAACAGTTGCTCTTTTCAACTGGCATTCAACGTTTTGTCAACAGAAGAGCTAACTGTCGCTAACTGTTGCTAACTGTTGCCCTTTGTTGGCAACAGGCTCTTTTCTTTTGCCTTTTTCTTTCCTTTCTTCCTCCTTTTATTTTCTTACATTCGGCTGGGATTTGGATGAAAGAATCTCCATCACCACTGAACTGGATCAGGCTGAGGAGAACGCGATGGCGAGCCAACCCGGGAGCCTTGTGACCACCGGATAGGAGCTACGCCCTCTGCGGGACATTGCTAGGCACGCAGCTTCGTATGACCTGCCTATGTTGTGCGGATTAGCGGTGGGTCACTAAAACAACATTAATTGTTGGATCAACGGAAGAGACAAGACATCAGTCTGGAGCATAGCCTTGACTGTCCTTGCTGAATAGTTCTGCTGTGACTTTGTTGTTTTGTTGTTACTTTTGTTTTTTTTAAAACTTCTTAAAAAGGAACACCCAAAAAGTTAAAATAGATTAAATAAATTAGAGAAAACTGTAAATTTAAAATAGATAAATAATATTAACTAGAATTCAAATAGAACTATAGGTGAAATTAATAGTGTTCTTAATCCAGATTTATAAAATAGTCTGAGAGAAACGGGGAAACTATTTATAATTTTTTTAAAAATTTGTGTCATTGTATGTTAATTGTTGTAACATTGTTGTTTATTTTTCTTTTATTGTTATTTCAACCAATAATAAGCCGGCTGTTTTAACTCAATTTTTTGGTCTGTGGTCATTAAATTCAAAACACACTTCTTCCTACTCCAGTAGCCGAACCTAGCTCTGGTCTTTATTGCGAGTTATTAACTGTAAACACATAGCAAGTGTTACAAATGCACTACTTGAATCTGAACTAATTATAACCTTTTCTGTAATATCAGGCAATCTGTGGACATGAACCTGCTGTATTGTTTGCCACTCGTTTTCCAGAGGCAATTCCATTACGCACGTTAAAGGCGAAGAACATTGTGAAAGCCCTCACAATTTTTTTTTTAAACTTTTGGTTTCCTTAAATTTGTTCAAACGGATCGAGGGACAAATTTTATGTCAAAAGTGTTTGCTCAGGTTATGAATGAACTGGTGTGTGGGGTGTCCCAGGGTGTGCTAGAGAGGTTTCATCAAACCCTGAAAACTATGTTGCGCAAATACGTTTTACATAAAAATCTGGTAAAACATTGTTTTTATGACTTTGACTTGCAGTTTGTTTGGAAACATTGATGTTAGGGGACTTTTGTTTTAGTAAAGACTATTTAATTCATTCATTGTATTCAATGTAATACAATGAATGACTGATACATTTACACAACTGGTAAATGTATCAGTTGTGTTTTTAGATCAAAGCATTTTTCACTTTGGTTGCAATACTTTGACTTCTATGTAACAAGCAAATATTGCTGTTGCAAAACACGATATTTAGTTTTGCTTCAGTTTGTCAGATTTAAATTGACAATAAAATAAAGTGATTTAAAATATATATGTATATTTTTTTAAGTAGAAAATTTTTTTTTGAGCGTTTGGTTAATAAATTTGCAAGTTCACATTTAAACTTTAAAAAATTAGCAAATTATGAATACGTACGTGTTCTTGAACTTCTGTAGCATGACAACTTTTTGTAATTCTACTGTAATTTTGTCATATAATTACTGTGCTATTTTTAAAAAAATGATGGTAAAACTAATCAAATTACAGAAAGATTGTAATAAAAATGACTGTAAAACTGTAATAGAATTACAGTAAAACTGCAATGAAATTACAGTAAAATTGCAACAGAATTACACTAAGTCTACTCTAAAGATTACAGTAAGGTCACTGTAATTTCTTTACTGTAAAAATTACAGTAACTGGCTGGCAACCCTGCTGCCAGTAAGTTATTGTAAATTTTACAGTGACTTTTTTTGACAGTGCAGATAAACAGACTTATAGATAGCTAAGCAGGCAACTTGGCTCCAAGAAGCTAAGATTTTGTTTTGTGCTCATTTTCTGTTTATTCACTTCCAGTCTGTATTACAGACCCCTACATAAGGCCTTACCTGCCAACAGTCTACAAAATCTACAAAAACTCATTGAATAATTTGAATTAATAAGTTACCATTACTTTCCTTTTGTCATCAATAAAGCATTTTTGTATCTAATTTCAATGGACTAGTCAAAACTAAAATCTAGATATCTTGAAATTCCTTTATGCCTAGTCATAATTTAATTGTACATATCTGAAATATGTTTCAGAAGTCATTACTTCATTGTAAATATTTTGGATTGAAGGCTCCACATAACTCAGTGTTGAATCTAATGTTGTTTCTAGCAGTGAGAATGTAATCAGAGATATCTCAAATAGGCATTCTGTCAAGTCAAAATATAATGAAATATCTTAATTTACTAATACGTCTAGTCATAACCCATTTTCCGATATCTGGAATGTAATTGCGGTGAAACCGATTTTATGTTAAAACTGCCTGCCAAAATAGCTAGGCAAGTACTCCCAATATGGCGGCAACGTTGACGTACTGTTATGATTTCCTCATACCTCTCGTCTCCACTTGTAGTCTGGTTGGCTAAGAAACAACCAATGGGAGGCTGACAGGACTGAAGCGTTGGAGTGTGGGCAGGCGCCTAGCTGACAGGAGTGTACAAAGTGTAGTAGAATGTTTGGGAAACTTTACAGTACTCTAATTTTTATTCTCTTTTTCTGCCATGAGCCCAGTGATGCTCAAAGGAAGAAAGAGGTAAGAAATCGTTAATAACGTACAGAGAAGAAAGTTCCAAAATTTTGAGTCATGCTTGGAACTTTTAAGAGAAAACCGCCGTTTGTCTTTTTCTTGTTTTGACAGTTAGCTAACGCGTTTCAACATGTGAGTTTAGTTATTTCTCATTTAAACAAACCACAGTTGTGGTTGTTAATTTCTGGGTTGGACTCTGTGTGAGAAGTTAAACCACGGTTCCAAAATAATTCTTTGCACTGACTGAGCCGATGAAAGGAGGGCTAATGCTTTTATTACAAAGTAGTTAGCTTATGTTTGTGTGTGTGGCATGTGCAGAGTTTGCTATCAGAGAAGGTGACTCAGATGATGGACTGGACCTCGAAGCGTTCAGTCATCAGAATGAATGGAGATAAATTCCGTCGCTTCGTCAAGGCTCCTCCAAGAAACTACTCCGTGTTCATCATGTTCACTGCGCTACAGCCGCAGAGGCAATGTGGCGTTTGCAAGTAAGGATATTATTTCTGGTGAATTACTACCACCTTCTACTGCTATAGCTATATACATTGATATAACTGTCGTAGTTAGATTGTTTTTAATCTCTTTGTTCCCAGTCGGAAATTAAATAAACTTATACTGCTTATCGGTTCATAAGCAGTATGAAATTGCCTGCTTTTCTGAAGGGGAAAAGTATTAAATAGTCAACAGAAAGTTTTTTTTTTAAGTCTTAAAGCAATTCTAAATCCTTAAATAGAAATAACTGCAGTTTTTTCTATGTTTTATGGGTTAAAATCAAATTTAGCCTTTAATCAAAATCCAGTCTGAAATGAGGGGAGTGACTGTGCTGAGTAAGGTGGAGTTAAAATATTTTTAGTAAGCAGTCAAAATTGGACAAAATTTGCTTATTTCTATTTTGTGCACATTTAGCTCATGATACAGCAGCTAGAATTGAACAGCTAGACAACATCCGTTGAACATCGCCACGTTCAGTGAACATTTGCTGACAGTGTTTACCAAACATCAAAATGAAACACCATTAAATGCTCAGTGAACATTTACAGACAATGTTCACTGAACTACTCATATTAATGATATTATTGGCTGAAGTAATGACCAAAAGAAAATCATACTGTGTTCCCACTATTCATGCAAGTACAAGGTCTCCCTTAGTAGTAAAAAATTCATTAGAATAAAATAAGAGCATCAATTTTAATGCAGTGGGTTTTGCAATAAGACATCAACAATATAACAATTGAAGGAAAACATCAGCATTCTAAAGCATCCATTATGTAGAAAAATATCTTATAATCCCCACAGTGGGAGTCAAAAAGCCTTTTGAAGCAGCCATTTGAAACACCAGAACTGTTTAAAATGTTCACAACTTCTCATTGTGTTCACTGATTGGCCCTGTAGAAAGTCTACTGGAGAGAGTCCAAACAAAGGGGAGAATGCCCAGACTGTGCTTCAAAAGCAAGATTTTATTTTATTTTATTTGCACAGGTAGACAGTGGCCAGGTTAAGTAGTGGATCTACTTCAGAACAAACCATGAGATTGGTTTGGACTTTTTATGGCAAAACAGAGAATGACATTATTTTTTCTTTTGCTCTTTCCTTTGGTTTGTTATTTTGTTTGTATTTCCTTTTAATTCCTGTAAAGCACTTTGCATTGCATTATTGCTGAAAATGTGCTGTACAAATAAAATGACCTTACTTTACCTTACCTTCAAAATCATCTCTAAACAGGTGGGTTTTTTGTCTAGATTTAGAGATGGTGAAAGTTAGAATACTTACATCATGTAGCTGTTTTTAAATTACCATTAACCAGACCTTGAAGAGACATTTGCCTTTGGTTAGAATGGAATTAGTGCACAATTATGGAGAAAAGGAAATAAAAAAAAATCTGACATAAAACCATTATTTGAATACTGACCTTTCTTTGGACACAGTGCACAATTTTTTTTAGTGGAAAGAATAAGGCTCCCTTATATTCCCAGAAAATCAAATGTTCACATAGTATGGAAAAAAAGGATCCCTTTGGATCCCCATGGAAGTTTTTACAAGCTAAATAAATTTACAAGTAGATCCAAGCATATTGAAATAACATGGGGTAGCTTGTTGTTTGCGTTAGCGATAGCATTGCACCAGATAGTTATGTGGTTCGCCTCGACGCTGGGTAGAGCATCTTTGCAAGATTATGTGGCAAGTCTGTTTTACCGAGACAATGTGGATCATATCCTAAATATACTTTTATTTTTTTCGAGATACCTCGTCTGTGTCAGCTCTTTTAGGGCATTTGCGAACTTGCTGTGATCCGTTTTGCTCTGTTTTGAACCGGAAAATCCACTTCCTGACCCCCATCTGAATTTCCCCCGTCATCCGAGTCACGTCTGCAACCCAGCAATAAAAAGTATCTGGAAGATGTTTAGAGAACATTAGAAATGCACACTTTTTCTAATAAGACAAAAATAGAGATTTGGTGAAAAATAATAAACGACCATAAAGGTTTAATAGATATAAAATCTGATTAAATAAAATTGCTGGAAATTTTTTCAGTGGAGTGGGTCACACTATTTGCAGAACTTGACATGTTGGGAAAATAATTTGGGCTTTTCATTCATGTTTGTTGGAGTAGAGACATAAATAAAAAATGCCAGACCGTGTCCTTTGAAGACATATTAATGCCACTCTGTCTGAAAATACTGGTTGTGAGAGATTGCTTAACGTTAAGTAAATCCTCTTTTATTTATATATATATAATTTTTCAGATTTTCAGGTTTTTTATTATATCATATTGATTCTTTTGAGTTGTCCGACCAAAAATTTGTCGTCTCCTTTTTTCCCAGCAATATTGAATTGTGACACATACGACTTTAATTTGAATGTAACTTTTTTGTTGTTTTTTCAGACAAGCTGATGAGGAGTTCCATGTGCTAGCCAACTCCTGGCACTATTCCTCTGCCTTTACTAACAGAATCTTCTTTGCATCAGTGGATTTTGATGAGGGATCTGATGTCTTTCAGATGGTGAGATAATAATTCATAAACTGGAGTTGTTTACTTGACGTATTTGTACAAATTTTATGTGAATATAATTTAAGGGCCCCTTTTTCTGCTAAGAACATCACCACCATTAACAGTGGTTCAATACAAATTTGGTGCAATGTGGGAAATTTAAGTGTGTTCTGATTTGGCGAAGCTTTAAAGCAATCAGTGATAATTGGCTATTTGCTCAGATGGATTTATGTCCAAACATGATGATTAAACTCATAGCATCAGATTGTGGCTATCGTAACACAGCAATGAAACTATGAAGATTCTTTGCATTTTCACACAGAAAACTTGTCTATTTCTTTAAATCTTAAACTTAAAAGTTAAGCAATTTAAAATCCTTTAATTTATCTTTGTGAAAAACCGTCAAATCATATTTAGCATTGTCTTTCTCAGTAAACAAATATTTAAATTCTAGATTTATGGTCTGTGCTACAATTTAAGCAGTTGGGGGCTGCTGAAGGTCTTGAGGACTCTAAGCAGCTGCTGAGTTCACTCTGAGTGTGACCAGCATTAGATGGCTTGTTTTAAGACAAAGCCAGAGCTTATTTCTTAAGTAAGATTAACTGAGCAAAGAATAAAGTTTTAGATTTTTATGTTTCATGTTTTAAAAACTTTGTAGTTGTGTGCTTAAGCATTGTCAGTAGTGTCTTCCAATAACATGTAATTACACAGTGATAGAATTACAATTCCTGACAAGTTTTAAACATATTTATGCCAAAATACGGTTGGTCTATGGGGGCCCCTACCATTGGGCTTAGCAAGTTTTCTGTTTTTATGCAGGGGTAAATCTAAGTTAAACTTAAGTTGTGTAAGGCCTCACATACACATGCCAATTTTTTTCTCTTTTTCTGCAGCTAAATATGAACTCGGCTCCAACCTTCCTCCACTTCCCACCCAAAGGGAAACCTCGCCAATCAGACACCTATGAACTGCAAGTCAGAGGGTTTTCTGCTGACCAGTTGGCTAGATGGGTGGCAGACAGGACAGATGTTCAAGTAAGCATTTGGGTTTAGTGATTGCAAATCCGAAGTGAAGATACTGATTGTAGTGCTTTTAAAATTGAAGAAATCTAAAGTACAGCTAAATATTGAATACAAGGATAATATGATTTATTATAATGTAATTGAAAAAATAATTTGTCATGTTTTTCTGTCTTAGATCCGTGTCATTCGTCCACCCAACTACGCAGGGCCTCTCTTGTTGGGCTTTCTCCTGGCTGTGATTGGTGGTCTGGCATATCTACGAAGGAATAATTTGGAATTTCTTTTTAACAAAAATGTTTGGGCCTTTTCTGCACTGGTAACAATCACACACCTATGCATGTTAGGCCTGCGCAGCAAAAGTGCTACGAAGGCCCAATGTATTTGAAGGTTTTCTTATTAGGCCTAATGAGCAAAAGCGCTTAGAAGGCCTGTTGTGATTCCAGTATTTCTTCATTATTACGCTACAGCAGCTAATTGCTGCGAAGGCCTATTTTAATCACAGGATTTTTTTCATAATTATTACTTTTTTATTCTTTTATGCTGTTTTTTGAAGTTCAAAAACTCAGCAAACTTGATCCAAAATTGTACCTCACGTGAAACTTTCGGATTCCACTGGAATCTAAAGTGGCGTGCCCAAACTGCTCCACAGCGCCCCCTAACTTGAGATAGGACAAACCGTATATTGAAGAGATCTGATATTCTGTATGTAGGTAGAGCCCACTCTGAATCATAAAAAAGTCTTTTGGAAGGTATGCTCTAAAATGTACAGGGAGTCTGTCATTTTGGGTCAAAGAGCAAATTTAGCCAATTTTTCACATTTATACACCTCGAACAAACTCCTAGATATTTTGAGTTATTGGCTTCATTTTCGGTCAGTATGCAGTTAATGGACGAGGTATTAAAAGGTATCAAAATAGTGAGTTTTTGAGCACATTTAGGGGGCATGGCTATGCAGCGAACTTAGCATGCTCAACAAAGCAAACAAAACGCTATAACTTTCACATGCAAAAGTCAAACTGCATCAAATTTGGCACAAGTCATCTATGTTCGATGGCCAATGATTCTGTGGTCATGGTTGGTCCAGTCACTTTATCTAAGTCCCGCCCCCCCCCCCCCAGAACAGGAAATCCCTTTTTTTTTTCTTGGAAAGCTCCATCTCTGACCCCTTCACCTAATCAAGATGATTTTGTGTCAGAAGACAGATAACAAGTTGGTCTCACTGGCTTTAAACAATAAAGAGTTTTTGCTGGAGAATGTTGCCATGGCGGCATAGTGAAGTCACAAATCCTGACTTCAATATGGCTCGAAATTCTGTATATTCCAACTTAGCTGCACCAAACTCACTACAATCGAACCTGATCCACCGCCCAATAGGAATGCAGTCCAGTATTTGGTGGGCGTGGCCTAATTCCTCCACAGCACCCCTTAAAATATTTTTTAAAATCAGCCCCAAGCCATACTTTGACTGAGAATTCTGTAATTTGGTATTCATGTATATCTTGTAATGATGAACGAAACAGTCTCTTGGAGCTATGACCCAAACCCATAGCTCCAAGGGTTTGGGTCATACTCCCTGTTGTATGACCAGCTCCAACTCCCTGTTGGCCAACTCCCCAACAGGGAGTTGGTCATTTTTGATCAAAGTTGTCATTTTGTCTTTTACACAAAATGGGAGGACATACAGACTTGCATACAGAATCACTCAGCATAGTCTTGAGGCATTGAAGGTGAAAACTTATTAAAATCGTTTTCCTACATCAAATCTTGTGGGTGTGGCCAAGCCTCAAAACATCAAGGTGCAATAACTTCCACACACAAGCTCCCATCTGCATCAAACTTTCTTTGTGTCATAACAGATCAGAGCTCATCACATTCATATGGTCAGTTGGTGACATTACTTTAGCTCCGCATCCATTCAACAGGAATTGTGATAACGTTTCCTTTTCAACAGGCCGCTGGGATAAAAAAGTAAAAAATGTCATTGGGCCAACGTCCGTTTATGGGTCCACACCAAAGTCGCCCAAACTTTGCCCAGAGCAAATCATTTTTGCTGCCAAGTCAAAAAATAATTGCGCGCGTAGTTTTTTTTTATTTTTTATTTTCTGGTAGTCCAAAAGCCAGCCATGCACAGTAGGCAAGAAAGGCAAAATATTTCGAACAACTCGTACATCAGGCTCATGGAGTTATTTTCGGGAAGCCATGGAGAAATAGATTTTTGTAAAAATTGACTCTTTTTGTTTGTCTTATGTTCAATATCGATAGCCACTTTTTACTTTTGCCTTTGGTTTTCAGTCTCTGTTCTCTGTTGAAATTCATTTTTGTTTGTTAAATGCCAAGCACATTAATGCTTGGTATTTAACGAACACCAAGCATGGTGTTTTTCATTTTGTTTTTATTGCAAAAGCATTGTAGTTCATGAGGTAAAATTAGCACACAACATATGTTAGTTACATAAAATCCACCCAAAATTTGCTGCAGTTTGTGCTTGAAATGCAATGAGATGTGAATAATTTAGTGTTATTTGTATTTTTTTAATGAGATGCTGGGACTGATTTGTTTTGTTTTTGTTTTTTTCAGTGCTTTGCCCTGATAATGACTTCTGGCCAAATGTGGAACCATATCAGAGGACCACCGTATGCTCACAAGAACCCCAACACCGGACAAGTGGTGAGAATAAAAAAATCCCTAAAAAATAATGAAACATGCTGTTTAGTAACAGCTCTAAAAAATAAGATTAAGTATTGGTTAATTGCTTTCTTGTTGAATTTTGGTTGCAATGAACTCTTCCTTATGCATTTCACCATTGGTTTGATTGCAGATTCTCCACCCCTATCTTTGTCCTTTGGCATTAGCACCTGTCACACTGGATGGCATAAATACATGAAAAAAATATTCTATGAATATTGTTGATGAAAGCAAGTTCCGCTGCTGGTGTAGTTACAATAATAGAATGACAATACACAGATTATTGTCAAATAATCTGCTTTATTTGGGTTTAAAGCCAGCAGCTAATCAAACCTTCCTGTCACATCGGTTAATAGCTGTTTCTCCTCTTATAAGACTTCCACTTGGAATTGGGGTGAATTGTTTTAGAAATCTGTAAAGAATAGACTTCAGGTATTTTGATTAGTTTCTTGGTCAAAGCAACCAACAAACACCTCTGATAATTTTGTTGAGCACAGCCTTTAACACAGTGAAGAACTCTTAAAGGTGACAATCTGAATATGTGGTGATTTGAGTTTTTTCTGTGTATTTAGTTTAGGTTTTCGGTCTCTGTGTTGTCCTGATTAATCCCAGCTGTGTCCCGTTCCCTGATTGCCCTCCCTGTGTATTTAAGTCCACCTGTTGTCTTTGTCTAGTGTCGGATCCTTGTTGTCGTTGTTGTCGCTGTCGTTGTTGATGTTGTTGTCGTCGTCTTCGTGTTACCCTGCCATCTCGTCGTGTTCCCTGGTCTCATCGTGTTTATCCTTCATTAAATCCATCTTTTTCACTACTCGTCCTGGTCCCGCCTGCAATTTCTCACCGCACCAAAACCCACTTCATGACAGTAGGATCCGACCAACAAGGTGAGAAGCATGGCGTTTTTCGACCAGGAGCGATGGATCCAGCAGCAGTTGGAGTTGGCGCAAAGGGATCTCTACAGAGATGTGGAGATCCTGCCTTCTCCGCTGCTGCTGGAGGAACTGGGCCTTGAGTCGGACTACGACTTGGCCGTGAGGAGGAGCCGCCGCCATCGCCGTCGGCGCCGCCCTGAGCCGCCGGAGGTCCCGGCCCCTGGGCGGAAGCCCCGCCATCGGCGCTGTTCTGAGCCGCCGGAGATCCCGGCCCCTGGGCAGCAGAACCCGTGGTGGGGAACGCGGCCGGTCCCCGCACCTCGGCAGCGGATCCCGGAGCTGCCGCCGGTCCCCGCACCTCGGCAGCGGATCCCGGAGCTGCCGCCGGTCCCCGCTCCCAGACGACGAGTCTCTGGGACGCCGCCAGCCCCCCTTCCAGCCCCTTCCAGAGTTTCCCGTGCCCTCCCGGTCCTTCCAGAGTTTCCCAGTGCCCCTTCCGAGTCCCCTCCAGAGTTTCCCAGTGTTCAGCCCGAGTCTGCCCCAGAACCCCTCTGTGTCCTGCCCGAGTCTCCGCTTCCCTGTGCTCCTCCCCTGGAGTTTGCGGACGTGGCTCCGCCCCTCCCTGCCGGCCCTCCAGAGCCTTCAGCCGGCCCTCCTGAGCCTTCAGCCGGCCCCCGAGCCTTCAGCCGGCCCCGAGGCTGGTCCGCCTCCAGCGCCGGAAACGCCCGCCGGACCTCCCCAGAGGGGTCCGCCTCCAGCGCCGGCAACGCCCTCCGGACCCCCTCCGAGAGGGTCCATCTCCAACCCACCCTGTTGGGTTGTTTTTTGTTTTTTGGCTTAGCCCCCTTAGCGCCCCTCCGCCCACCCTGTTGGGTTGTTTTTGTTGTTTGGCTCTGGCCCTCTTGCTCTCTCCGCCCTCCCTTGTGTGGTCTTTGTGTTTTGGGCGTCTAGTAGCCGCCCTTAAGGGGGGGGTACTGTGGTGATTTGAGTTTTTTCTGTGTATTTAGTTTAGGTTTTCGGTCTCTGTGTTGTCCTGATTAATCCCAGCTGTGTCCTGTTCCCTGATTGCCCTCCCTGTGTATTTAAGTCCACCTGTTGTCTTTGTCTAGTGTCGGATCCTTGTTGTCGTTGTTGTCGCTGTCGTTGTTGATGTTGTTGTCGTCGTCTTCGTGTTACCCTGCCATCTCGTCGTGTTCCCTGGTCTCATCGTGTTTATCCTTCATTAAATCCATCTTTTTCACTACTCGTCCTGGTCCCGCCTGCAATTTCTCACCGCACCAAAACCCACTTCATGACAGAATAATCACATTTCTTCAACTTCCAGTAAGATT
This sequence comes from Phalloptychus januarius, assembly GCA_902982915.1. Classification (NCBI taxonomy): domain Eukaryota; kingdom Metazoa; phylum Chordata; class Actinopteri; order Cyprinodontiformes; family Poeciliidae; genus Phalloptychus; species Phalloptychus januarius. Next base: position 2,982,246 of record CADWAE010000470.1, on the reverse strand, counting down.
TTCATTACTTTAATTGGTAGAGCTTATCAAGTACAGCACAGTAAGAAATCCAACAAATCAAAACAAAGTGGATAAGTTGCAAAAGTCATCCAAGCATGTTTAATTAACTTTATCAAAAACTGTGGCTCTTTTTGAATGTAATAAATTTGCAAGAGAGAGAGACGGAGAGAGAAGTTCATATCATACGGGTTGTTCCATTTGTTCTTCGAGTGGGAAACATGGTAAAAATCCAATTTTTCCCGATGGGAAGATGTAGCCCCAAAAATCTAATTAAAAAATTCTTCAACTAACCCTGACAACCCCGGTGAAGTTCTTGGAACCAACAAAAAGAAAAAGCGCAGTATGAAGCAGCAGTCTTGAGAGTAAATCCAGGTTTTAAACCTCAACCTTTGGCTCGTGGGTTGGCTTCATCTGGACTGGTTGAGGCTCAGTTCCTCTCTCAAATTCCGATAGTCTTCAAAATACTTTTTCCCAGTGTGAACACAAAGACTGTCCACAAGACACTACCCGTATCGTAGTGAGTGCTTCTGCGTTATACTTTTTTGGGCGATGCCTACTTGATGTTTTGCACAAATCTTTAAAATCACACCTTTTTACTGGAAAATTATGCTTTTATGTTTCTGTTGAAACAACTTCTCCTTTTCTCACACCATATCTGAGTCTCTGAAGATGACTGAATCGGTATTAACCAGTAATCCAATTAAAAATTGCATTTTCAATCTATGCTATCACTGTTTGTACATCACATTACTTCCCATTTATTGACATCATTGTTCAATATTATTAGTGACATTTATAGCATTCAATTCTCCAGTTATCAAAAACGATGCTACTTCTTACAGTTTCAACTTGTCAATTATATAATCCATACAGTTTCCATCAACTTCCCATCATTATAACTTTGCTTAATAACAAGCTCGTTTGATTAGGCATAGAAATGAAAAGATTGAAGCATTTTTCATAACATGACAGACCCTCATGGTTTGTACTAAAGTCCTATCCTATTGGTTTTAGATATTTCCTTGTAATACTAGTTCTAGGTTAATTTCTAAAAGCTTGATCATGAACTGCTTCTACAAACTAGCCTCTGTCTTAAAGGGCCTAGAAATATCTGTCCCTGTTAACTCCATCAGTTTTGTCTTATCACAGCTAATAAATCTAGATGGCTATTAGTATGCTGCCTATATGTCTGTGAACTTCACTCTTTCACTGTTAAGCCAGATTTTTCTATATAGAATAAATTGAATGTTCCTTGTACAGTGGGGAAAGAAGTATTTAGTCAGTCACCAATTATACAAGTTCTCCCACTTAAAAAGATGAGAGTCCTGGAAATGACATCATAGGTAGACCTCAACTATGAGAGACAAAATGAGAAAAAAAACATTCAGAAAATCACATTGTCTGAATTTTAAAGAATTTATTTGCAAATCAGGGTGGAAAATAAGTATTTGGTCACCTACAAACAAGCAAGATGTCTGGCTGTCACAGACCTGTAAATTCTTCCTTAAGAGGCTCCTCTGTCCTCCACTCATTACCTGTATCAATGACTCCTGTTTGAACTCGTTAACAGTATAAGAGACACCTGCCCACAACCTGCAGACCTGCAGAAAGCTGGGGTCAAAGTTACAAAGGCTACCGTCAGTAACACACTGCACCACCAGGGACTCAGATCTTGCAGTGCCAGACGTGTCCCCCTGCTGAAGCCAGTACATATCCGGGTGTGCCTGACGTTTGCTAGAGAGCATTTGGATGTTCCAGAAGAGTATTGGGAGAAAGTCATATGGTCAGATGAAACCAAAGTAGACCTGTTTGGTAGAAACACAACTTGTCGTGTTTGGAGGAGAGTGGATGCTGAGTTGCATCCAAAGAACACTGTACCAACTGTGAAGCATGGGGGTGGCAGCATCATGCTTTGGGGCTGTTTCTCTGTAAAGGACCAGGACGACTGGTCTGTGTAATGAAAGAATGAATGGATCCAGGTATTGTGAGATTTTGAGTGCAAACCTCCTTCCATCAGCAAGAGCATTGAAGATGAAACATGTCGGGTCTTTCAGCATGACAATGATGCCAAGCACACTGCCAGGGCAACAAAGGCGTGGCTTCACAAGAAGCATTTCAAGGTCCTGGAGTGGCCTAGCCAGTCTCCAGATCTCAACCCCATAGAAAACCTTTGGAGGGAGTTGAAAGTCCGTGTTGCCTCTGCCAGCCCCAGAACATCACTGCTTTAGAGGAGATCTGCTTGGAGGAATGGGCCAACATTCCAGCAACGGTGTGAGCCGACCTGGTGAAGACTTACAGAAACCGTTTGACCTCTGTCATTGCCAACAAGGGATATATCACAAAGTATTGAGATGACCTTTTGTTATTGACTAAATACTTATTTTCCACCCTGATTTGCAAATAAAATCTATAAAATTCAGACAATGTGATTTTCTGAATATTTTTTTCTCATTTTGTCTCTCATAGTTGAGGTCGACCTCTGATGTCAATTACAGGCCTCTGTCATCTCTTTAAGTGGGAGAACTTGCATAATTGGTGACTGACTAGATACCTCTTTCCCTTGTATATTTAATACCAACAAGAATCATAAAAACCCAAACTTGTATTAAAACCATCTATGTGTCAATGTCCTGACAGTGTTATGAGACAGATCATTTGTGAAAAGATCAACACCCTTCTCTTCCTCCTTGAGCGATTAAACAACCAATCAGAGACAAGAGGAGAGTCACTGAACCTCACTTACTCACTGCTAAATGTGCTTATGGCAGAGAAACAACTTACCAGTACAGAAAAACTGTTCATGTGCTAACTAGCCTAACATTCACGGCAGGACAAAGGGGAGGGGGAGAGGAATGAGCAGTGCCATATTGTTTCTAGTTAGCACTGAGAGTACTGGGAGAAGTGGAGATCGATTTTATTTCTTTTCCCTCACAGTTATCGATTTCATACCAAGATGTCATGACATGGTGAAAGTTCCAACAAATATCTAGAAAAATATTTCATATAAAAGTTATATTCTGTAGCTATGTGTTTGAGTCCATTTTCAGCATGACCCAGCACTAGGGGGTACTATAAATCAGTAAAGTTTATATTGCCAAAAATGGCTGAAAGGGTTGTCATTTAACTTGGTGGGTATCTTCAGGATAGAACCCTGGGATTATCAATATTGTAATTTTTGTTCAAAGTGAATGTGGCTTTTGTGCAAAAATGTAGATCTAACCTTTAACCCCTAGAAACATGTACAAAAAATACTTGTTGAATTTAGAGGGTTAAGACATTCAAGATATGTTCCTTGCATAAAGTCTAAAAGTATTGACCCATTCTGCAGATTATCTCCAAATTCTTGGGAAAGAGGAGGCAAAGAGGTTGTCATCCAAAATTTTGCGATACATTGAATTGAATTGATTAGGAATTTTTTGTAAATCTATGTTGTATATAAAGTATAGTGTGGAAAGTCAGATGTTTTGATCTCGCAGCTATGTCTCAAGCAAAAAACAAACAAACAAAAGATGTTTTCTGATGTTGAGATGAATTTATACATGAACTAAAACTTTTAACTATGTTTTCAGAGCTACATCCATGGGAGCAGCCAAGCCCAGTTTGTGGCAGAGACGCACATTGTCCTCCTCTTCAGTATCCTTCATTTTTTTCCCATCTTAACATTTTTGGCTTACACTGATTGCAAGAGCAATAATTTATTTGCTGTTTTTCCTTTCTAAAACGGTTTGATCTCCATTCAATGTTGAAATATTTTTAGAATATAAAGCAATTAGTTTTTAGATAAATAAGGTTTTTTTTTACAAACTTCCACTCTTCCAGCTTTGTTATATCCCACAAAATTGCAAGATATGGTAATCTATGCTCTAGTTAGGAATTTATCAAAGACTAGTAGAGAGGGGGAGTATGTAGCATGTAGCCACGCATGCACCCCGCTCCAAACACTCCCACCCTTCCTCTACTTCTTCTGAGAGGGTGCGATGTGCTGCCAGCTCTCCGTCTAAAGGGTAAGTTGAGCTCCAGTAGTCTGTCAGGTATTATCCTGTCCAGAACTGAGGCGAACTCTGTTCAAGCTGGCCTATCAAGGAAGATTCGCCTGGTTCCTAACAGCCTTCATCCGGGGGTCCCACTGTGCTTCCCCCTGTCATTTAGCCAAGCTTTGCAGCCTCGCAGCCAGTGTCAGAGCATACCTGTTGACGGCCGCTGTCCCTCTTTGTTGAAACATGCACTTGTTTCTGAACCAGGTCAGTTTTATGACTTGTGCAAGTGTCAAGGGGGTTGTTTTAATATAGTTTAAAGCAACCTATTAAAACTTAAATATTATAGAACCATGCACTGTAGCTATTATGGAAGAAACTGTTTCTCAGCCTGGTTTTCTTGCCCTCCACGCTCCTCACCCTCCTGCTTGAGGGAAGGGGCTGGTACAGATTGTGTGCAGTATGGGTGGAGTCCTTCACAATGCAGAGCCCCCTACTCCTGCATCATGATGAGGTCCATGGTGGAGGGAAGGCTACTCCCCACAGTCCTCTGAGCAGCCTTATCCACCCTCTGATTAAGTCGGTTATAAATCTGACTTAATCAGATTTATAAATATAGACACCTTACATGTATGGACATTTTGCGCATGCGTACAACGCAAAAAGACTGTTCTTTTACATGTCATCCACAACCGCGTCAACTCAATGAAACTTGGAAATACAGTGGTCCCTGGTTTATTGAGGGGGTTCGATTCTGAAGAAGTCCCGCAATAAATGAAACCCGCGAAGTATTGACTGTTTAATTTGACCCTATTCAAACACGTTAAGGCCTCATAACCCCGCTTCGCACTCTTTATAAATCTTTCCAAAACTGTCATGAACATTTTCCACATTGTCATATAGTTTACACTCTCAGAAACCTACATAATTTTAACAACATGATAAAATTCTGAATGATTACTCACTCGACAAGAGGCTTGAAATAAATCCAACTTTTTGAACAAAAAAAATATCGCCAACACACTTCACGGTGAAGTAACACTACCATATTAAAGCAAAAGCAATCAGGAATCGATATGAAAACTTACAGGCTGCAACATAGACCCACTCTCTCTTGGCCAATCCAGACACAAAACAAAGCGCTTTGCCCAGGTAGATTTAAATGGACTCTGGGTTTTCAGTGGGAGCCAGATGGTTGACTTATATAAGACCCATGTATGGCCCGTGCTTTAAGGAATGTTTACTGGGCCTTAGTAGGACTTTAACTGCGCTAGCATGGGTAACAATATTGGCCCATATTCTGTAGCCCATATGGGTTTAACAGGTGCTGACTGGGTTTTCAGTGGGAGCCAGATGCTTTATTCCTATAGGTTCAATGGGGTCTTTCTCACCTAACCTGGAAGTGAATTATATTCATAGATATGCAATCTTAATCAACAAACCAAGTACTAAAACGCTTTAGCACAAAGCTTGTATTTAAGAAAAAAAAAGAGATGAAGAATTTCTTTTGGTCAAGAAAAAGTACCAAAGACAAAAGAAATATTCTGTTTTTTTAACTCTTCAATTATTAGAACTTTATTAACACTGAGCAAATGATGCCACAACAAGAAATGCACTGGTAAACAAAAAGATCTACAAAATTATTCATATGGCATATTTGAAAACAGAAACTAGTTTACTATAACAAATGTATAAACATATATCTATATGTAGATATATAACTACATATAGTTATCTAGATATATAATTATGTCTAGATAACTATATTTAGTAATCTAGCTAACTAAATATCCAGTTTTGTAAATAGAAAATATATATATCTAGATAATTTCATCTCTAGTTATGTAAATACATATTTATATCTATAGATAAATAGATCTATATCTAGATTTATAGCTATATCTAAAAATAGATCTATATATGTCTATGTATCTACATATAATTACATATAAATGTATATTTACATACACACACACCTATATAGCTCTTTCACACTACTTTCTGTCAAACATTTTTAATAACCTATATGCCACACTTGAAAGCTCTCATCATTGCAACTGTCCATCTTGGAAGACCTGCCCACCTGAGTCTGAGCTGCCAGCCTCCCTGGTTGCTCTAACTTTTCTATTTCCACCTCTACCCAGGGCTCCAGTAAACCACTTCAAGAGCCTTTTCCGTATCTTTATGTGTCATTCCGTGGATGGATCCATTTCTTTTAAGTGCCCCTAAATAACAAGCAAAGCTAGAAATTGCATTAGTGTTTTACTTTTAGTACAGTGGGGCCCCTTCATGGGGCAAAAATGCTTGCAGAGATCTGCCAAAATCAAAGGACTCTCGAGTCATTATTATTACACACTAGTGGTGTGCCGATCATAATCGGCCTATTTCCGTGAAAAAGTGTATTATCAGTGATTGCCGATCATGGTCTCCTGATGTTGATCACCTTCATCTCACTTCTCAGCCTGCGTTTGCAGCTGATCTCCTCTTTACTGCACAAGTGCGCAGCAACAAATCCTGTCGTATGGAACTATAACATACTAAGTGAATGGGGATATTTGCATGTTGCAGCGGAAAATGACCTCGCCACTGCCTTGCATCTTTTAGATGTGCCTCTGTTGCATCACACCTGAATAGAATAATTAGGTCATTAGCAAGGCTCTGGATCTACACAAGGAGGAGGTAATTAAGCCATTTCGTTCCAGTGTTTTGAGCCTACATCTAAAAACTGCAGGATAGTGTTCCTTGAAGGCTGGAGTTTGACACCCTGCTATAGTCCAACACACAACAGTTGCAGATTGAAACAAACTCTGACAAAATAAAATGCTTTAAAATGTCACTTACATGATAAAACAAACATGATTTAAAAATATTTACTGCTATGCCTTCATTCTATTTACAAAAAAGCTTTTATGCCAAATATACTGAAACCACATGGGCCCCATATAGTGTTGCCCTTTCTGCCCATTCCCAGTTAACCCACAATAATGTTGAATAGAGTCTATACACATTTAGCAAAAATGAGCTGAAAATATGGGTCCCATTTTAGGATTCATGTACTTCATGTAGTTAGCCCAGATAAAACCCATGCCCATTCATCATTACCACAACAAAACGATTCAATGCAGTTTAATAAAAAAAATGCACCTATGCATGGGTGGATCCCAGCCAAGCCAGCAGGCATGGGACCCAGCTATGCAGGCTGGCTTAATTGGCTGTGAGAAAGATTATTAAAACCCCATGTACACAGAATGAAAGCAAAGTAGTTACTCTTTTTAAATAATGTAAGTGGTTTTATTGTGTCAAGATACTTTAAAACTACCTCTGCGAGCAACTTAGATTCATTAGTGAACCGATTCTATTCTGTCGCGTTGGCGCTCAAAGTAACCAGTGGTAGCAGCAAATACAATGGCGCCGCAGCGTATTTGAAAATGGCCTGGCTCAGAACAGTTTGAAATCGCTCTGCATCCAAATATTCTTACCTTAATGATGGGAGATGACTTATTGTGTGTGCACGCATGGGGGTGTACCTGCGTGTGTGTATTTTAACAATATCAGAAAAATTATCACCTAAAAGAAAAGCAAAAAAAAAAACATAACTTATTAAGTCTCTTTTGAGGTACTCCGGTCATCCAAACTATTACGAGCAGCAAATTTTTTAACTAGCGATTTAAAATCTCTCCCTAAAATTTGATACAATACAGATAAAACAGACTGAGTGTACTTACAGATTCCTTAGTAGAAGGCCAGCCAACCTGCAGACTCCGCGCCAACGGACTGATGAAGAGACTACGTTTGATTTTGAAACCGTACATCCATCCGCAGTTAACAATTGTAGGTCTTCCCAGAAATACAAGATTCATTTTGAGAGTGCTACATCAGTTTAACAATTGTGTAGCCTTCACAAAAGTCCTCCATCAAAATAAATAAATATTGTCGTCCTCCTTATTCAAATATGCTTTGAAACTACAGTATTTACTTTAGTGGATGTGCAAAATGCCTACTTCAATTCACCAACCTTTATTGGCAACGGTGCCAGAGAAAAAAGATGAACAAAAAGGCTAAAAAGATAATTGAAACCAGATTAAAAGGTATAAAATTAATCATTAATAGAGATGTTACGTTTTTTATTTTATTTATGCTGACGACTTGGAAAATGTTTGCAAATGAACAAACAGATGCTAAAAGTTGTACTCTTGTCTTTCTCACTTGATATGAGTTTTGTTTTAATTTATTTTCTAAACATTTTGTAATATTTTTCACGATGGTTTGATCAGATACTATGTATTTGGAGAAATACATGGTATTTGTGAAAGAGCTGCACTAAACACTTTGGATGTCTGAACATCCAATTGATAAAAAAATAAAATAAAAAAAGAAGCAAGGACAAAAATCCACTGTGAACCATGACCTATTTTGAGTGAGCAGCAGAAGATTACGTATACATGGTGCATATCACAAAAATGTTAGAAGACATCCAGACTTCTACTGTAAAATAATAAAAAGAAAAAATATTAGGGGCTCAAAGTGTAGCTAGAACAATACCGAACTGGTTTAAAAAATAAAGCATTAAAGCATTTTTTTTAATGACAATATTCTGGACTTCTGGAAGCCTAGTGTCATGTCGGTGTTAGTAAATGAGCCAGACATGGAAATCATATAGTGAGCATGTTTTAGGTTCAAATACAATACCCCTTAAATGACCTCCAAGACGAGGTCACCATCCAAGGAGAGCTTTTCCTTTTGGGGAAAGAAAAGCTTATACAATTGCTTCTACAATTTACCTTTTATCAACTCCGATACAGGCCAGCTGAGTAACAATTGCCTAGGCTAAAGGCCATTAATCTTAAAGGCACTGTTGCCAATAAAGGTTGGTGAATTGAAGTAGGCATTTTGCACATCCACTAAAGTAAATACTGTAGTTTCAAAGCATATTTGAATAAGGAGGACGACAATATTTATTTATTTTGATGGAGGACGTTTGTGAAGGCTACACAATTGTTAAACCGATGTAGCACTCTCAAAATGAATCATGTGTTTCTGGGAAGACCAGGTAACCAGGAACTCTGGAAATTTAGGGGGCGCTATTTCCTATATTATCTGCGGACTCCCGTTTTTCTTTTTTTAAATCTGATATAACTTAACCTTTAGGAAAGAGTTTCACTCTCAGCAAGTGTTTGAACTTCATTCTTTTATTTACCTCAGCGCAGCTCACATTTTTTTGCAAATTCTGTAGCTTTCTGTGTATTTTTAAATCTGCTCCTTAGCTGCATCGTTTCGGTCCTGCTACTGCCTCTAGTGGGGTAGGGGTGGTAACATTACTAGATCACTAAATGAGAATAGCACAAAGACTTTATCTTTTAAGGTGCCAGTAATAAGGAATAGTAAAATAGTAAATAATAAACTATCTTATAAAACACCATATTTTTTTTATTTTCTAAGGGATGTGCTTTCTGATTCAGGAGTCATATGTGAGTCCGATTCATCATTTGCTTCTCCAATTGTGGTTGTACGGGTTAGGGTTAGCTGTTGTGCTGCACAAACTACATGACCAAATGGGCTATATGGGAAATGAAAGAACTCTCGACTTAGTCCGTTCCCGTTTGTACTGACCAAGAATGCTCATGGACGTTGTCAATAAAGTCAGAACCTGTGAAAGGTGTGTGAGACGCAAATCATTGCCTGAGCGAGCTGCGCCTTTGGTCAGCATCAAAACCACTCATCCTTTGGAGTTGGTGTGTATGGATTTCCTCTCTGTGGAACCAGATCGCAGAGTCAAAGACATTCTCATCATAACAGACCATTTCACAAAGTATACCATTCCTGTGCCTACCCCAAACCAAAAAGCTAGGACTGTTGCAAAGTGTTTGTGGGACAATTTCCTTGTGCATTACGGCATTCCGGAAAAGTTGCACAGTGATCATGGCTCAGATTTTCAGTCACCAACCATTCGAGAGCTCTGCAAAATAGCCAACATCCACAAAATAAGAACAACTCCATATCATCCAAGAGGAAATCCCGTTGAACGCTTTAATCGAACTCTGCTGGACATGCTGGGAACATTAACTGAAAAGGGTAGAACTCGTTGGAGAGAATGTAAAACCGCTAGTGCATGCCTGCAACTGCACAAAAAACGATGTTGCTGGATACTCACCATATGAGCTGATATTCGGACGCCAACCTCGCCTACCAGTGGACTCAGCCTTTGGACTGCCATTAAGTAAGGATGGATTTACCTCCCACACACAATATGTGCAGAAGTTAAAGTCCCACCTGGAGGAAAGTTACAAACTGGCCAGTAGAAACTCAGCTAAGGTGATGCAACGTAACAAGATCTGATTTGACCAAAAAGTTACTGCATCAGAACTGGACGTTGGAGACAGGGTTTTGGTGGGAGTCATCTGTGTATGTTGTGAAGAAAGCCAGCTCTCTTCCTGTGTACACAGTCAATCAGCCAGAACAAACCACTAAGAACCCTGCATCGAGACCTTTTATTGCCATGTGGGTACTTACCTGTTCCTGAGAAAGAAATACTTACCAGAGATAAAAATAAATCTCCTGTGTCTTCTCCAATATCTGCTGATGAAGAGAATCAATCAGAAGATGAACTAATCGATCCACCTCTGTGCATTCCATCATCTTTTGAACCTGTAAAATATACGATTGACATTGACCTACCTCCTGCCGAGCAGTCTGTCCAAAGCACTGATCAGTCTGTCCCTGTACCATAACTTCCAGTATCTGTTGCTGAAGAAGATGGTGATGCTGAGGAAGACAAATCCAAACCTGTGGAAGGGGAACCCACAACTGTTAAAGAGGAACAACTAACAATGGGCAGTGAGGAACCTGAAATTGACTCTGAACAAATTAATCCTGCAGAGGTCTCCGGAGTTGAAGGAAGTCTCTCTCCAGATCCTCATACTCCAGAGTCTGGCAATGCAGGACTTGATACACAAGAGCCTGACATGCCAGACATTTCCAGCTATACTGAAGAACCTCACTCACCATTGGAAACAGTATTTCTGGATACTGAAGGCCAATTGCTGAGACGTTCTAGCCGCACAAGAAATCCATCTGATCGGTTACAGTATACCAATCCTGGCAAACCACTATTGAAAAGCATCCAGTCATTGCTCTATGATACAACAATTTGGGAAAATATATATCTACAGATTTTTTATGACATTTTCAAATCATATAATTACATAATTATATGATTTGAAAATGTCATTAAAAATCCTTCAATGTTGATTTATACAAAGTCATTATAGTCTCTGGCCAGGGGAGGGGAAAATGGGTTTATGACTGAAGCATGATTCTTATTTTCACTAATAACAAAATAATCAATATGTGCCTTGTAATGTAATTCTATATGTATAAAAACCTTATGTATAAGTAATAAAACAAGGATAATAAAGACAAGCTCAGAGGCTTTGAAGAAGGAAAGCTGGGGGAAACCCAGAATGAGCTAGTTGGTAATCTAAAACCAGAAGGATAGATGTTTTCCTCCAAAGGGAGGCACTTGGAATCACAAAATATACCTAAAATCATGTAGGACATGACATCCTGTATATTCCTGCATATTCAGCAAATTTAGAAAATACTTTCAAGCCTTTCTCCTGCTTTGTAAGATGATGAGTTATGTGCAAACCTAAATCAGGCTTGTTTCAGCCTTGACCTCACTGCAAGATGGAGCAGTTACTGCTGGGATAATTCTGCTGTGTGAGGCTGCCACTTCGGACATTGACACTGGAAAGAGGAAGAGTATGTACATTAATTTAATCATATTTGCAACACACAGTATAGTTCAATGTGTAAAGTTTTCTTAATCTTTATATCTAACAATATTTTTAATATGCTCTGAGTTGGTTTCAACTCAAAGCAGTTCTGTCTTATAGCTAGTACTCAAATTCAATGGAAAAATATGGGGCTGTATAGGGGCCAAAATTAAGACTATTGTGCACCCAGAGTTTGCTGCGTCCTTGTTACTGGAAGCTATATCATTTGCAATTGCCCAGAACCTGTAACTCTGTGGTCAGTGCTGGCAACTGAGCAGCTGCGTTACCTTTGGAGAGGCTAGTGACTGGCATGCCTGGGCAGGTTACCACTGAACTGCCTACACATTCTGCTGTGCATTTGAACAAATAGGCTGGCATTAGCATTGGAAAGGCTAACTACTACATGCTGTACTGTATATAATATTCATAATTGTTGAATGGATGTATTTCCGCAATTATCTATGAATATTATACGGAAAGTGGAGAATGGTCTTTTTTTTGTTGATATTTGAAATATAATTTTTTAACAGCTCAATAGCTGTTGGTTTAAATAGGATGCAACCTATTAACAGGCCATGCTAGTTCTCCGCTGGTAATGGCTGCCTTCCATCCATCCATCCATCCATCCATCCATTTTCTATACTCCCTTGTCCCTTAGTGGGGTCAGGATATGCTGGTGCCTCTCCAGCTAACGTTCCGGGTGAGAGGCGGGGTCACCCTGGACAGGTCACCAGTCTGTCGCAGGGCAACACAGAGACACACAGGACACACAACCATGCACACACACACACCTAAGGATAATTTGGAAAGACCAATTAACCTGACAGTCATGTTTTTGAACTGTGGGAGGAAGCCGGAGTGCCCAGAGAGAACCCACGCATGCACAGGGAGAACATGCAAACTGCATGCAGAAAGACGGGGGCCGGGAATCGAACCCAGAATCTTCTTGCTGCAAGGCAACAGCTCTACCAGCTGCGCCACTGGGCAGGTAATTGCTGCCTACATGTGCTAATAGCCAATAGAGGGAATAGGCAGTCCAGTGGGTGGCCAGCTTGGACATGCTAGTTACTTGCCTCTCCAATGCTAGCGCAAATAAGTAGTTTCCTTTATTATTTGGCAGTGCCAGTCTCTTAGTTACCAGTACTGACAAAAAAGCATAAACATGTGGGATTGAGAACCTGTACACAGTTATTAATTCCTAGAAGGTCCACATTCCATATCCTGTAGTTGATTTTTTTGTTTTTGTTTTTCACTTAATTATCTGTTGTTTTGCCTTTGTTTGCCTAGCTTGATCATTTCTATTATGTGTCCCTATTTTTTAATGTTTATCTTTAGATTTACACTGGCTTGACATCAAGACTGCAGTCATGTGAGCAAACACTCGGTAACACACGGTCAAGTTAGCTAATGTCAGCTCTCTCTCACACATGCATATGTGAAGGTCAGCTTCACACATACATGGTGCATTATGGCACTTGAGCAGTAGTGGTGCCCTTGCATTTATCCCAGGCAACCTTTCATTCTGTAACAGCTGTAATTGGGTATCGTTATGATGTCACAAGTATGCGCCACTGCTTCTCTGTAGAGAGCATGGGAGAAACGTGCTACTGATCGACACGTTAGCTCTCTAACGCTAGTAACGTTATTGGTTGTTTGGATTCTGCTCGTTTTCAAACATGTGCTCACGTTTGATAATATAACAGCCGTTCAGCTGGGCTTTGTACGGTTGGTGAAGAGCGTGTTTATTAAAGGACAACACTGTGGAATTCCCAGTACCAGTGTTTTTATGAGTTTTTGGTCGTCCTGATGAGTCTACCGCCTCCTCTCCTCCCTTGAACACAACACAAGCATTACAATTCACAGAAATGATTCATGGCAAAGTTAGGTTTTATGCGTTTACATCTAAAAACTTATATTGTATACATATTCCTTTAAATTAATTATATACATAATCTAAGGCTGGAATCAAACTTACAACAGCCACGTTGATGACTTAAGGTCTTCTCATGTGGGTTGTGCTGTCCCCACATGATGGCCAAATGAAACCTCGTGAAGCAATGAAGCTTCCCAGCCCATTGCTTTGCCCACAGGTTCATTACTCTGAGGTTCATTCATCTCTCACTACTGAATCTGCTTTTCAAACTGTGGCAAGCCTTGTCACTAGGATAGACATTTTTTAAAAAAATTTGTAAATACATTATCGTCACAAAGTTTTTGTCGAACTCATGTTTAGTAACCGGAGACAATTAAATCCTTTTTAACTAATCTTTTTTAGTTATTAAAATTGTTTGTAGCCAATCCTGGTATACGTTGCCTGTCAGTGGCTGTTTTCTTCTGTCATCGACTGATTTGACAGTAGACATTTGTTTTAGTGTATTCAGAGTGCAGTGTTTGCTGGGGCAGACAGTATTCTTTGTTTTGATTTGCCTACTGAAAAACTAAAATTCTTCAAAAATTCTCTTTTTCTTGGATTTCTATTGGTTCTCTGATCCCTTATATTTTTACTCATCAGGACAGAATTTTACTCTTCCAACAGCTTTAAGTCTGTTTGTGCTGTGCAAGACTGATATATGTTTGTAGAACAAAGAAATAGTGAATATTTCAAGAAGCCGAGAATTTTGGAGGGGAAGGGTTTAATTATTTGGGTTAATTGTTTTTATGTAAGAATCTTGTGAGTGATGCTGGCTCCATTTCAATCAAGTTTAGTTGTGTAGCATTTGTCAGCAACAATGCAGTTCCAAAGCGCTTCGCATAATAAAAACACAAATATAGACATAAAATACATAATGACCAACAATTGAGAAAACCAGTAACAAACATTACATTTTGATGAGTGCCGTCATCAAAATCATTAATACACATGAACTATGTTGCTCAAGGTTCCTTTTATTTCGACGCTCTGAAGACACTCTGATGTTTTCAGCAGGTCCATGAGCCATGCTTCTTCATGGCTCCTGGGTTATTGTATTAGCCAAATAAGGCTCATCACGCTTTATTTTGAAAACCGACACGCAAAATGAAGCAGTCATCTGACCCATGCAATGCAAGGCATCGTTTGTTGTCAGTCACGTGGTTTTCAGCAAGACCATACACGCGTCGAAGCCTGGCTTCAGATCAGTACCTCTAAGCCACCAGAGCACCACAGTTGGTACAAGATCTGTCTCTAGTGAAACTTGTGTCACAATCTCAGCTGTAGGATACGAATGCGGCATTGAACTTAACTGTTTCAAATAAATAAAAGTTAGTTCAACTTAATTGAATTACTTGTTACCAACTGGAGCAATTCAAATAAGTTGGTTCTACTATATTCTTTTTTTCAGTTAAACTAAAATAACACGTTAAAACATGCATTTAAAATAATGTAAATTCAAGTTGTATTTTAATTATAATGTGAGTGATCATTTAATTTTTGATATTTTAGTTTTTCAGTTTGGAACAACTGAAAAGTTTGAGCTGATGTTCTGTAAAATTTATCAGTAGCAGCTTTATTAAAGGCACAAATAGGTACATTTGAAAAATAATAATTTGAAAAATGCAATTAAATCACATAGAAGGATAATCACAAATACAAGTCACTGATGTACAGAAATGTGGAACGCCAGTGCTTCCACATTCTGAACTTAATTTAGTCAGAGATTTGAATTATTTATTAGACAAAAATAAATGTTTTGAGTAAGTGACTTATTTTTGTCATGTTAAGCACACTTAGTAAAATTTTACTAATTTTACTAACTAGTAATTTTAAAATAAGTGAATTTTATAACATTTACTAAGTTACAAAACCTTAGTAAATTGAGTAGGATGAACATAATAGAAATGAGTTGGTCAGATGCACGATACTAAAACCGGCATTGAACTCAATTATTTCAAGTAATGTCAAAGTAAAAAGTTCCTTTTAGTGAAATAGTTTAGATTTGTGACTTTTAAGTTAATTGAACACAAAAAAGTGAGTTGTCATCACTAAACTAAATGAGTTAAGCAAGACTAATGTAAATAAGTCCATAAAATGAACTATAGCCAAAAACACTTTTAGAGTGTGGATGTGTCTCGCTTCCACTCATCTCTTTGAATACTTATTGATCCTCTGTCTGCAAGTCTTCTGCTTACCTGACCTCAACCAGTCCCAGATGGTCTCTTTTTAAATTTCCACAGTTTGTGTTCATAATAACAACCATTAAAAATGCATACTTGGGCACTCCAGTAGCGCAGAGGCAGAGCATGCAACCCATAGACAGAGGCCTTGGAAAATAATTTTAC
Source organism: Phalloptychus januarius (assembly GCA_902982915.1). NCBI lineage: Eukaryota > Metazoa > Chordata > Actinopteri > Cyprinodontiformes > Poeciliidae > Phalloptychus > Phalloptychus januarius. The sequence continues at coordinate 2,966,240 of CADWAE010000470.1, read as the reverse complement.
TGTAGATTTTCAGGAACCTCATAATGCTTAGCCAGGATATTCTGTATATTTGTACATTTGGATTTGCGTTTGAATGAATTTTTAGGACTTTCTTTCTCCAAAATAGGTTTGCACCAATTGCAGTTTTCTGACCAAACGTCTCTCAATGCAGACCAAAAAGGGAAGTGGTTGATTTTTTTTTTACCTTTGCAGAGGTAGATAATATCAGGGGATAAAATGCTTCACATATAAGTATTGGCCAATCAAATTCAAAATCAAAAATACTTTATTGATCCCAAAGAGAAATGTTGTTGTAACTCATGAATTCAAAGGGTAGACCTCTTGTATTACAGCAAATCTGAAAAGGCCTCTGACTGAAGATTCTGTTTTTCTCAGACAGTCTAATCAAGCGTATGGTTAGGGTTGTCTATAATTTTCTTTATTTTATGAAAAATCCTTCTTTCCACTCAAACATGCTGCCACCCTGAGCAGCCAATTCTAGAATGTATGTAGAATAAGTATGTCATAAATATGTGTATTTGATGGTTATACTTATGCTTCTAATTTTTTTTTCTTCATTCATGGTTTATTATCGTAATGCACCATGAACGTGTGAAGCTAATCTTTAATACAGGGCTAACCTCTGCAAACTTGGCCATGTATTTAGAAGTGTTGACTCACTTGACGGCAGTACATTAAGGATTAGTTAATAACTTTTTAAGTTTTCGTTATTGAAGAGTCCGTCCTTCAAATTTACAGAGTATGAAATTATGTGTATTTCAGTCATGTGTGTGGCAGGTATATGTCTTGTGATGCTGTGCTTCAGCTGGCTGCTGTCCATTTTCAGAGCCAAGTACCACGGATACCCATACAGGTAGACATCCCTGCAACAATGCAATTGAATGGGTGAAGCATTTCTAAATATGGTAAAAATCATTTTTGTCTCTGTTGCAGCTTCCTGATGGGTTAAAGATCCCAGTATTCCTCCGGATATACTTAAACGTGAAATTGAAGACAGGAATCTCTAAAGTGTCAAATAGTTTATCGCTGGATGTAATAAAAATGTCACATGACTTGTATAAATTGCTATGGGTTATTGCATTAACATTGGGTTATAGCAAAAAGCAAGGTTAGCAGCTAAGATGGGTCCTTTGATCTTGAAAATATATATATATATATCACAACTTTAACAATGTTTAAACAAGACAAAATCACTAAAGTAAATCGCCCTGCTCTAATGACATCCCCATAAGCAATTTAAGTTTAGAGATTATTGGTTTGGTTGGTTTGGATTCTAAGACGCAACTGGAAATGAAATGACCTCCACTTCCCACAAGATTTTCTGTTTTGTTAATTTTGACATTGATTGAATTTGACATTTTAAACATGACATTTTAGAAACAATAAATATTTTCCCCTTTTATCTTGATGTTGAATTTCTTTTTGTACATTTATATACCATATATTTCCTAAATAAAATTTTCTTAGACTTGTGGAACTGTAATGAAGACTGAAACTGGTTTGTTTACAGATTAACAATCACTGCAGAGTGATTGTCGGGTTGGGACAGCTGGTATATATGTACAGGTGAGTTAGTGAAATGAGAGAACGTCCGAGTTCAGAACTGAGCTTTACTTGTCTTTAATTAATTAATTAAATCTTGAGATTCCTCCATACACACAAATAAGGGCATGTGTGGTGGTATGGGTGTGTGGTTTATACATAGATAAACAAATACAAATTAGAAGTAAATACTTTCTTAAATAATACCAAATTGTCCACAAAGGACATAAACGTGCTTAAAGATGATCACAAACCAGCAGCTGGTTGATATCTGACTATGAGAATGTAAATAATAATTGCACATAAATAGTAATCAACCGTGCTAATAATAGCGGCAGACAATAAAACATGCAAGAGAAACAAAATACCTCAATTGGAAATTAGCTGCATCCAACCACCTGAAACCGAGCCCAATAACAATGCAAATGACTAGCTTTTAGCTCGTCACAGTACGAGTAAACCTTACCAAACGACCACAATATTCCACAAACAAATGCACTTAAGAAACCGCACTAAAACACCAACAGTATTACTTACATTCAATGGATGCACACAGTTGGAGGCAATAAACCAAGTCTGCCTTGAGAACCGCATCACTCAGTGCTCAGATCTATAAACCAAATATGAATGAGCCCAGTGGCAGAAATAAAACACCTTGATAAAGGAAAACCAAACTAAAGGGCTGAAAACAAATAATAATTAGAAACCTGGGAAATATCCTAGTAATCCTGGAAACTACAGACCGATTACTTTAATGTCTAATATGTGTAAACTGATGGAAAGGACGGTGAATGATGCAATATTTGGAGTCAAGAAATAGAATTGCTCCTTATCAGAGGCTTTTATAGAGGGAGAGGAGCAATGGATCCTATTTTATGTTTAGGAGATGATGGTAGGAAAGCTCAGCTTAATAAGGAAACTGTTGCGAAAAAGCACATATGTTATGGAGAAAAGAGTTAATGATTGAATTACATAAGATAGGTAGGTTCCAAATTATTATGCCAGTAATATTTTCTCAGATTTTTCTAATTGGTCAATGCAAATGATGGTCAGTATAATTTTCAAGTCATGAACTATTACAGTATAAATCTAATTTTACTGAACAAACCTCCCAATGAGAACAGTATTTTTTTCAATAAAAAACTCAAAATGTACTGTTCCAAATTATTATGAACAGCAGATTTTCGAAACATTTTATGGATTATAAATAACTGCAAACAGTCAAATGTTCAGCATTAAGTGTTCACATGTACTAAAATCAAAAGCTATTTCAATGAAAAACATCTTAACTGACCGAGTTACATGTTAACGTAGGATCCCTGATATCACCTGCACAATTCTTGCATCCATTGAACTTGTAAGTTTGTGGATAGTTTCTGCTTGAATGTCTTTGCAGGATGTCGGAAAACCTTCCCAGAGCTGTTATGATATGAACTACATCCCACCCTCAGATCTTCTGCTTGAGGACACTCCAAAGGTTCTCAGTAGGGTCAGAGGTCAGAGGAGGATGGTGACCACACCATGAGTTTCTTCCCTTTTATGCCAAGAGTAGCCAATGACACAGAGGTATTCCTTGCAGCATGAGATGGTGCGTTGGCGTGCATGAAGATGATTTTCCTATGGAAGGTACAGCTCTTTTTTTTGAACCATGAAACAAAATGATCAGTCAGAAAGTCCTTATGCTTTGTTGAGGTCATTTTCACACCTTCAGGGGCCCTAAAGGCCTGTGGGCTGAAATCTCCCCATGATTTCAGCCCACAGCATGACTCTACCACGTCCTTGCTGACGTCACAGCCGTGTTGGGACGTGGTGGCCATCCACCACCAGTCCACTACTGCATCCATCTGGACCATCCAAGGTTGCACAGCAGTCATCAGTGAACAAGTCTGTTTGAAAGTTATTCTTCATGTATGGCTGGGCCCACTGCGACCATTTCTACTTGCAAATACTGGTTAGGATGGCCAAATAGTAGGTTCATGCACAACAAGACTCTGGAGGATCCTCTACCTGGAGGTTCCAGAGGCACCAGCAGCTTCAAATAACTGCTTGCTGCTTTGTGAGGGCATCTTACCAGCTGCTCTATTAATCTGATGAATTTGTCTAACAGAAACTTTCCTCATTATGCCTTTATCTGCACAAACCCATCTTTGTTCTGAATCAGCCACAAATCTCTTCAAAGTACGATGACAACGCTTTAGTTTTCGTTAAATATCTAATGTTTTCATATCTTGTCCACTGCATTGCATCTGGTGATTTTCAGCAGCAGAGATCCTTTCTCTTTCCCATATTGCTTAAAACTTGTGGTCTGTTTAATAATGTGGAACATCCTTCTTCAGTAGATTTCCTTTAATTGAGCTCACCTGATAAACTAATCAACCAGGTCTCTGATATTAATTATAGTGATTCAAAAAGCTCTGAGACACAATACCATCTATGAATCTAATACCGCAACAAAAATTTTTATCTTTATGAGACTTAAGTCCAATTTGCATAATATTTTGGAACATGGTGTAAAAGGTAGTATTGTCATGATTTGTGCAGTTGTGATCGTGAGAGAATGCAGGCAGACCCAGGTTGTGGAAGGAATTGGAGATATAATGATAAATGGATACACAAAACGCTGGCAGCACAGGGAAGCAGCAGTAGACCAAGACACAATGAGACAGGGTAGACACAATGAGAATCCAACAAGAGACAAAGACAACAGGTGGACTTAAATACACACGAAACGAGACACAGCTGGGAATAATCAAGGAGAGCAGACAGGACAACACAGGGGCTCACAGATCTCACTAAACACAGAAAACCTAAGATAAATGTACAGAGAACTCAAATCACTACAAATATGTTTACTTGGCTATGGGATTTTTTTAATGTGATAGAACTATTTAAGTTAAAATAGGATCTTGTGTTTCACAATCATGTAAAGTAGAAAATGGAATTCCTCAAGGAAGTACGGTAAGCCAAACATTATTTTCAGTTATGATTCATGATATTTTTCAAGAATTATCTTTTAGTTTTGGCAATTCACTTTTTGCTGATGTATGGAGCATTATGGAAAAGAGGAAGAAATTTAGAACATTTATTTTAAAACTCCAGGAAGGCATAGTAGGGGGTAGACTGGGACTTTAAATTTTCAATTGAGAAGACGAAAGTTATGGTTTTTACAAATGAAAAAATTGGGGTTGATAAAAAGTTGTATTCATATGGGAAAGAGTTAGAAAGTGTTGACTGTTTTTGTTTTTTGGGAGTAGTTTTTGATAAGAAACGTAACTTGGAAAAATCACATAGAACATATTATGGAGAAAAGTAAAGAGCTTCTTAACATTATGAGGTGTTTAACAAGGTTGACACGGGATGCTAGTTTTGACTAACTTAAAAATGTTAATGTGTCATTAATTCGGCCAAGAATAAATTATGGGAGGGTGGTGTATGGCTCTGCGGCTAAAACGAGGTTAAAAAATGAGATATTATTCAAGATGGAGCATTGAGAATTTGAAGAATGTGCTTTACAAGTAAAATCAAGAGAAATGCCATCATGTATCAGAAGATGACAATAATTTACCATTGATAATGGTAAATTATTGAATACATTTAAAAGGACATAATGAAGATCATCCAGTTAAAAACATATTAGAACATTGTTGGGAAAGTGGAAAGGAGCAAATTAATAGTTTTGGGTGGGTTGGGATGATAGAGCAAAAACTATTAATGTATAAAACAAAAAATGTAGCCATGGAAATATAGATAGATCATTATCAAATACGGTTAGGGTTATCAAATGTTAAAAAAATAAATATTACAGATACTTGACAAGAATTTTACAATCAAATACAGAATATATGATTCCTGATTTAAAGATTAATATTTCAAAAAGAACATCTATTTATCTGAGTACATATGCAGTAGAATTATGTGCTATATTATTTTTAGAATGGGGGGAAAATACTAATATAAGTAAAATTATATTTTGTAATGATTCATTATCTGCATTGCTGAGTATTGAAAAGGGAAGTACAAATAATCATCAAAATACTGTATATTACATGAGGTTATGGCTGTTCACCATAGAATATGTGAACAAAATTAAAATGTAATATTACTTTGGACTCCTCTTAATGTAGGTATTATGGGTCATATGGGTCATAAAAAAGCAGATGGGTTAGTTAGGCTAAGGAGGGTTAGTTAGCCTCCTTAGTTACATCTGAAGGTAAAAGTATAGTTTGGAAAGAAAGTAAGACATTATAGAAAATTAGTTGGGATAATGAAATAAACAGAAGACATTTATATAGGATACAGTTGATGTTGAATAAACAGGAGATAGTTAAGAATAGAATAAGATCTGCTCACAGTTTTTTGAAGGGCACTCTTTCTAAGATGGGGAAACATCTTACTGGTTCATGTAATTGGTGAGATACTGTAGAAACGATGGAACATGTTTTTATGAGCTGTAGGAAATAAGTGAATCAAGATAAGATGACTTAAAACGGAATTAGGTTTTAATAAGGAATTGAAATTTGAGAATGGTTGCTCAGTTAAATAGTAGTGAAGGAAAAGAGAAGGAATTTGAGGAATAAGTATTAGGATCCACCAGATGGCAGTAGTGCAACAATTATGGATGCAAGCTGCCGTTAAAATCTAAAGAAGAAGAAGCGTTTCACAATTCGACTCGCTCTCGTGAGATTACGGGTTTTCACGTTTGCAAGACGTCACAACATTTTGGTAGCATATGGTAGAGATCAACATCCCGTGTGTGAATAATTTTTGCCGAATCCATGGAAAGGTGTCGTTTAGCTGGCCGGACCGCTGCTGTTCTCTGCGGGGCCTGACTGGATCTGTCGGGGTTGGATCTGGTGCTTGTGTCCGACGTCGGAGGCCTTTTTGTTTTGCCTAATGCGTTTGAGGCCATTGTTTTCGAACTGAGTTTTCGGTCCCAGTTGAATTTCTGGGCTGCCAATACTCTTGTGTTTTTGCGTTTTTAGCGGCACCTTGAGAAAGCAAACCGGGTCAGAACTCGGACAAATGAACGTTTCCTTCAGCGCTTCTTGTCTCATTGGAGGATGTGCGCTTGAAGCCTGTTCAGGTCCAGTCTGAATGTTAGATCTCCTTTCCGGTTTCCTCCACCTACAAAATGTGGTTAAAACTTTTCTTTTTACTCCTGTATTTCATGATGTTGTTTTTGCTTGCTAGAGTTTTTGAGACTGTGGTCTGGTATGAGTCTGGTGTGTTCGCCACGCAGCTCGTAGATCCAGTTACTCTGAGTTACAACAAGTTGAAAACCATCCTGGAGTGCAGAGGACTGGGATACTCCGGCCTGGCGCAGAAAAAGGACGTGAGCGAACTGGTGGAAAAATCAGGTACAATCACTGATTGTTTGGGTGGAAGGTGTCTTCGAAAAGGGTCCATAGATATTTATATTATTATACTTAATTGTTTTTTGAGTCATTTGTTCAGTAGGACTTAGGAACTGAGCGATTATTGTTAGAAACAATTACTTTTCTCTATTATTCTTTATTTTCAGAGATTTTAAAGTCATTTTTGTACTTGTTGACTTATGAAAGCCTATTTGAGGTTTGTTTAAATGTTCTTTCTAACCCCATAGAGAAGACACATTATAATAATATATAATGTTAAAATTGGACCTGTTCTGTAAATGAATAGAGCAGGGCTGTTCAACTCCAGACCTTAAATGATGAAATCATAAAAATGTGTATATTGCAGTGACATGGCACTTTTTAGGACACTCAAAGACGCTTTACAAAAAAATAAAATAAACAGCTGAAAATTGAGAAAGAGACTATGGATAGACAGTTTACACAGGTGGGTTTTGAATAATAATCTGAAGGTAGGTAGGGAGTCAGTTACTCTCATCCCACCTTCCAGAGAGGTGGTGTGGGGGATTTTCTAGGAATAGAAAGGTAGGAGTAGGAGACTGACAGTGAAAGAGATCAATGAGGTATGATGGGGCGGGAAGCCAGTGAGATTTTTCAGAGCAAAGGTGATGTGTAACTGAAGTGGTGGGGGTAAGTAGATGGGCAGCTTAGTTTTGGATATACTGTAGATGTTGCAGATGCGTGGAGGGAAGTCCATGAAGGATGTCATTGCTGTAGTTTGGAAGTTATGAAGGAGCAGATAATTATTTGAGTTGTGGAATGAGAGGGAAAGGAGGGCAGACACGGGCAGTGTTGTGTATGTGGAGGAATGATGCCCAGGTGATGGCATTGATGGGGTAAATCCCCATCAATGCCATACCGGGAAAGAGGGAGGGAGGAGATGGCAGGAGAGGAGAAAGAGGGAGGAGATGGCAATGGTGCCAAGGTTTTGCACTATGGGGGATTCAGTGGCCTCATAGATGAGGAGGGAAATGGTCTGGAGTGAGGATAGGAGGGAATTGGGACCAGTAAAGTTTTGTTTTGTTACTGTTGAGTTTTAGAAAGTTGATGTCCATCCATGGTTTGACATTATAAATAATAATAGTAATAATAATAATTTAATAACCTTTATTTAACCAGGTTTGTCCCATGAGAACAAAAGATATTTCACAAGAGAGACCTGGCTAAGACAGGCAGCATTCAGAGAGAAAGGAGGAAAAAAGTCAGGATTGTCACAGTTAAATGTAGAGTAAAATAATTAGGGTAATAATTAAGAAAAGTAATGAAAAGAAATTTCACTAGAGACTAATTGAAAATACTTCAGTTAATATAAATAGAACAGGCTATAAATGTCCTGGCTGGTATTTCTGACTCAGCTCTGGACTGGCTCACCTCAGGCATTCTGCATTAGGACCCCAAGTTAAGGGGTCAGGTTTTCCTCTGGCCCCTTAACTTGTGGGGTGCCACAAGGCTCAGTTTTGGGTCCACTTTTGTTTTCTTTTTATATAATTCCACTTGCTGGCAGTATTCACTCCTTTTTGAATATCTCTTATCACATTTACGCGGATGACATTCAATTGTATTTTTTATTTAGACAGGATCAACTGGACAGGTTGGCCATTCTCGTCCAATGTTTGTCCTGTATCAGTGACTGGCTCTCCAGAAACTCTTGGGTTTTAACCATCAGTAAGACAGAAACTATGATTATTGCTCCCAGTCGCCAAAATATAAGCCAGACAATTGCACCCTTCTGCCTATTAGTCGGTCGAAGGTAAAAAATCTGGGGCACATTTGATTCATCATTAGGCATTCATCATCATTCAACTCATACATTGAGGCTGTTTCCCGTTCTTGTTTCTTTCATTTGAGGAACATTACTGAAATAAGACAAATGGTCTCCAGAGTTGACCTAGAGAAAATCATCCATGCTTTTGTGTCATCTCGTCTGGACTACTGTACTGCCCTTTTAACTGCCTGGATAAATCCTCACTTTCACGTCTGCAGTCGACACAGACACAGAACGGAGCAGCCAGATTTCTCACCAAATCTAGTCAATTCTGTCTTATCAGTCCTGTTGTGGCTCCCAGTTGATTTTAGAATTCATTTTAAAGTTCTTTTGCTGACATACCGAGCCTTACATGGCCAGGCTCCTGATTATCTTTGTCAGCTTTTAACTAAACATTCTGCTGCCCGTGTGTTCGTTCTCAAAGTCTGAGTCTTTTGGATATTTCATGAACAAAGGGGGCCCGGGCCTTTCAGTCGGTGGCCCCAAGGCTGTGGAACAGCTGGCCCTTGCAGCTCCATATTGCTGACTCTGTGGAGGTTTTTAAAAAGCAAGTAAAAGCATTTTTATTTTCCCAGGCTTTTATCTCTTGATTTTATTGTGTTTCTTATGTTGGTTTTATGTTTTGTATGGTTTTAAGGTTGATGTCTATTGTACAGCGCTTTGTGATTTTATGTCTGTGAAAAGCGCTTTATAAAAAAACTTTGCTTACTTACAGTGTTCAAGACCAGCTGCAACTCTCTGAATGACTTTTAGGCATACATGTGAAGACAACACAGCAATCAGTTCGACCAAAAATAAATCCATGGGTGAATTTTTAAAGTAGCCTTTTTAAAAAGGCTCCAATAGTGACTTTCAGGTCCTCTGAATATCTGGAAACACTGTGCAAGTCACACTTAATCAGGTACTTAGCTCCACTGTTTTTTTTATTCTGCGCACAGGAGAATTAACACAAGGGGAGCTGTACTCAGCCATCAAGACAGCAAGAGAGCAGACAGAGGCTGGAGATTCCAGCACCACTACAGCCTTCAGTGGGGAAATGCACTTCTATGAATTGGTGGAGGACACTAAAGATGGAATTTGGCTGGTTCAGGTAAAACTGGGAATTTGCATGTAGTCATGGGTAGAAAATGCATAAAATTATTAGTGTTCTTTTAGCTTGGTAAATCAGCGAACAATTCTGTTATTTTTTTAAATAACAAAGGATATATCCTGCTCTGAGAGTAATTATCAAAAATGTCAACTTGAAATGCTGCTTTCAGTTCCTATTACTCTTGCATCTCTTGTGTGATCTTCCATTAGACTATGTGTTATTCTTTACAAATAGTTTTTAATACTTTTCAATCTGCAAGCTGGATTAAAGAAGAAATTTTTAAAATGTAGTCAGTTACTCAAATGAGAGTAGAAAACAGTATTTGATTAAAAAGGCTATTTAAATACTATTAAATGGACATCTCATTTAATATTGTGGAAGGTCTGTGATGGCCTCAGAAGTTGCTAAGAGAATATTGGGGAGAAAGTACATTATGAAGTCCAAGGAACACACCTGGGTCAAGGATAAAGTTGTGGAAATTTTAAAGCAGGCTTAGGCCATAAAACATTTCCTAACATCTTGTGGAGTACTAGGCCTGTCATGATAACAAATTTTACTGAGCGATTAATTGTCTCAAAAAATTATTGCGATAAACGATAATATTGTCTGAAGACCTTGTTACACTGATTTAATGGAAATGACATAATAATGCAGCCATATCCTGCCAAAAAGAGATACACGTTATTTTCAAAAGAACATTTAACACTGGAACTGGTAAACAAAGAACCAAAAACCAAAATAAAATGAACTTTCTGTCTACGTTAACAAAGCACTTGAATAAAATCTAAAGAACATAAAACCAAAGTGGAAATAAAAACTACATTCAACCAAAGAGAGCAGATTATGAAGCCTGTATACTATATTGCCCTCCAATAATGATTAACTGTTAACTGGACTTTTAGCTATTATTTTGTGCCCATTGTTGGACACCAATCGCCACGGCCGGCTAGTGTTGGTCTCAGGTTTTGAACATGGGACCGACAATCAGCCGACAGTTCTAAGATGGTGTAGTGTGAGCTGGGCATTACGCTAAAGGAATGAGGAAGGGAGGGTCAGTGGAGAGCAGGAGTTGAGCTTTCTCATCCAGTGTCATGGAAAAATGCAAGGAGAAACAATAATGTTGATAAATTAAACTTGCTCGATAGCTTTTATTTATCGTCTGATTAATTGATTCATCGTTTATCGCAACAGACCTATGGAGTATTGTTCAATCCATCATCTGGGAATGCATCAATTATAGCACTACCAAAACAAGGCCGTCCGCCTAAATTAAGAGACCAAACAAGGAAAGCACTGATCAGATGTATGTGTGTGTTGGAGTCTTTTGCAGACTCCAACATGTTTTCTTCCAGTATGGTCCTACATTTGGCTCCATCCATCTTCCCATCAATTTTATCCATCTTCCTTGTCCATGCTGAAGAAAAGCAGGCCCAAACCATGATGCTGCCACCACCATGTTTGACAGTGGGGATGGTGTGTTCAGGGTGATGAGCTGTGTTGCTTTTATGCCAAACATATTGTTTTGCATTGTGGCCAAAAAGTTACATTTTGGTTTCATCTAACCAGAGCTCCTTCTTCCACATGTTTGGTGTCTCCCTGGTGGCTTGTGGGAAACTTTAAACCAGACTTTTTATGGATATCTTTGAGAAATTGCTTTCTTTTTGCCACTCTTCCATAAAGGCCAGATTTGTGTACGACTGAAATCAGTCTGAGACATCTACACCTGAGCTGTAGATGTCTACAATTCATCCAGAGTGATTATGGGCCTCTTGGCTGCATCTCTGATCGGTCTTCTCCTTGTTCCAGATGAAAGTTTAGAGGGACGGCCAGGTCTTAGTAGATTTGCAGTGCTCTGATACTCCTTCCATTTCAATATGATCGCTTGCTCAGCGCTCCTTAAGATGTTTAAAGCTTGGGAAATCTTTTGGTATCCAAATCCGGCTTCAAACAGATTTGGAGCCGGATTGAAGATTTGGAGCCAATACTGACCGGACCTGTATCCGGTCAGTATCGGATACAGGTCCGATACTGACCAGTATCAGGTCAGTATCGTTCTAACGTTCTAACATTAGAACGTTAGAACGATACTTAACGATACTTAAGACTTAATGTTAGAACGTGATAGAGGTCCGATACTATCTCGGACCTGTATCATGATGCTGCCTGCGCTTTAAGCACAACCCTGAGACGGTCACAGAGCAGGTGCATTTATACGGGGCTTGATTACACACAGGTAGATTCTGTTTATGTTGTTTTTGTTAAAAAGGTTTAAAATATCCAATAAATTTCATTGCACTTCACAATTGAGTCCCACAGTTTGGTTTACTGCACTTACCATAAAAGTGGAGAAAAACATGTATTCAAAGTAGTACTACTTTGAATACAAAGTACAATACAAACAAATAGTGTCCCTATGTATTCAAAGTAGTACTACTTTGAATACATAGGGACACTATTTGTTTTTTCCCCACAAAACAACTGTCTGTCTGTACATATGTTAATTTTCACTGTGACATCATCATATCCATGTGTATACTTTCAGGTTGTAGCCCAGGACCAGGAAGCTGTGCTCAGTCAAACGAACTGGGGAAAAATGGTGCTGAAGCTGTCTCAGTTTGGAATCAGAACTGGAACCTTCAACTGCTCCACTGACTTTAGGTAGGAATTGGCTACTTCAGTGGTGCCCAAAGTGGGCCCTGGAGGGCCGGCATTCTGCATGTTTCAGTTCTCTCCCTTAACGCACCTGGATCCAATGATGGCTCATTAGAAGGTCTAAGAAGAACATTGACATGCTGAAAAAGTTGTTACTGAAACATGCATGATGCTGGGCCTCGACGACCGAGTTTGGGCACCCCTGGGCTAGTTCATCCCAAAATGTGCTTTTTAATCTAACTGTTAAAAAACCTAGTCATATAGATTGGTGCTCTGTTAAAGTGGTTATAGCTTTGAAGTCTTTTTGAAAAGATTCTTGTCATGGAAACGATGCAAAGCATTTAAAAAAACGAGTCAGCACAGTAGGATTTATTGGATGTATAGAATAAGTAAATGGTATTTGGCCTGTACTCCTGGTCCACTGGACTTATCAACTCCAGTGGATCCCAAAGCGCATCACGCTGCATGCAGTCCTTTGTGCACACATTCACACGCTAATAGTACAAACTACTGGATAGTAAGCACAGCTCCCCTGGGGCAGTTTGACAGAGGTGAGGCTGCCATGCACTAGTGGGTGAAATGTCTTGCCCAAGGACACAATGACAGAGACGGTCAAACCAGCAACCCACTGATTACAGGTTAAACTTCTACCACGATAGGAGGACGGCCATTCAACCCCATATAGCTTAGGGTTGAATGGCCTATAGAGGCATATAGAGAATGGCCATCAATTGATCTGAGTCTTTATCATTATGTTTGGGCCAGCAATGAATTTATATAAGACAAAATGAAATATTTGGGTTTATTTGAGTCCAGAACTACAACCTTGAGGTTCTCCTTTGGTGAGTGTTGCTGCCGTTATCAGGGGAACATTGAACACAGCTGCTGGGCTCACGGGCCGCCCACAACAACAGACCATATAAATGGAAAAGTTCACTACCTGAACCACACCAAGACAGACCGCGACCGCACCAATTAGAGGAGGTGTAGTGGAAAAGTGCCTTCAGATAGTCTCCAATAGATCAAGGACCTCTCCCCTGCTGTTATATGACCCTGTAGAGGTCATATAGATAGATGGTGGTAGAGGTAGATGTGAAAGCATGTGACCAATTTCATGATAAGACTATGCAGATAACCTAAAGGAGAAGAGGGGTGGCTACAGTCCAGTAGCTTGCCACCGTCAGCATGTGAATGACTGAATGTTGTGTGAAGATGTTAAGGGTGTTTTAATCAGGGTAAACTTCAGATTTATATAGTTTCTCATTGTAATTTTTAGAGCATAACATTTTTTTCTAGTCCTTCTGTCTCAAAATATTTCCTTAACTTAGTAGAACGAATGATGTAAGTAAACCTCCAATTTACTTAAAAAGGAACAAAAAAAACTAAGGAGCATGATGTGCAATAAGAATTAAGGCTTTAGGAATTTACCACATTTTCAACCTTCATATTATATATAAGGACACACACACACACACACACACACACACACATATATATATATATACTGTATATATATGTGTATATATATACTGTGTATATATATATATATATATATATACTGTATATATATGTGTATGTGTGTCCTTATATATATATTTACACCTACTACATATAATCAAATTTAGTTTTCTTTAAAAATCTAATAATTTATGTATGTTTACTACTCAAGTGTTCCTTTTCACTGTATCAATTAATTAAGCTTTTCCATAATATTTTTAAACTCCCTCCTCATGAAGCTTCTCTCTTTTTCATATTTGTGACTTTCCATGTGTACTTCACTTTGTCAGGCTTGTCCTATTTAAGTCATATATTGATTGTTACCAGGTGTGTTAGTTAGAGACTGAACCCAGCTCTGATAATCACTTTTTCACACAAAGCCATGCACCTTTGAGCTTTTTTCCCCCTAAATTATAAATGTACAGTGGCGCAGTTGATAGAGCTGTTGCCTTGCAGCAAGAAGGTTCTGGGTTCGATTCCCGGCCCCGGTCTTTCTGCGTGGAGTTTGCATGTTCTCCCTGTGCATGCGTGGTTTCTCTCTGGGTACTCCGGCTTCCTCCCACAGTCCAAAAACATGACTGTCAGGTTAATTGGTCTTTCCAAATTGTCCTTAGGTGTGTGTGTGCATGATTGTGTGTCTCTGTGTTGCCCTGCGACAGACTGGCGACCTGTCCAGGGTGACCCCGCCTTTCACCCGGAACGTTAGCTGGGGATCGATGGGTGGATGGATTATAAATGTCTCCATTTAAAAACTGCATTTTGTTTATTTCAATTAAAATTCAAACATATTTTAGGATTCCAAAGGGAAATAAATTTTGTTGCAGCTCATTTAAAGAGTTATTGTAGATGTAATGGCTGTGAGTAGAAAATATTTTCTGTAACAGTCTGTATTACAACAAATTTGAAGAAGCCTCTGACTGAAGACAGATTTTTTTCTATGACAGTCTCATGAAGAGGATGCTCAGAGTTGTCCAGAATTTTCTTGTGGCGTCTTTGACTGATATTTAAATTGCTTTTAAATGCACGGACTGGGACACGTTCCGGAAAGCTGTGACTGAAAAACATCACACCACTGTTGAGGAGTATGCTGAATCCGTCTCTGCATTCTGAAGTGCATGGAGGACGTCTCTGAAACTAAGATTATCACCACACGGGCAAATCAGAAAATCTGGATGACAAAAGAGGTGCCTGAGATGCTAAGGGCATGAAACACTGCATTTAAGTGTGGGAACAAGGAGGTGCTGAGGTCAGCCAGAGCCAACCTAAACCATGCCATCAGTTCAACTGGCTGCTAGATTGCCTCATGGACAATTCCCGTTCTGTGAGGGTTGGCAAAAATACCTCCAGTGTCATCTCCTTAGCATCAGTTCCCCACAGGTCTGTGTGCTGAGCCCACTGCTCGTCACTTCAATGACACATAACTGTCATGTCAGGTTCAGTACGATGGATGATACATCAGCCTGCTTACTTTGAAGGAAAATGTTGCTGCTTGTTGTTTCCAAAACCTGATCATTAAACACAGCCTGTTGAAGCTCCACTCTGGTAGAAGACTTCAGTTCATCCGGACCAGAACTTCCTAAGCCAAACCCTCTAAACAGTTTCTTTCCCTTAGCTATTAGTCTGTTGAACAATAGATATTTGATCCTGACATAACAGTCACTTTATCAACCTGCTACTCAGCACATGCATACATAGTTTTTCATATTCATAATTTATTTCATTATTTATTTTTACATCAAAACTATTTTCTAGCCTGCAAACTTGTTTACTGCCATTGGCAATAAAAGTGATTCTGACCCTGTTCATCTCCAAAACCCCTTCACTGTCAGTAAAAAGGACTTCTGTAAAAATGTATTTGTCATCTTGTCTTCTTTCCACTAGGTCATGTATCAAACGTGGTTGGCAACGCTCAAAGGTCATCATGTCTGCTCCTCAAACTTCAGCTTCAAAGGGTAAAGTGATGCTAAAAGAATATGTTGGACAGTACATTGAAACTGAGCACATCTTTCGGTGGATGACCTCCCACCTGGCTCGTCGAATCAAAACTGTACGTCAATCTGCACAACTACTTGAGGAGTGGCACTCTGACCCGGCTCATCCAATCAAGATGTTTCTGTTCACCCATCTGTCCCAACCTCCTGCCTTCTTCTCCTCACTGTCTGTTAAGTTCACTGGCAGAATCGAGTTTATTTTTGTGGATGTACGTCACTGGGACAACCGGAGCACCCTCTTAGATATTGGAGTGACACAGAGCCCTTCTTACATACTTAAGATGCCAGAGGGTGTCTATCACTATGGTAACAGGTAACATTACGTATGGACAAAATTTACAGTAATTTGTGAGAGAGATAACTGTAAATTGTCTTTCATTTGACTTTTTCTATGCTACTTCCTTTTACTATAACTATAATTCTTTTAAACTTTTTTTTCTTCTTTCTTTCTGAAGTACTGGGGAGTTTCTGTCTCTTGCTGCCATGGATACATTCCTGCGTTCGGTCCAGCCAGAAGTCAATGACCTGTTTGTCCTCAGCCTGGTACTCATAAATTTGCTGGCCTGGATGGACTTCTTCATTACACAGGTCACTTATTATGTTTTAATCAGACACTTTGGTGACGAGGGGCAAAGAGAAAATCCTGAAGTTGGGTGCTTCTCTTTTAAGCTGGTTTAAACATGTTTATTTTACCAGGCTATGTTGTAAACGAGAACCAGTTCTTATTCACAGCATAATCCAGTTAAAATGTTTTCCAAAAGGGCTAAAACACAAAAATTAAATTCAATGTATTGATGTAGCCCAGTTCATAGCAGGTGTCGTCTCAAGGCATTTCACCAAAAAAGATCATTTCAATTCAATTACACATACATTCCAATTGATGTGTGTGGCCTGTATTTGTGTGGTCTAGATCTGTGCTGGTTTTGTGGGACACAAACGATGCGCAATGGAGATGTGGTCGTGCTCTTGCGTAATGTGCATGGCCTACTAAGAGTCATATTTTGTATAAATTACGCTGAATAACGAAGACATGAAAGCAAAGCCTACCACAGGAAGAAGAGGATGGGGATTCCCAGGGTCAGGTGGTGTGTCTGAGATGGTCAGAGGAGGAGAAAGTGAGGCAACAATGTTTGCTTAATTTCTACTTTTTTAGCAAACATTTGAACTAGATTTAACTTTTTAACCTTCCTGCAGTCTTAACTCGCTGTTCAGGAAAAGCATGGTAGATGTCATGGTTGTCCAATCTGGTGACCCATCAGCTGTTCAGTACGTGAAAACTCAAAGCTCATAAACCGGCGACCCCACCAGACACATGGTAAAGAGCTCGGGCGAAATCCAAACGACCGCTCTCAAAACTCATCATTCATTTTTAGTTTACAGAAAAAGAGCCAAGCAGCCAAATAAATACAAGTAAACTGACCAATAACATTTAGGCCTCGGATGGACATGTGCCCAGCCCCACAGATGTCTTGACACAAGATGTTTTGACACAAAATATATTTTTTTTCCTCCACAATTTTGTTGCTAGTAAAGAGGGTTAGATAATAAAAAAAATCCAAAATCTATTTTTTCCTTTCTTTAGAGAAAAATCTCAAGGTACAGACAGTACATCCAGCTGCAGGCGTTATGGTCTGATCACATAATAACCATATCTGCCATAGTAAATCATTACTCATAACTACTGAGTGGTCTTTAACATTGATATTGATCAGGCACCATGTAAACCTTTATATGTAAATGCATTATTGTCATAAAGGTTGAGTCAAGAAAATGTATGTTAGTATTAAACAAGTAGCCTTTGTGTTACTTTGTACCCATGAAGTAGCTCCAGTGTCACAAGTGTTGGTGACCCCTGGTCTAAAGTGTGACACCAAGAATCCCCACTATATTGATCTGATCAGTATTTAACAGTAAAACAGATTAAAAATCTGAGATATGACCTAAACAATGAGAGTAAGAGAAGGTGGACAATACAAAAAATAATTGGTTTTAGTTCAACTGTAGCTGTTAATATCTGTAGGATCAATTAGTAAATCTGAAAGAAAAGTTGTTGCTACTTCAAGCAATGTGAAAATATAAGTAACTAGAAGATGTTGACTAATTTGTAGTAACATAATCTTGCTGCCGCAGCCAGGTTTTTATGAGACAAAATAAATTCATCGTATTATCACATATCAAGTCATCAGTCTTTGAAGAGAGAGATTTTATGTTCAATAAATCACATTTAATTGCATTTTTTGTTCAGCTGGGCTATGTTCACATAGCAGGTAAATGCCAGCCTAGGCTGTTTTTTTTTTGCCTTTTTCATGCCAGAGATCTGAATGACCCAATTTAAAAATTTTCATCCCCCTCAGTTCATAAAAAACACGAACATCTGTGACACTTCCATATGTGGTACTAATTTGGATACGTATCCAGTTGTTTTCAAAATGTTTATATTTTTTTTCAGTGTAAAAGCTGTATAAAATACAAACGCTCCATGTCAAATGTAAGAGTTTTATGAATTTTTGGGTTACGCAATATATAGAGAAACTCAAAATATATTTTCAGTAATCACTGATCTTCATTGATAACATCATGGTACAGCTTTTTTTAGCGGATTGAGAGACCTTTGAACGTGATGGAGGTCAGGTTGAGGAATTTGACTTGACCAAGATGGCTTCTCGTAGGCAGTTATAGACAGTCTGAGATGTGATGCGTCTGTTGTGCAGGCCGAGAGTCTCATCAGCTGTGTGTGTCGCTGGTCTTAGCCGATCCTGCAGATGGTCGAGCTGGATGTGGTGATCCTGGGCTGGATGTGGTGATCCTGGGCTGGATGTGGTGATCCTGGGCTGGATGTGGTGATCTTGGGCTGGATGTGGTGATCCTGGGCTGGATGTGGTGATCTTGGGCTGGATGTGGTCACACTTGACCAACGAGGATGAGGTTGATTCACAGTAGTGCCAGTTTGTTGGAAACAAATTGGCCAACGGTCTGACAATGAAAATTGAGTCATGCAGCTACTGAAGTATTAAAGAAGTATTATTCTACATAGTAAGTTCACTCCAACTTATTATTCTTTGTACAAAGGTCACCTTGTTTTGCTGAAACTATATTCATATATCATAAAAAAGAATGTTACCTTTTTTCCTCCTGCCATTAATTTTTATTTGTCATTCCTGTTTATTTGCATTCACAGGGCGCAACAGTCAAGCGATTTGTTGTTCTGATCAGAACACTTGGAACCTACAACTCCATATTGCTGGTGTCTTGGCTTCCTGTTTTGGTAGGAAATCATCTGAATCATATTTTTACAGATGCCTTCTATTCAATACTATGTTAATCAATTAATGGAGGGAAATAAATTAACAAAAAAATAAGTAAGAAAATATACTGGCTTGCAAAAGTACTCATACCCCTTGAACCTTTCCATATTTTGTCACATTACAAACATTAATGTCTTTTATTGGAATTTAACGTGAAAGACCAACACAGAGTGGTATAGAATTGTAAAGTAGAAAGAAAATTATGCTTAAATCAATACAAAATGTGGTGTACAAATAGTTTCGCACAACTTGGACAATACTTTGTGAAACCACCTTTTGCTGCAATTACAGCTGAAAGTATTTTATGGTACCAGCTTTGCACATTAAGACTGAAGCTTTTTTCCATTGTTCTTTGCCAAACAGTTCAAGCTCAGTCAGATTAGATGGAGTGAGTTTGTGAACAGCAGTTTTCAGAGCTTGCCACAGATTCTTAATTCGGTTTAGGTTTGGACTTTGACTGGACCATTCTAACATACAAATATTTTTGTTTTAAAATTCCATTGTAGCCCTGGCTTTAGTTCTTCAGGGCAGAACTATGACAGTTTTGCCTTAGTTCTGCCCTTCTAAAGACTTTGCAGCAGGAAGGTTGTTGTCCTTCCAGAAGAAAGGACAGCAACCCTAAGTCTCAAGACTTTTACAGATTGGAACAGGTTTTTCTTCCATCCATCCTCCCATCAATTCTGACCTTTTATTCTTGATATCCCAACTGCAGTTTTGAGGTGTTGTTCTTTTTTTTATACTTTTTTTTTTTATCTGTGTGTCAGGAGACCTGCTTGTGAGTAGTATTTAGCTCAGCGTTTCTCCCCGGGGGGCGTTCAGAGGGCAGCAGGGGGCGCTGGCGGACATTTTTACATAAGGGGGGCGCTGAGATTCCTTTGAGGTAAACTTTACACCTTAAATGCACAAGACCAGTTTAGACGTCGAGCTACTTGCTAAAAACTGTATTGTGTAACATTAAAACATGCTCGGCTGCAGCCGCATCGATGGCAGCTCTTCTTCTCTTCAGTGTTTGTTAGCTTCTTGTTAGCTCCGCTACTGCTAATGATAGCTTAGCATCAGTTCGTTACTCCGGCTGATGACGTTGCTGTGAGATTCACCTGTCAGCTCGTTTTCTAGAGTTAACATCGGTGCTGAAAGTGATCCGGTGTTGTGCGAAATCCTGCTCCCCGTGAAAATCTGTCTCCCCTGCGTCGGGAGCGCGCATTGCTGCCAGAGAGGCGGATCCGGTGGATCCGGTGGATCCGACCATTTCCACGGCGCTTCTGATCGATTTCTCGGTAAAACAGCTCATATAATCAAGTCATGATTGTAACATTCAGTTTAATCGGCAGCTGCTGTTTAAAAAAGAAGCAATAATAAATGAGTAAAATGAATAAATAAAGCCGGTCTTGTGTGGAGGTCTTCTTACGCTGTTTATTTTAAACGCAAAGAGAATCGATCTTTCTCCAACTTTATAACTTAAACCTGACAAATAAGTCAGTCACCAAACACACATTTCCAACACGTAGTGATTTTATAATTTTGTATTCCTGATATAAGAGGAGGGAAACTGGCTGATAGAGGCTCCAACTATTAAGAAGAGACTGGAGACTTTCTGCTAAATCTCTTTCTAATGTAAAATATGACAGATTAGTGGATTAAGGACATTTCTAGTACAGTAAATATTATCACACATTACAATTTTTGAGAATTTGAAAACAGTTTCTCTTTATTTCCCAAAGTGATGGGGGAAGAGAGGAGAGAATGGATATTTCAGCTGCCTGATCAGTCCGGGTAATCTAAACGCTAATAAACCATCATCAACATTTCCCAGCTGATCAATATGATCGATTGCTCCCTCTGAATCCTTCCATTGGGGATGTTCTCCATCAGAGCCAAAGTGCGCCATATTTACGCGGCTCACCTTCGCGCAGCTACTTGAATACGTGAGACTATACACACCTTGATCACCTTAAAAATAATCAAAGCTGTTTGGAGTTAATCTGCGGATCCAACCGGGTTTTCTTTTTCAGTCAGAATGAAATGATCCCATAGATGCATTTCATGCGCTTTGGCGCACAGACCAATGCGTTACATCTTTATGAGACAGACTGAAGAAAAATACTATTTACATTCAGGTGAGGTTTTCACGTCCTTTCATTTTTAATTTCTTTATTTTATCTGAAAGGGTAATTTCAGATTGTTATTGTCTGAGGGAAAATTGCGGTTCAGTTTCTTCGTTTACGTTAAAACAATAAAATATTAAAATCATGAAAAATCATCGGTTTTGAAACTTCTTGATCTAAATAACATTGAATGGAGTCAGAGGTCAGTGGATTTAGATGAGTTTTGACGCTTTGAAGTTTGATATTGTCCACAGGAAAAGTTTGCGTGGCTGCTGCACATTTGACGCAAAGTAAATTTTTATACATGCCTACTTGTGCGTAAAATATGGCGCAGCACATTTTTTGTGTGCACGCCACTTTATGCATGAGGCCCCAAATCTTGGAAATGTTGTGGTTTTTGTTAAAAAAAACAACAAAAAAAGAATACCATTGTGCTTTTGGAGATTTGGTGCCTCCAAATGTCTTGTTTTATCCTTCCCCAACTTTTGTATTTTGAGATGGCAATCTCAAAATAGAGATTTTCTACAGAAAATTTCTTTGATTTAGTTTGGTTCTTGCTCTAAAATTGGTGGTACTTTATATAGACCAATGTTTCACATATCATATTTAACCAATCAGGTGGATTCTGTTACATTTTAGAAACATCTGAAGGATTTTAATTTGAAACCTGATGCCCCTAAATTTAGATGTTGTTATATCAAAGACTATGTACATGTGATTTGTAATTTTTTTTGATTTGTATTTTTATAAACTTCAAAAATTGTCGCTTTGTAATAATTGCTTACGGTGTGTAGAATGCTGATGGAAAAGATTGACTATTATTGCTATGAATAGTTACTTTTTGCAAGGGAACTGAATTCTTTCCAGATGGACTGAAACTAACATGATGTCAGATGCGTCCCATCAGACACATCAGAGCAAAAATATGTTCAAAACAAAAATATATATTTGCAAAGATTTTTATTTTTACATTGTTGTTGCCGAAAGTATATTATGCTTTAAAAACAGAAATAAACTTAAGATATGAACTAGAACATTAAAAAAAGGATCATGAGGGGACTGAGTATTACTCTAGCCATGCAGTTTTTATTGCACAAAAAAGTCCTCCAATGCTTCCTTAGGGTGCGCCCACAATATTATAGAAAGAAAAAGCTTATTTTCACTAATCAACTTGTGAGAAATAGACTTGTATTTGACCAAGTAAAGCATTAGGTCACAGTGCCTTGGGTTTTTAATATATTCACCCCAAAATAAAAAAGAACAAAACAGCACTAAAGTGAAATCACAGGGCCCTTTAAAAGAGGTCAAAATCACCTCTTCAGCGGCAACTTAACACAACTGGTTAAACGGAAAAAAACAGACCTATGTTACAAGATAGAAAGAAATGAAATAGTGACTGATCCACCCAGCTTGATATAAAGGGGAGCTAAAGAATTAGAAATGATTTTTAAAAATAGGCCAAACCACACTAACAACCAGTTCACTATTCATTTAAGTTGCTCATGATTAATAATTATTTCAAGTAAAATAACACTCCTACATAAAAGAAAAAAACATTTACGGCAATATTTTTTTCTCACATTGACTGTAAGGGGTAGCACTGATGCCCAATCACCACGTCCTGCCTGAAGTGATGCTGCATACCCTGAGTCCAGAGCAACCCCTCAGCATGCCACCGAAAGGCTAAATAATAAACTACATCTATTCAAAAGGCTTTTACTTCAGGAAAAAGGTTGTGCCACAAATTTTGGCCAGTAAAAGTTTGTGCTTTTTGCAGCAGAAATACAAATCTTGGTATATGCAGTTGTATTAAATGTTAATGTTATAAACCTTAAATTTATAACATTATTTAAAATGTTATAAATGGTAATAAGTGAAATTACCACATAATCAGAAAACTGTTTAGTTTATTGTTGACATGGTTTCAGATAATAAGGAGACAGGTTATCCTGTGTTGATGAGAAAAAGTAAACCTTCAGTGTGGTGAAAAACAAAAGATAGTAAAATATAGTTGATAGGAAAATGAGGTTGCATTCACACCAACTCAGGAATCAGACTAATCCGTTTGTTTAGGAATTCAGTTTTTGTGGAGGTCTGAATGCAAATTTGAATTCCAAAACAGACTTAAAAACCGAATTCTGATCCACATGGTTGAAGTGAACTCTAAAACGGTAGAAAACCTGTCTGAATGCAACCGGACTGGAGACCGTTTCAAAAGCAGGAAGTGCAGGACATTTTGGTCAATATCTGACTCTCTGCTCTGCGGGTTAACCAAGATTTCGTGTCGGTTGTCATATCAACGGGTTTACATGCTGACACTGAGCAAGGAAAAGCAGAATATAAATGGCTTGAAATTGTTTTACAACTTTTTATCAGTTTATTATCCCATTGCTGTGGCGATCTGCAGCTGCTGTCATTTTTAAACCTTTAATAAATTACAAAAACTTAACTAATTGCCTCATTTGTTTGAACATAATCATCAAATAGGATGGAGGAATTTGCTTAGTCCTCTCTTGCTTCTTGATAGAAACCAAACTGTTTATAGATTTATATCAAGGGAGAAAACTTACAAACAAAAGCAGTTTTCTCAGCTTTAATTTCAGCCATGTTTATAGACATCGGGTAAGAAATAAAGGCACTGCCATCATTTTGTGACAGATTTCTGCTCATCTTGCATTGGAACATCCTGGTTTAGTGGACAGACTCACCGCGTAGTAACGTCGCCTTTGGAGCGTCGCTAGCATTAGCTGCTAACAGGCGATGTCCAAACCAGTAATGTGTATCAATGAAGAAATCCTACAACCACTAAAATCTGACACTGACACTTTCTGTGAAGAAGGAAGTTGCGCTGGCCTCCTTCAGAGATTTTGTGTCGATTCCTTCAGTATTTCTTGGTGCAGCGCCCCCACAGGCGACGGGGGGAACAGGTTTTTCAGTTAATTTTAGTCATTTGACACAGTGCAGTTTGAATGGGAACTAGAGTTCTGAAAATGCAACAAATGTTGCAATTTTAGTCCCCAATCCAACCGAGTCTACCGGACTAGCTGGTCTGAATACACCCTAAAATACTGTTCCAACAGATGTTTTATATACAATACTGTAGGAAGTTATAAATATGCAAATGCAATAAAGCTGCTTCTAATTTTCACAGCACATAAGCACAAGTTAATGGTGGATAATATGGACTACAATCCCACTAAAGCGGCTTGCATTTACTACTCCTAACAAAGTGAATTCAGTTACAGACTGACTAATTATTACTTACTGATTACCGTACTTTTCGGTATATAGGCAACTACTTTTTTCCCATGGTTATAGACCAGGGATGGGGGGGGTTCTGTGGATTTTTCCTCAACCACCAGGGGGCTCTTTAGCAGGAAGTGAATAATTGGAAATCAAAGAAGAGAGCACTAATTTTAATTTAGAACAAATGCACATGCTAGCAGCAGGCACGACAGAGACATTTCTTCAAACTCATACCCCCTCATCATGAAAACAACACAAAGAAGTTCATATAATGCAGCTTTTAAGTTAAGGGCTATTGATCTGGTAGTACAGGAGGGAAATAGAGCCGCTGCACATGAGCTCTGCATGAACAAATCCATGGTTCAGCGTTGGAGACAGAGGTCTGCGTCCTTAATAGATCCAGCAGATTTATTAAGGACGCAGCTCTTTGCTGCGTCCTTGTGAAAAACTGAGAGCGGCGGAGATATCAGAGGCTTTTAGCCCGGTGCAGTTTATATATGTACGTTTCCAGTTTTTAAAAAAAGACTTTGTAGATGCGGCTTTTAGTAAGGTGCGCTCTATTGTCCGGAAAATACGGTAATTTTGGTTAAGCAGACAGGTACATTTAAAAACTCTCCTGGTAACTGTTGTTTTTGTATCTCCCCACAGGCTCTCATTCAGCTCCCCTATCTGGACACACTGTATGGTTACAGTCTGAAGTTGATTCGTTATGCAGACACCACCACATTCGCAAGTTTAGTTAGGGCTGACTGGACCTTTTACTCATCCCATCCAGCTCTCTTTCTGTCCACCTACCTGGCTTATGGCCTGTTGATTGACTACTTTGAGAGGAAACGCCATTGTAGTACAAGGAACCAAGGGAACAACACAACCAACCTCGAGTGGCTAGCCAGTCTGTGGGACTGGTACACCTCCTTTCTGCTTCACCCTATTACATTAGTGCAACAGTTCCCGTCTGATCTTTCAGAGTGGGAAGATGATCCCAGCTTTTTATTTGAGCGTTTAGCTTTCCCAGACCTCTGGCTTCACCCACTAGTAAATGTAGACTACTTAAAATTTCTTCCAACCTGGAAGGTTAAAACTGTTCTCCAGCAATGCCAGTCTGTGTCTTGTGTACATCAAGATGATGAACAGGATAGACTGCCATCAAACATAAACTGCCAAGAACTGACAGATTCCTCTCCTCCAAGCCTAAACAGACCTCAACACAGTAGTTCAAGGCAAATAGGATCTTTGTGCAATCAGGACAACAGGCTCAATATTTTGTGCAAGGACCAAGATACCAGCAGTAGTCAATATGTAAAGTCTGTTTCTCTTTGCCCATCTTGCTGTTGCTACAGAAATAAAAGCTTCCAAAAAGTTGGCAGATTTCATGAGGACGGCAGCATCATTCCTGTAGGAGTTTCTGTTACTCAGGTAAATTGGTCTGGGTGGCCCAATGACATGCTTCCTTGTTCAGAGTGTGTGGTGTGTCTTGAGAACTTTGTGAATGAGGAGCAGCTCATGGGCCTGCCCTGTGGCCATGCCTTCCACCAGCAGTGCATTGTGGTATGGTTAGCAGGAGGTAAGCACTGGTGCCCACTATGTCGCTGGCCCAGCTACAAGAAGAAGAAATGGTGCTTATAAGCACCATCACTGAAAACACATTGTAAAACTGGTTCATTATTATAACCAAACTCTGCATCTTCTTTGAAGCTTATTTGACAATTGCCATGTTTTACAGTCACAATTAGTCAGATTCAAGGTAAACTGGTGAAGCAATGAAAATGCATTAACAATCCATAATCTTGGTTGGTTTCATTCCTGGTATTATACAGTGCAACAATCATCATCAGAACTGATACAAGCAAGATAGCGTGATACCGCATCACAAGGACAGGAAAAGTAGAAAGACATTGGTGTATCTGTTTAGATTTTAATGTATATTCTGTATATTTATAAAAAAATTTGCTTCTGGCCAAAATAATAAAGAATAATCTTCCAGTTGAAATTTGTCAACAGCATTGACTGTAGTCATTTTTTTTCTTTCATACCTATTTAGTACTTGTGGACTTGTAGAGGGGCCGGTGGTGAGTTGCAGTGGTCGAAGCCCAAGAAGCTTATTGAAACCCTGTTTAGAGTGGCTGTCCATGGGGACAATAGGGCAATAAAGAAGACATTGGACACAAACAGCTAGGGTGTGATAACCCCAAAATCTAAGTTCTGTATGTACAACAGTTTCAAAGTCATTTTTAGTTTAGTTTAATCTAGAAAGGCAAAAAAGTGACAACATACAACTGATTTGGTTTGATTTATTTAAAAGGCGCAGCAATTTTGATGAGAATCAAAAGAAACCAGCGTGGTTATTTCTGCAGCCTCTGAATTGTAGGATGTTTAATCAGTGTCCATCTTTCTGCCAGTCGGTGTCTAGACATTCTGGAGCAGGAATCACATGTGCTCAGTGTGCTGATAAAACATATGCTAATTTTAAAAAAATATGGTTAATGTTCTTACAGAAGTGCATGATCAATCTCTGTTGTCTTTAACTTCTCAATACGTTTAGTCATAACTGGAAATTACATGCTGTAGAGTCCAAAATTTGCAAAAGAAAACAGAAAGGGTACATGATATTGATTGATATGAAAGAGAGACCGCTCTGTTAGGATCTTGACAGTTCATCAGACTGTCACCCAACACTGAGTTCTAGACACACTGCAATACATGGTGGTTTTATGGTTCAGCTACAGAGGCATACTTATTGATCACGAATGAGTTTTGATACATCAAAATACTTCAATAGTTCACGGTGCTTTGCGGTAAAGAGGAAATCGTCCTTGAAATGGGTGACAAAACAAGCTCTAACACTGGAAAGCCTCTCTGGACTCCTTAAAAGTACAAAGTACACCCTATACCCTGTTAACAAATGACTGTGTTGCTTAATGTACAGACAAAATCATCCTGAAATATGCACATGCAACTGAAGTGACCCGTCTAATCCGTGATCCAAGCATATAAAAGAACAAAGATGGTGAGATGGTGTGAAAGTGACAAACTCTGCTTTTCAGATTGGTAAAACAAGGGAGATCATTTTGGACAAGAGGTCATATAGAACAAAATACTTTGCTTTAATCATCAGAGAGCTGCAGAATGGACCAAAAGTTTGACCCGAATCAAAACATCCTAACTAAACTCTCCAACTGCCATGTTTGGGTTTAACTTTCTGACCCACATACAGAACCTACAGATTTCAAGTTAAGGAATTGGTTTTATTTTCAAATTAAGCAACAATTGACAGATCTTCTTGGTCTTTCTGGGGAGTGATAAGTGTCACGTGACCAGTGGCACTTAAAATAGTTCAGGTGGGGGAACCGTGTGGGGAAGGGTGCCCAGGGTCCTGTGTGGAGAATGATTGATGGCAATTCCTGAGCCGAGTGCGAAGAAGGTGGCGACACAGGGAGCCAGATGCCTGATGGAGGGGAGTGGAGAAGAGGGGAAAGGCGGAGCAGGGAGGCAGGTAACTCACAGGTTGGATTCACAGGAGGAGAAAACAGGCAACTGATCCTTCTTGTTGTCCACCACATGGGTCCCAAGCTGCATCCAGCAGCAGGGCCCTCCGTGGCCACAGGTGAATCTCGGCGGCAAGCCAGGCCCTTGTTCCCTCTCCAACACCCAGTCGTCCGTTCCTCGACGGCGACCAGTTGGAGTGATCTCTGTGGCCAGAGAGTCCTCCAGCTCCGCCGCTCTGCTGACCCTGCACCTGTCAATCTGTCCGGCTCCGTCTGTCGCTTCCACTGCCCAGCTACCTTGTTTTGCCAGAATTATTGGTGCTATAAATTAAATATAAAATTGCTTTGGACTTTTACTTTTCTTGTAATTAAATGTAATAGCTGGTTGTATAAGCAAAGCATAGCACACAGACCTGTTTTTCTTTACTAGTATTCAAAATGAAAAAGACAAGAGAACATGGCGTTCAAGTAAAACTGTTGAAACGACATATTGTATTTGGAAACATATAAATTCATCTGAAATTGCAAAATCCCGCGACATTGAACTCACCATCTCTCTCTCTTTTGCATCCAGCGCTCTTGGGTTCCTGGCAGCTGCTGTTCCTCAAGGACCTGGGAATCATTTATTGTTCTTGTTTGAAAAAAGAAATAAATTTGTTACATTTATCCTTGTTCTCTACATTCAAAACTCCCTCTGGATGACTTTTTTTTTTAAGTAGCTTCCAGCATTCACTTCCAACATGCCACTAAAGAGAGCTGCTAAGAAAAAAACACTTAAAACTGGATGGTGCATTCAGGCTTTGTGCAGTGGTTTCACTAATGGATTCAGATTTTCTTTCTCTCTCTGGGGGAAGAAGTGTATGGTAGAAATTGAATTTGTCACGGGAACAGTTTTCCTCCGCAGGGGGACAGAAGAGAGAAAAGATCATCACTGCCATTTGCAAACCATTTAGTAGTACATACATGCTTTCATTCAATTTGGGTTAGGGTTAGTTGGAAACTGAACTATAAATCACAATCAGTTCTTCCTTGGCTAAATCTATTGATATTGGCATTTAATTTCAAAGAAAACTGTTGTTAATATTTGTCAATCCTGTTTTAAGTTAGCCAAATTAACATATAACGTGTGGTTATTAAATTTATTCCATTAATAGATAAATTGGGTAATGTTGGAAATGATAATTCAATTATGCTAGTTTTAACTTTAAGCAGGTTTAAAATTAGACAGATCAACTTTGCCTTGAGTAGGACTCAATTTTAAGTTAGATTAAGATTCATGGTTTAATCAACATAATCTGATCAGTAGAAGATAATTGTGCCAGTTCTTACATTCAAATCAGCTCGTCTTGATATTCTAGGTAAGAGGACGGCTCTGAGCCATCAGCCTCCTGCTGTGCTTGGAATGCAGCAGCATCTGTGCTGGGACAGCAGGAGGGGGTCTGCATAGAGATAACTGTTTCCTGAACCCATATAAAAGTTGGGGCCTTTTGTTATGTGTTTGTGGGAGAGGACACCTGAAGAGAGATAGGATCTCACACAGAGGTGTGAAATGCTGCTTCTCTCAGGACTCACCAGCCCAGCAACGACAGTCATAAAACATTTGGAGCAATTCCCCTTTGAAATTTGAAACTTATTCTAATTAGAGAGCAGGAACCTCCCAGACTGCATAAATTAGAGAAGAGACACACCTTCCTATAAAAGTTTCGGAGCTGAAAGAATTAATCAGATCGTTGGGGTGCTGCGGCACCGGCGCTCTCCGGAGACGCGCTGTGTCTCCGTATTGGTCTCTGTATTTGTCCATTTTTCAGTTTCTTTCAGGTGATTGATGTCTGTCTTGTGGTTTTGAGTTTCTGATTATTCTGGTATGTCATTGGTGTGATTTGATGCATTTGCTTGTCTGAATAAACTCTGGATATGTTTGAAGTAGAACCGTGAATGGTGTGAACTGCCCTTACTCACGAGGAAACCCTCAACCCGGAGAACGAGAGAGGAGACAACGAGCTACAGGTGTTAATCATTATCCTCTCAAAAGTAATTGTGGGGTCATCGGATGATATGTTATTATATTTTTAATCTGATTAATAAATTGTTTTGGTAAGGAATTATATAATCTGGTAAGTTCAGCTTTTGGGGGAAAGACTTGATACTTTGCACAGATTTGTTCATAGTTTAACCATTAGCATCCATTAAGTGTAAAATAGTCCAAATATTCTTCTCCATCCAATCTTTGTAAAATAAAGATTTATTGCGATGTAATATGAATCTGTTATTCCATATGATAGAGCATTGTGGTGAGTAGTTATGCACACAGAGCGTCTTCCAGTAGAGTAACAGCTGGTTATGGAACTCTGATGGTTTAATGAGCAATTGACGTATATTGAAATCAGCTAGAAGTTTTAGACACTCAAAGTCAGTTACTTTCAGATGCCATCTTTGATTTCTTTGACCATATAACTTTTCTGTAGGTAGTGCGGCCTGTTCCTCCAAATAAAGTTAATGTTCATTTGGTTAATGGTTTTAGTTAAGTTGTTTGGGACAGCAGTGCTGCAGACTGAATAAATTATTTTTGACAAACTTTCCATTTTTGATAAGTAAATTTGTCCTAAAATAGAAAGACCTCGTTGGAGCCATGAGTTAAGTTTGGATTTACATTCCTTAATCTTGTTTTCAATAGTTAAGGTTGATCCTTGGCTTTTGGTTATAACAGTTCCCAAGTATTTAATTTCAGATTTTATTGGAATGCTAGATATTTGTCTTAGGGAAATGTCATGAATGGCTCACATTTTTTTTTTTAAATTAAGCATTAGTCCTGAAGCCTCTGAAAAAAGTAACATTTGATCAATTATAAATGGAACCCGTTTGTGATTTTTTTAAAGAAACAGTGATGTCATCTGCTAACTGGCTAATGATTAATTCTGTACCAAAAATGTGTAATTTGTCAATGTCTGCACAGTTTTTAAGATAGATTGCTAACATCTGTGCAGCTAAATCAAAGAGATATGGGGAAATGGGACACCCTTGAGGAATTCCAACATTAATGTTAAATCTAGTTGTGGTGCCCAGGGCCGGATTTAGGAGAGTGTGGGCCCCTGGGCTAGAGCCAAGGTGGGGGCCCTACTTAATCATCATTATACATATATATATTTCCCTTTGGGTGGCCGTGACTAACTTCTGGAACTGATCCTATCCAAACCTTATCTAGCAACAAGGTCACAACAATCAACCACCATGAGAGGCTGATGAACAGTCCCTAAAGCTAGTTCCGCCACTGCTAGCTGGAAGCTAAAGCTAGTTCCTCCCGCTGCTGCTAGCTGGATGCTAAAGCTAGTTCCGCCCGCTGCTGCTAGCTGGATGCTAAAGCTAGTTCCGCTTTTTTAACTTGGCATTGAGTGAGCAGAGCAGTCGCATTACTTTTCTGTGACTTTAGCTGTTTTCTTTCTCCTTGAATCATTCTGTTGCTTTTTTCCCTGCCGCCGCCTCTGACCCCCCTGCGCACCGGATCAGTCCAGGTTCTGCGGAGAGGGACAACGATGGTTCTGTTCTGTGTCCAATTTGAGTTTTGAAAAACCCTGATAGCCTGGATATTTTCTTCATCACCTCTCGGCGCGCTCTTCTTTTTCTTTCATTCCTGCGCTTCGCTGTTGCCACCATCATGACAAATCTCTGCCTGAAGCTCCGCCCCAAAGTGAAAGGGAGTATAGAAAATGGATGGAAGGAAGTTGTTATAGAATTTAAAAATCTCTGTTGATATTCATTTTTTATTGTTGGGTTCTACATTATTTATTATTAAGGATTTGATAGAATTTTGTTGTTTTTTTTTCCCAGATTATAAAAGTAGGCAGTGGTTTTTTTCTTCGTCCTCAATCCATCTCACTCTTGATTTAATAAATGCCCCTTTGGCCCTTTGAATATACGTTTCATCTGGGTTAGGTTGGAGGATTTCTATTTTTTTTTTGTCTTCAATTGAGAGGTTCTGTTTATTGCAATATATATTTAGTTGTTGTACAATATCTTGTTCTTTTTATGGAGTTCTTTTTTAATTTGTTTACTGAATGACAGAAAATTGTCTGATCTTGTGCTTTAGGAATTTCCATTTTTGAACAGAACTATTTAAATCTTCAGAGTCCTTTATATTTTGGATTAATTCTTAGATTTTTTGGCAGTAGGTGTCATTGAGAAGAAGACTGTAGTTAAATTTCCAATATTTACTTGCGCCTGATTTCCAGTTTTGAGGTTTCATTTGTAAGGAAATAAGATTATGGTCAGTCAATGGTGCAGCAGAAATATTTGAGTTGATTTCATTGGTCAGTAATTAATTTGTTATAAGCCAGTGATCAAGTCTTGATTTGCTATTTGAGCCAAACCATGAAAATGTTGTACAATTGGGATTAAGACGACGCCACACGTCAACTAGATTTTGTTCATTGCAAAAATTGTTAAATATTTTTTTTTGGTAACTTGAGGCGGAGGAGTCAGTGGGTCTTGGGTAACCAGTGGGTATCATCCACGGCGTCACAAGGGATTACCTGAAGAGGCACACAGAGGAATTATTCAGAGATTCACAACAAGGGGAACACAGAGAGCGATACGGAGGCCTGAAGTACCAAACTATGGCTAACACTCTGGCGTCGAAGTGTTGGCCGCTCTGTCCTCTTAAGCTCCACTGATGACCTGAAGACTTGCAGGTGAGCAAATCCACCAGGAGCCGCTGGTAAGGCCCTCTGGTGGAACCCAGCCTCCAGGCGCCCTCTGGTGTGGAAAGAGGAAAACAGCAGCAGAACACGGTCCACCACCCCGGATCCCAACACAGTCCTCTATTGCATCTTGACAGAGCTGACAGAAACTAAGTTGTTTATATATTTACATCCAAACAAAGTTGTATCTGCTTGTCAAGGGACAAATTCTCTTGCTGTGGCAGTTTCTGATATGGACGACCTGGGCAACCACCCAGGGCGGCATGTTGTGGGGGCATCATGAGCTGAGTTTTGTAACTGTTTCCAACTGTAGGCAAGCACTGAGCAAATATACAGACTCATTCCATAATTTAGAATATGACTAAAAAGGTCCTTTTTTTAGCAATTCCAATTGAAAGATGTTATAGACAACTGATATTTTAGTTGTCTTTTAGAAAACCTTCTAAAAGGTTTTTATTTTTAATAAGTACAATTAATCTGACAAGCCTCATGAGAATGTATATTCTAAATTATTGAGCAAGAATGCATGGCACTCACATTTAAGTTTTGGCTTTACTCTTAGGACTAAAAAAGAAAAGGTCTTTCAGTAACTGTGGGCATGTCAGCGCCCCCTCGCTGCCCCCCCGTCCCGCCTCATCCGCACCAACTTGCAACTCAAAGTTACACATTTGCCAGAGACCACAGCAATTCCCCCCAGGTGGAAACTCAGCATCTCACCAAGTAAGATCCTTTCATTTTCCCCTGAAGTCCCTTTGTCTGATTCACCTTCAACTCACCGTCTCTCTCACACTATCTTCAGGGCTGACGACCCGATTGGTATTTATTTATTTTTCAACACAATTTTATAAAATGGTGAAGAAAAATAGTGGTCAAATGAATTATAAATGAAACTTTACTACTTTTTTGTGGGTGGGGACGGGGGCGTGTATTGTCAAAATCGCCAAAAATAAAAATAAAAAGAATTTTTTGAATCTTTGCTTCTAAACACTTTAAATAAATGGAGACTTTAAAAAATGCTTAGTACGTCATGGAAAATACCGTATTTTAAGATAAATCGCGGTTCTCCACACAACTTTTTTTAAGACCACAGCTAAATCATATCGACGAAAAATCTCTGAAAAGGTCTCATTGTAATGTTTAATTAGGAATTCTGTGTGCACAACATTTCAAATGTCCTAGTAATTGCAATGGATTTTAAAATGTTTTATTTTGCCTGGTGGAAATCCTGACACGTCAGTGACCCAAATCCTAACAGAAGAAGGCAGAAGCTCAGGATGTCCAGCCGGCCAAGACCTCTGGCCGGTCTTCATTATTTCAACGTTTGTACTTTGTTGCTTTCTCTTCCGCTCAGCCGTCGCTGTGTTTCCCGTTGGGAGCCAGTCCAGCCAGTCAGACGCCACAGAGCGTCTGACTGGCTGGACTGGGAGGAGTTGGGTTCGGGTTCCGAAGCTTTCCAGCGCTGGGAGTTCTGCTCCAGGCTGCTTTGGTGGACACTGCGCGCTTCCAACTCCTGGATCCACAGCGAACGAACCAAGATCCGGACGGGCTGGTGCTTTCATCGTTTGGGCCGGATCCTTCCATCAGACTGCGCGGCTGCTGGTGAACTTTTTGCAGCAAGAACAGAAGTGGAGCCAGAATCGGGACTGTTGATCCGTCTTCACAGAAATCCAGTAGATTTTTAGATTTCCCTCCTATGATCGTGAGACCTGGCGCTGATTGTTCCTTCAGAAAACGCTTTTATTTCTGGAATTCGCAGGTTAAACCCAGTTTCGTTTGGCTCAAAAACATTTTCTTTTTAATGAGAAGCAGTGATTCTGCACTCTAACAGATGTTGGCTTATATGATTGTGTTGTAGAATCCGTGGTAGAAGCAGTTTCAGCTGTTCTGGTATGTTTTGTCCAACAGTTGCAGCCCTGCATATCTTCTCTCTGTGTGTGCGTTAGTGCGGGTTATTCACAGTGTTGCTATGCAGACAGACTGGAGCCACACAGACAGCTTTACTTGAAGCCCACTCAGGGTTAGGGGTAGGCCTGGGCTGCTCACAGTCAAAGAAATCTTTGAAGCGAAGGAGAACCTCTGCATTTTCCAGGCCAAGCTGTGTAGAATAGCATATGTTACAGAGCTTGGTGTATTAGTGCTGATTTTTCAGGATGCTGTTATGCAGACAGAGAGGAGCCATATAAAGCCTGCTGGTAACAGCCATGACAGAGCACATCCTGTTATGTAGCTAAACAGAATGTGAGACAACATTTGGATCTTCTGGTTGTAGTTTGCTATATGCTGTCGACTACTTAAATTAAGCGTACACCAACATTACCATCCATATTTCCTACAATAAAGAAGCACATGCTTTAATGAGAAAAATGTACTGAATGCCAACCCTTCTATGGTGAAACTTGTCTAGAAATGAAATGTCTTTTAATTTAAATTAGCAAGTTTATTGTTTTAATGGAATTGTGTTTGAAATTAACTTTGCTTTAACTTGTTAGATATACAAATTGTTGCAAAATGAAAAAATCTCTTTTACTGAATAATTATTTGAACAACAAAGAGTCAGTTGTGATCTCTGTCCCAGGTACGAACAAGAAATTCAAGAGAAAGTCCCGTGAGCCTAAAAGACTTTGTACTGGCATTGAAACTGAAAACACAAACAGATTCCCAGTGGACATGTCAGAAATAGACTTTGTAGATGACCAAATGGTTAACTTCAGCAAACTGGCTCCTCTCCAGAGACCACTGATGAGGTCACATGATATTATAGCCAATAGCAGTGACATTCTGTCAGCAAGACAAGAAGACAGTACAGCACCAGGCCAGAGCGGTGCCATAGATATGAGAGTTGGCATTAACATACCATCAGTGTCGACCAAAGTGTCCCAGTCACCTGCCTCTCCCCTGTCCTATCATGAAATATCCCACTGGCCAATTTCCATCTCTCAGCCCTTGAACAACAGACTGAAGCTTGGTCTACACTCCACCTTACCAGTGCCAGCACCAACCAGTGGCAGCATTTCTCCAAGCCATCAGGCTTTCTGTTGGGAGTCCTCACTGCCCAGCCAGCCGGCAACAGCCTCCAGATCCTCCCAATGCTTCGACCACGTAAAAACTCAAGTCTCTGAGCAGAAGGTAATTAGACCCAATCTACAAAACACCGTAAGAAATGCATATTTGTGTCATGTTTAGATGGCAGTGATACACTGTTTTTTTAATACCACTTCATATAATTTATTAATATTCCTAAGAATATTCTGTTATCTTTTAGACAAAATTATTACTGATTCAAAGAAACATGTTATTTTGTTATTGGGTGTGAAAATTATTTTATATTATGTAATGCTTTGCAAAGGCAATAATATCCCTTGAATTTTCATGTTTCGTCACCTTACAGCTCCTTCGTATTTTCCTGGAATTTTATGTAATTAAAAAATAAAAAAACGTATTAACATTTTAAAAAAATAACCAGTACAAAGGGCAAAACGAGGTATTCAACTCCAGTCAAGGGCAACTTTTAGATATCCTTCTGCTTCAACACACATGAGTCAAATAATGTTATTAGTATTAGACTCTGAAGAGCTTGACTGCATACTGATGATTCAGCCATTTGATCCAGTGTGTTATTTTGGTTTTGAAATTTTTACACATAGCAAATCTAAAAGAGGTGGCAAAACCTTAGTGCCTCTTATTACTTTTATTAGATACCTATTCAGCAATTCCTCGACACCTGCCTGTACTCTTGACTCCAGTATAAATCCAGCTGCTTTGCTATGGCTTTGGAAGTTTACAGGTTTTCCTTCACAAATAAGTGCTACTTTGTGCTGCTGATCTTTCACATAAAATCTCAAATAAACTATAT
This sequence comes from Phalloptychus januarius, assembly GCA_902982915.1. Taxonomy (NCBI): domain Eukaryota; kingdom Metazoa; phylum Chordata; class Actinopteri; order Cyprinodontiformes; family Poeciliidae; genus Phalloptychus; species Phalloptychus januarius. The sequence continues at coordinate 2,929,622 of CADWAE010000470.1, read as the reverse complement.
AAAAGTTGTTTTCATTTTTTTAAGGATTTCTTGGCTCTAGTGGCCTTTATTTGAAAGTAGCTAGACAGGAAATGGGGAAGCAAGAGAGGGGGAAGACATGCGGCAAATGTCACCAGGCTGGGAATCGAACCTGCGACTGCCGGCATGAGGACTAAGGCCTCCAAATGTGGGTTGTGCTTTGCCCCTGCGCCACCACAGCGACCCAAGCTGTTTTCATTTTTGATGGGTGTTTTTGCTGTTTGTATTATTTGCAACCTACGGAGAGTTTTAGTTTTCTGGTTTGGAAACTCTGACACTAAAATTATTATATTATGATGTTGTTTTAAAAACAGACTTCTGACTAGAGTGAAAGTTCTGCCCTTGGTTGTATCACCCTATTTGATCATCTGTCCTTAGGAATCTCCAAGGAAGAGGGTTGGAGTTGATGCTGATACACGGGCTCGTCTTCCAGAGGTCAAAGCTATACAACAAACTAGAAGGCTACTGGCCAATGCCCGGGAGAGGACTCGTGTTCACACCATCAGTGCTGCATTTGAGGCACTAAGGAAACAGGCTAGACTCTTTTTTGATATTTAATTTTAAAAGATGCACAAATTATACCCATTTTTATCTATAACGCTTTTATACCCGCATGGAAGCAGATATAAATTTAATACAAAGTAACAGAAATATATTTATCTGGTTTTAAAGTGCAAGCACAACTATGCAAGTTGTATGAGATTAGATAATTACATACTTTTGCACATGTTAATCTTTTTTGTGTACATTGTCTCTTTTAATAAAAACACGAAACAGTATATGATTAGGGACCTTAACATAACGTAATCTATATATTTGCGTGTTTCTGGCCGACACCAAGCGACTCCCGCAAACAACCATGATGGACAACAAAAGCACTCTTGTCCTGCTAAGGATTCATTATTGCTTCATAGAAATGATCAGATGCTACTGCTGTGTGCAAGTTGTGCAGAAACAAGTTAGTCCACTACCAAATATCATCTCGATACAACAAGCAAGCAAACACACAGCATCAAGCACAGATGTCCAAGTCAGATGCTGTTACTGTCCACATTTAAAAGAAACATTTTTCCCAGATGTTACATGGATGATCAGGGTTTCCTAATCACTTGAAAACTGAGTGGCTACAATAGCACTTTCCACTTGTCTGATTGTTAAATATAATAACAGATTAAAAACAATTAATATCTTTGTTGTTGACCTCACATGTCTATTCATTTAGAAGCCAAAAGGGTTTTAAATTGAGAATGCTGCTCATTTTGTCAATATATAGCCACTGATTAAAACGTAATTAAGTTCAATTAACTCAAATAAAAACAAAAGGGCCCCATCTGTAGATATGGTCCTTGTCAGTCTAAGAATTACATTGAGCAGCGAAATTTAATGAAGGGTTGAAGGTGTTTAACAACAAATTTGCTGTGAAACATAACAGCAAATTTATGTGTGTTATTTTACACAATCCATTTTGACACCCTCATAAGGCACCATAATCGACTTCAATTATTTCTGTTGCTGTTGCCATCCAAGCAGTAAAGAATGAAAGCTTTGTGTGCAGACAGTGATACCAGAACCAGACTCGGGTTGGTCGTCTGCCACTGCTGGCTGAAACTTGAGGGGCTTAAGAAAAATATGAATACATTTAAATACATAATGCACTTGAAATGGATGGTGTTTTCGTCTGATTACAGATGCAGAGGCTTTATGCATATTTATTTTCCCTTAAAAGAACTTTAAAAAATATATATTCTGAGGTATGTTTATGGTCATCTACTTACAGAACCTACTTAACATGAACTTAACTTTTGTCTCTGCTTTTCTCTAGGTGCCATGCTACTCCTATGGACAGAAGCTTTCCAAGCTTGCGATATTACGTATTGCTTGCAATTACATCCTGTCTTTGGCTCACTTAGCTGAGCTTGACTACAGTCCAGATCACAGCAGTGTGAGCTTCTCTCAGTGTGTGGAACAGTGTACCAGGACCCTGCAGGCTGAAGGGAGGAGCAAAAAAAGGAAGGTGGGCAGCTCTCATTTCCAGCATCATTAAAAAGGATCATATAATGAAACAATATTTTTAATGACTGAATTACCAGGTTTTTAATATTATCTTATAAGGGGCCAGAGTGAGACTCACTTTTAGACTGAGAGTTTTATGTCTAAGATAAGGTGAGCAGATTTCCCAGACTCAATCTGGGGACATTTCTAGCTCAGCGATAAAAGAAGTAAATTTATCAAAATAAAATGGAGAAACTATTACATGTTTATTAATATTTAAGCAGTAAAAATCCAGTATAAAAGCAAGAATGTGTCTCACCACACTGTTCTTTTCAAACAGTGATAATAATAGCTGCTAGAAATAGAGAACTAAAATTGTAAGTGTGGGGGGAAATTGTGTACATACTTTGTAAGTGAGCATGCATGCACACCTGCATACAGTAGCCTTCTGTTAATGAACAAAAAGCCCACAATGGTAATTGAAGTAAATTGAAACTGACAAAAAAATTGTTAACTGACAAATTGAGTGATGTCAGACACTGCTTTTAAATTGTGGTTCAACTAAAATCACTATATCTGAAAACGTAATTTTTTTGTGTCTGTGACCATAGAGCTGATGTGCCTTTTGTCTCATCTGGTCAAAGGTCATTCTCTCAGAACCTTTGTGATCAATTCCAGCCTCACTTTTTTATGATTTGCTTTCCTCTTTGGTCGTCTCACATGAAGTCCTCCTTGACCTTGGAGTTCACCTTTTCTTTCCGTGGAGGTTGATCTGGACTTTTTGGTACCATTCAGATCATAATTCTCCTGAATTTGTCATCAATATTCTTCCTGCAGCCACAGCCAGGGAGATTGGCTCCAGTCCTGTGGACCTTAAGTTTCAGAATAATCTGGGCAACTGTAGTTGCAGTTGCTTTAACATCCTGGCCTGTCATTTTCTTATTCTGTTGTAACGCAATTCAATCCATTGTCTGATTTTTACGGGTTCATTTCCAGTCCACTGTGGGTTTTTCAGTCATTAACAGAAGGTACCAACAATTTGTCCACATAGTTGTTGACCAAGTTGTCATGTAGACACATTCATGAATGTTGTGCATGAATGGACACATGTCCTGAAATACATGAGGTGCATGTGTAAAGTTATGGAGTGGATATGTAAAGATTTATGTCTTTACACTCATTGCAATTGTATGTTTGCGCTGAGTGAAGTTTGGTCAGGAAGTCGGCCAACATGAGCTCATCTCTGGATCTGCAAGCCTCCTCCATCTGAGAAGCAGTCAGCCACAGTGATCAGACATAGAGGCCTGGATAGAATAAGAACAGAAAAGATTACGTGAAAAACTGAGAAACATCACAGGAATAGTAAAGAGAAACACTTAAAATACAAGATATGAGACACAATTAAATAATATTATTTTAATCTCTCTTCAGCTCTGGCTCTGGTCTCATTCATTCAGTTCTATCAGACTATTTTCCTCCTGTCTCATCTTCTGTCAGTCTAAAACAAAGATATCACAATCTCCTCCAAAAACATTGGAATGTACATATGACATACTGAAAATTTACAGTTTAACAAATAAAATGAGATTTGTTTTCTTTTAGAATTTGGTTATTTTGAGTTGAGGGACTCGGGCTGCCCAGTGGCGCAGCTGGTAGAGCTGTTGCCTTGCAGCAAGAAGGTTCTGGGTTCGATTCCCGGTCTTTATGCAGGGAGTTTGCATGCTCTCCCTGTGCATGCGTGGGTTCTCTCCGGGTACTCCGGCTTCCTCCCACAGTCCAAAAACATGACTGTCAGATTAATTGGCCTCTCTAAATTGTCCCTAGGTGTGAGTGTGTGTGTGCATGGTTGTGTGTCCTGTGTGTCTCTGTGTTGCCCTGGACAGACTGGTGACCTGTCCAGGGTGACCCCGCCTCTCGCCCGAAACGATAGCTGGAGAGACACCAGCAACCATCCTGACCCCACTAAGGGACAAGGGTGCAGGAAAATGGATGGATGTTTCTGCATTGAGAATAGCACGAACATTTTATTAAAAACATCACACCTGGAGAGAATAATACAATTAAGGAGTAAAAAAGTGGATTTAGCATGATAAATGCTAAATCCACTTCAGCATTTATCATTAATGCTAATAAATAATGATCCCTCCTTTAAGGGATCATTATTGTTTGGACTGTTACTTGCTTTGTGTTGCTGCATGGAATATTTACCATCCCACCACCTCAGCAACAAATCCTTGTAAAAACTAAATATACTAAGTATACTAAGTTTAAGGATTATTTAACTTGAAGCATGTTATTGTGGAACAACTAACTTTGTACTTAATGTGTTTTAATTATAATTAAATTGTAGAAAATCAGAGTGTACTGTTACATGCTAAAGTGTACCTACTTGTACACTTTAAGTAGGTTTTTTTTATGTACTGTGAAACAATTAAATCTAAAATGTATTTAGAAAGTCTTCTAAGTCTATACTAAGTGTTACTTAACAATGTTTTTTATTACTCTGCTATGCTACGCTACACATAGTGAAGCCTGATACTGCAAACGTATCAGGCTTCCAGGATTCATCAGGATGAACTACATAAGGGAAGACTGAACACACTTTCCAGGTGTACCTACTGCGGCCACCAGTGGGCCCCCAAGAGCAATTTATTTTTTCTTATTTTCTATAAAATAATGATTTCTACATACATTATCAAATATATATTAGTGTAAAAACAAATCACTTCATAGTGTGAATCGTGTGTTTTTGATATTATAATGACATAGAAATTATTACTTTAAAAAAATCATCTCCACTGAGGGGGCCCTTTAGTGGCCCTGAGGCCCAATGTGGCTGCTTAGTTTGCTTTTGCCTTGGGCTGGCCCTGTCCTAAATATAAGATTTTTTAAATCATTCCAGAAAAATTGATAAAAATTGGCAGTCAGACCATCTGCACCTGGTGATTTATTTAAGGGCATTTTAAACACCACTATCTGTAATTTGTGTGGTCTAAATTCAGACTCACTAAGATTCTTAAATGACTCTTCAATTTGTGGATAATTGTTTTGGATTTTCTCAAAGAGACAATTTGAGTCTTCTATTGAAAAGTGGGTGGAGTATAAATTTGAAAAGAAATTAAAAAAACTTATTTTTCTATAATCTTAGTGTCTTTTTGGTCTTTTTCCAGATTTATTCCTTCAACAATTTTTGTGTAAATAGCATGACGATGTTTCTGTTTTGTTCTCCATCCTTCATCCCAGTCGGTGAACATCCAAGTCCTCCTCCAGCCTTGATGCAAATTAGGAACAATGTGCTTCAGAGTCTGTATGACTAAAGCCCTGACGTCTTCATCTTTCTCCTCCTTCAAGCCTTTCATGCGAAGGCTCCGTCTCATTCGGTACCTTTCTTGTCCTCTTGTAGTTTCTCCCTTCGCTTTTCCAACTCTTTAACCTTTGCCTTGCATTCTTTAACTTTGTTATCATTGAACTCCACCACCTTGGCTAAGCTAGCAAGCATGGCACTGTTGTGTGTCACCTGTTGTTCAATATTGTCCACTTTCTCTCCTGGCTTCAGAACACCTTTCATTATATCTCTGAGAGATATTTCCTCCTCTTCTTCCTCTTTAACCGACCTGTCTCGCTTTTCTCCAGGTGTCTTGCTTGCCGTTGAGGGTGCAGAGTCGCCTCGTTCTCTTTATTTTGAGTGGTTTCCATGGCGTAGCCGCGGTCTGACTTAGAAGTTGCTTCTTTCTTTTTTGAGTCAATTCTAGGCTTGAGTGACTTATTGGTTCTGGAAAACCATTTCAAACCATTAATTTTAACTTAAAAGAAGAGTAGAATATAGGACTTGCACTGCGAGCTCTGACCGATGCAAGTCCTATATTGCAGATTGAGTGGCCAGGTTGAGATGGCCACTTTACCTGCCATCTTGTCCTCTCTTTAAAATCATAAGATACCCTCCGCCACTAGCATCCACATTTACTTCCGCAAACACTTCTTTGTCATGGCAGTGTGCAAAACACTGATTCCGCTTAGTGTGACATCATTGCGCCCAGTACATCACGATACTTTCAGGATCACGTCATATGTATTTCAAAAGTGTGGGGGTTCTGTGGTGGCGCAGGGGTTTAGCACACGCACATACGGAGGCCCTAGTCCTCGACGCGGCCGTCCCAGGCTCGAATCCCGGCCTGGCGACCTTTGCCGCATGTCTTCTCCCTCTCTCAATTCCCTCATTCCTGTCCACTAACTATTAAATAAAGGCCACTAGAGCCAATAAAACCTTAAAAAAAAAAGTGCCATGCCAAAAAAATTTGATTTCACAAAAAATCTGATTTGGGTTAGTACAAACGTAGCCTTAGCTGCAGTTCTGACTGAGTTGATTGTATCTCCATTATGACTGCAAAAATGTACTTTTCTGATGAAACTATGCAACTTAAGGGTTGCAACTGTTTTGCCTGTCGATAACTTTTCACTGCTTCAGCTTACCTGAAAATAAAAATAATAGATATTCATAAGTTACAAACTTATGAATAAGTCTGACGCGCTTCACACCGATGGCTGCTATTGTCTACTAAACACCATAAGTGTTCTCCAACACAGATACTCAGGACTCTGGGCTGCCCTCAGCGCCTGGGTGAACTAATCCCAACTCATGCATTTAAATACACAGCCTAACATGAACAATGAAACACTGCTTTTTAATTACAAGCAAAATATTTAAAGAGGGGCTGCAAAGTGGCACAGTTGATAGAGCTGTTGCCTTGCAGCAAGAAGGTTCTGGGTTCGATTCCCCAGTCTTTCTGCATGGAGTTTGCATGCTCTCCCTGTGCATGCATGGGTTCTCTCCGGGTACTCCGGCTTCCTCCCACAGTCCAAAAACATGACTGTCAGGTTAATTGGCCTCTCTAAATTGTCCCTAGGTGTGAGTGTGTGTGTGCATGGTTGTGTGTCCGGTGTGTCTCTGTGTTGCCCTGCGACAGACTGGTGACCTGTCCTGGTGACCCCGCCTCTTGCCCGGAACGTTAGCTGGAGAGACACCAGCAACCCTCCTGACCCCACTAAGGGACAAGGGTGTATAGAAGATGGATGGATGGATGGAATATTTAAAGAAAAGAGGACCAGATATTTTAAAAAGGAGGAGGAGGGCCACTTGATCTAAAGTAACTGGTCCCCCACATATTACACAAATATGGTAGAAAATCTTCTGACAACTCTTAAAAGTTAATTTGCAAATTTTTAATTTGTACTGTTTTGTATCTTTTATTTTAGGAGTGATGATCGTGGAGGCAAGTTGAAGAACAACCACTGAATCTGAAGTGGAAGAAGTTGATGAATACAGAAAAGTTTGACTTATGCATTTCACAAATTGTCTGTTTACACCCAATTGTAAAACTGAGTCTAGGTCACAGTACAGGATATAATGTTAACCATGGAAAGTACCAATAGAATCAGACAGCTACACTATTGATAATAATTATTGTAGATTTTGACTATTGTAAGATATCAATTTGTCTTTTTTTCCAAATTAGAAATTTAAATACATGCAATAAATAATGACCAAACCTTTGACCAACACATTAATGTACACAATAAAAATGTATTCACTCCCTTGGAGATTTCTTCATGAAATAACTGATTTACCTCAATTTTTAGAAAGCTGATCTGAGTTTGGTCATTGCCAAGTTTGATTGTGAAACCTGCACCATCAGGAAATCAGTCAAATAAAATGTCTGGCATATTGTCAGACATGTGATCTAGTATACCAAAGCATATTAAAAGATCAAATAAGGTGCTTTTCAACTAGACCTTTACTAACTGGTCCACCCCAGCAAGATTAATTTTCCATCTTACAGATTCGGTGCTGTTCTGCCTGGCTGTTCTCAGGTTTTTGTACTTCAGGGGTAGTACCAGGCGCACCGATCAGGTACGGCACCAAATGCTGCCAGTTGCCAGCATTTGTTTATTGGCTCATGATTTAGGTCACTGAAAACTCCAAAATATGATCATAATTTAGCTGTGGAGAGCTGCTCAGAAGAGTGAAATTATGAGTTTAATCACCAGTAGCGCCAGAAACAAATGTGGTAAGTTTTGCAGTGGAATGACTGTAATTTAGCAATGCTGTAAGCAGCTGGTATCTGAAGAACAACCACGGTTTTATGCAGACAGTATGAAACATAGTCAAACATTTCTGAAAAGAAGAGTGGGCTGAAATTCCTCTAAAGCTGTTTAAGAGTCACTGCCAGCAATCATAAATGCTTGATAGCAGCATAAAATGAGCCGGTTTTAAGACTGTACAATATTAGATTTTTGGTCAATATGTGATATGCCAATATTATAAAACTCCTTTGGCTGATAGCAATAGCGATATTTTTTCCTATACATACTTACTGAAACTATATGGCTCTCTCTACTGTGGAATTAAAATACAGCATTTTCTTTGTCAATTTTGACTGCCTCCAAATGCAAATGCTAAAAAGGAGCCTGAACAATGATTTAACACTTTCCACTTGCTTTATGTTTAATGTCAAATGTATTCATAACATTTGCTCTCTAAGACAATGACAACACTGAAACAATGCAAATTTGGCATTGTGGTGTTCTGTAGGCATCATTGGCACTGGTATGTCATATTGTTAGAAAGCCCATGCTGTTCATATTTAGTCTGCATTATGTTTTGCCGTTTTATCATTGTAAGTTCCAATTTCCTAAGTTTTTGAACTCATCGTAGTTGTACAGACACCCTTTGAATGCACCACAGAGCAGCAGCAACACTTTTCTGCATTTTTTCCTCGGTGCATCGGTGGAGAGGAGATTTTGCCTTTATTTCTTTGTCGTTGTGTATGAATGCCAGACGGTGAGCTTGATTACTTTGTTGTGTGGGTTTGGTGCAGCCGAGCGTATTGGTTTCATTCTGTATGTGCGGAAGTTTCACCGTCTCATAGCTCCGTATAGTTCGATATGCTGATTTGCGTTAATTATCGGTTTAGTTGGTTTGTTGTTCGGCTTTTGGGACAGTTTGACTAAAACAATATTTTGCGTGTAACTTTTGTGTTATGTTTCGTTTATAGTTCTGTACTGATTATTATTTGTCTATTGTTGTTTCAGACCACCTACTTGACAAATTCCTACATAATAAATGCATCTGAAGTAACCATTCAAGCTGGAATCCGCTGTTCTTTAACTTAAACCAACCCCCTCTGTTCTAAATCAGAAATGTACATCTAAAAACAGCACCTTTTATATCGAATGACTGATGTCCGATATTCAATTTTACAGCTAATATTGGCCAATACCAAAACCATGCCGATAATATCAGTTTTTAGGGTTAGGGCGAAATGTATGTTTGTTTGTGCTTTGAAACTATCAAAACTATGGTTTTGATAGTTTTTACCCATAAAAATATATTTATTTAAAAAAACATATATTGATCTGAAACTTGTGTGACAAAAAAGGCAAAAAGAAATAATCTGTGATCAGCAACAAATAATGGAATTATCATGGTACTGTAATAGCCATGTTATTATTTACATTTGTTTGTGCACTACATTGATGTACTATTCTGCTCTTCTTTATGCCAGTTAAGTAATTAACTAGCAGTTGTAAATGTTCAGTTCTGACATTTAGCACTTTTTAAACACTCCATATTCTTGAGATTTAAAGCTTGGGATTTCCACCAAAGCAATGAACTGTTAAATAGTATATAACTACCCATAATAGTATAGGTTCTGTTTACAAACTTTAATCTCATTTACCATGTGTACAGTGACAATAAATTTTAAGATAGGTAGAATATACCTTATTGGATGGATTCCCAAGTGGAAATTGCTTATTGGTTGACAATCTACTCCATCCAAGGTATTAAAATATTAATATAATCATAAATATTTATATTCAGCTCTGGAAAAAAGACAACTGCACTGAACACCATTGAAAACTTGATTGTTGCTGTTTCTAAATGGATATGAACTTGTTTTTTTTGCATTATTTGAGGTCTGACAGCATAGCATCTTTTTGTGATTTTGACAATTTCTCATTTTCTGCAAATAAATACTTCATTTATGCTTGGAATTTTGTTAGTGGTTCATAGAATAGAATAGAGAACTGATCATTTTGTAGTGGTCTCTTAATTCTTATCAAAGCTATACATACAACTGTATATATACACAGTTGTACATATATATATATATATATATAGCTGTATATATAGCTCTGATAAGAATTAAAAGTTCATTATAATAAACCTCAAAATTCTTCAAATAAATTGTATTTTAATGAACATAAATGCTGTAGGGACACTGCCCATTCTATTTCAAAGCAAAAAAGAGTTAAAAGTGATTTAATATTACAATATTTTACAGAAAGTCAAGAAATACAATGTTCAAAAAATAGCAGTGTTGGCATCTTTCTTTACAAACTCAAAATAAACTTTATAAACTAATAAATGCTGGAAGATTCATCTTTCTTGAGACTCAAACAAATATTTAGTTGCATAACCATGGTTTCTAGTAACTGCTTCACATTTGTGGTACATGGAGTCATCCAACTTCTGGCACTGGTCAACAGGTATTACATCCCAGGACAACTGTACTATGTTCCACAATTCCTCTGTATTTCTCACTAATAGCATTTTTTATGTCGGCCCACTAGTTTTCTATGGGATTAAGGTCCAGGGATTGTGCTGGCCACTCCTTTATTTGAATTCTGTTTGTCTGGAACCACGACTTTGCTTGCTTGCTGGTGTGTTTGGGGTCACTGTCTTGTTGAAACACCCATTTCAAGAGCATTTCCTCTTCAGTACATTGCAATATGACTTCTTCCAGTATTCTGCTTTTCCCAAACTCATCTATGATCCCTATTATGTGATAATAGGACCAACACCACAGTATGAGAAACATCCCCATATGATGATGCTTGAACCACCATGCTTTATCGTCTTCACTGTGGCTTGAATTCAGAGTTTGCAGGAAGTCTGACAAACTGTCTGTGGCCCTTAGAGCCAAAAAGAACAATTTTACTTTCATTAGTCCACAAAATATTAAGCCATTTCTTTTTAAGCCAGTCAATATGTAAGCTTCAGCATGTCTTTTTTTAACAATGGGTCTTTGCAGGGCTTCTTGCTGGTAGCTTGGCTTCACATAAACATTGTTTGATTGTTGCAGTACTCACAGGCAATTGCAGATAATCTTTTATCCTCCTGGAGCTGATCATTGACCGAGTCTTTGCCATTTTGGTTATTCTCCAATCAATTTAGGATAGTCTCCTGCAATAGTTTTTCTTTTTCTTCCTCGACTTTTTGGTTTTGGCTGCCATTTTAATGCATTTGATACCATTTTAACTGAATAGCCTATCATTTTCTGCACTTCTTTATAGGCTATCCTCTCTTTTATTCATTTTTTGATCAAAGAACATTCTTCTTCTCAACAGTGTTTTGAACGACCCGTATTACTCTGTTTTTCAAGAACAAATGCACATCCAGCATATGGAGCTTCTGTTACCTTGATCCTTAAATAAGGGTCACCTGTTTAACACCTGTATTTTTCACATAGTGAATGACCTCACTAATTGAATCTAGCACTGCTATTTTTGCATATCATGCCTGTTCAGTCTGTTGGTTTTCTATACTTTTATTAAACCTCCTAGAGACTTACATGCAGTGTAGATGTTGTAACCCCCTGAAACTTTAGGATAGTCTCCTGCAAGTAGACCCACAACGGAAAAAAATTATTGAATTTTTAGATAATGCTATTAATAATAATAACACCTCCAGATTTGCAGCTCTTGTTAAAACAGAATGGGAGGGGGGGCTGGGTACGGAGGTAGAGGACGAACAGTGGGAGGCCGCCAAGAATTGAATTCATAAATCCTCGATTTGTGACCGGCATGCCTTAATTCAGTGCAAAATATTCTATAAGGTGCATTACACAAACGCAACACTAGCAAGAATTTACTCAGCAGTCAGTGACGTTTGCAATAGGTGTGGACAATCGCCAGCTAACCATACTCACATGTTTTGGGCCTGCCCAAAGCTAAGCGGGTTTTGGGGTAGCATTTTTAAAGTATTTAGTCAAGCATATATCAGACAATTTTCCCCAATCCATTATCAGCTATATTTGGCATCCCTCCAGACACGGGCCTTTTGCATTCTTTGAAACAGGCCCTAGCTTTCACTATCCTTTTAGCTCATAGACTTTTTCTACTCCAGTGGAAACCAAGCGTCCCCCATTGATCAATGGGTCAGAGAAGTTCTTTACAACCTGAAGCTGGAAAAACTCAGATTTTCACTTAAAGGTTCCACCAGCAAATTTATGGAGACCTTTCCTATCTTTAGTGGAAGGTCTCCATGACTTTGCTCCCTGACACAGAAGGAAATTAAATTATCGGTAGGCCTTTTCATCTATATCTAGTTCTTTTGTTTTTAGCCAATAAATATTCTTCTTCTTATAATTTTTCTATTATTTATTCTTCATTTATTTATATATTTGTTTAATTTACTATTAGCATTAATATGATTACGTATGTGTTTTTTTTCTGCCTCCATGTGTGGATGGATGTTTGTGTGTTTGTCATGTTGCTAGAAATTGCTGCAGGGATTATATCTCTGTATCTAGACGGGGGTGGGTTGGGTTTTGGGATAAATCGGTTTGCACTTCTTTTTCTCTGTTATCTATATTGTGTTTTTATTGTGCTAATGATTGATGCATGTCAAGCTGTTAAATTCAATAAAGAAAGCTGGAATAAAAATCAGTCATATGAAGCCCAAAACAGCAATTACCTGATGTGAAAAATATGATATGAAGGTTTTTATTTTGTAGGGTATGTGATCTGAGTGTTGCAGATCATTTGAGATGGTAGAATATGTATAGTTCATGAGTAAGGCCACATAATGAAGGCAGTGTCCCATTCGGTGCTGCTTCGGGGTCTTTGCTTGACACAGATGTGGGTTTATCCGAGAACATGTCATTTTAATATTGCGGGTCAGTGGACCATACAAACATCTAGTATGCAGAATTTGGCTCTGCATGTAGGGCAGGGAACCTTGCTGGATAACCAAGTCTGAGGTCTTTGTTGGTCCTGGCGACTGGCAAACCATCGACCCAAACAAAAGAGGCACCACATGGGTCTGCAGAAACACTGCTGGCACTCTGATTCATTGTCTATTCCTGTAGTCAAGATACAGACAGTGATGTTTGGTTATTACAGAACTAAATATGAACACAGTCTTCCCATTACTTTCACAAAATTTCAATTTTTTTTGTGTCTTGCACTGAAGATATGCTATAAATTAATAAGCCCAATAATCCTTAATTAAAAAAAATTATTTCTTATTTCTTTCTAAGGGAGAAACATATATCATTGTTTCTGACATAAGCATAAACAATGTCAGAAACTCATACATGTAAGCTCTTACCTGTTGTTTGGCAGAGTCTAACCAACTTGGTACTGGCTGGAACTTGCATGCAGCCAATACAGGGTTCCACTTCCTGTAGATATAGGAAGAGTAGGCAAAATACATTTGCTTAAATTTCTTTGTGGTTGTTGAACAAAATCTCTGATTTGCAAGAAACAGAGTACTACCTGCCCACTGGGGAGTGTGTATCGTTGATTGAGCTCCACCTGAGCTCTGAAGGTTTCCAGAAAGAGTTCACTCATTGTTTGGTGGATCACAACATTGGGAGAAGTTCTGATGGGAGCTCTGAGCTTTACCCTCAAATCAGTATAGTCTGTTGAGTTAAGACTAAAAACAGAAACAAGAAATAACCAATTAGTCACTAAGCCATTTATACAGAATTATTGAATGAATTGTGTGCATGGACATACACACACACCTAATATTGAATGGTCTGACAGTAGGGTTAATGCTCTCCACCCTCAAGCTTAGGATCTCTATGGGGGAAGGTGAATCTGGGCTCAGCTGATGCTGCCGGGAATCTGTCACAGTCACATGACAATCGCTTTGTAAGGCTATGTCAATGTGATATGTGGTTACCTGCAAACAGAAAAAGAGAGCCAGTGTTTTTGAGTAACTGCTCTTTTGAACAGACAAAAGTCAAATGATCTTAAAATGCAATTAAAATTCCTCTATTAGAATTTGTTGTAGAGATAAAAGCTTCAAAAATAATCATGAGATCCTGGTCTTTGTTTCTGAAGGCTCAATAAGCAACGCAAAGAAAAAAAGTAGCGGATGAACTGACACTGCAGAGGAGTGATGAGAGAAACAGAGGAATAACAGAAAAACTATAACATTTCTGAAGAAATTTAACCTGGGCCTGCCAAAGTGTGCCCCTCGTTCTGATGCTAAAAATTAGCATCAATGCTAGGCTTAGCTAACATGTAAGAAATAGCATGTGGAGTATCAATGTTAAGTTGAACTGAATCCATTCAGTGTGCAAACATAAGCATGTAAGCTAAAATGATCCAAAATGCTAATGTTATCCTCAGAGCAGTTAGTGGCATGTGGGCTGTGAATGGCAGATTGTTTTACTTTAACGTGCTCCATTCAGTATACTAAACATAGCTAAAAAGTAAAAGAAATAGCTAAATGTAATGATTCAAGTTCTTTGGTGTGTTAGGTTTTCTGTTTATGTTTGATCTGTGTTCTTGTGAGTCCCTGTGTTGTCCTGTCTGATTATTCCCAGCTGTGTCTCGTTCCCTGATTGCCCTCCCTGTGTGTTAAGTCCACCTGGTCCTGTCTACCCTGTCTCATCTTGTCTCAGTTTACTGCCGCTTCCCTGTGCTGCCAGCGTTTTGTGTTTCTGATCATCATTAAACCTCCATTTTATTCCACAACCTGGTTCCGTCTGCGTCTCCCTCACCATCATCCTCCCCTCCAATCATGACAGTAGGATCCGACCAGAGAAGGTGAGAAACATGGCCTTTTCCGACCGGGAAGTATGGATCCAGCACTTAGCGAGTTGGCGCAAAGAGATCTCTACAAGGATGTGGAGCTCCTGCCTTCTCCGCTGCTGCTGAGCCGCCGGGATCATGGGACACGCACCGAGGCAGCGTCCCGTGGCTGGCGATCCCCCCACCCGGAACCGGTCCTCGCCGATACCACCGCCCTGAGCCGCCGGAGATCCCGGCCCCTGGGCGGAACCCCCGCTGCCTTCGGTTCCCACACCGAGACAGCGTGTCCCTGAGCTGCTGCCCTGAGCTGCGCCCTGAGCTACCGCCCCGAGGCAGCGTGTCCCTGAGCTACCGCCCCGAGGCACGGCAGCGTGTCCCTGTCAGGTTTGTCTCCGCGCTGCTGTCTGAGATGACATAGAAAGATGGTGAAAGTCAGAGCGATTCCTCCCACAAACGCAGTACGAGCCACAGGAGGCACAAAGGCAAAGTTCACAGCCTGCATGGTTGACCAATACACCACTCCGGCCTTGTAAGACGTCCAGAATTTCTATCGCCAGTCTTCAAGTAGGTCGTCTCTGTTTTCTAAAAAGCTTAAACCGATATAAAAAGCGCTGATGGTGACCGGAGCAGCAACCAGCTGATCCAGCTGCCGCCGGTCCCGCACCGAATTTACGATTTCAGGTGGAAAATAAAATGAAGAATTTCTTCAGATACAATAGGCCTTCACAGTGCTTTGCTGCTCAGGCCTAGAAAAGTACACGGTTACACAAACACTTACGGTTAGAAATATATTACAGCGTTATGGCACGCAACCTCAGGATTTTAAATATTTTTTAAAAATGTAGGATATTGTGATGTAGGGTCTTAATGCAGCGATGTGCTCTACCCACACATATTTAACAGGTAGGATATTCTGATTAAATAATTTAGTGCATCACTGCATAGAAGTTGTATTAAGGATTTTAGTACATTTACAGAAGCAGGTAGTTTTAAACAAGTATTCTGGTGCTTTTAGAAAAGTTTTTGACATATGGTCATCCAGGAGGGACTCAGAGTAGAGCGGCTGTTCCTTCACGTCGAGAGGAGCCAGTTGAGGTGGCCATCTAGTGCCTCCTGGACGCCTCCCACCGGGACGAGGCCCCAAGGAAGACCCAGTACATGCTGGAGGGACTATGTTTCTCGGCTGGCCTGGGAACGCCTTGGGATTCCCCCGGAGTTTGTTTTTTTTTCGAAATAACTTGGGCATCACTGTCTTTTCTGTAGAACAAATTAGTTATGGTTCTCTGCACTTTTATCAGGTTTTGATTTCACTTGAATTAAAAATTCACTGTCCTGTGGTGTTTTCCTGGATTTTATTTTAAAGTCTATAAATGTAAGCAATTTATTGTTCTTCTTCTCCCAGTGCAAGTGCCAATTTTTATGTCTGTGGACCACCTCTGTAAAATGTCCTAAATGGAGAAAGCATAATCTCAAACATTAGTGCACTGCCTTGCTCTGCATTAGCTGAGCAAGGCAGCTAAAGTTCCCTAAAATAAGCATTTAGCTAATGTGGCAGTATGCCCTATAGGCTTTGAACGCACCAAACGTGCTGTAATCTGATTGGCTGTGGCGCTGGCGTCAGTATAAATATGGCCCTCCATCACCTGGTTGACATCGCATTGTTCCTTTGGGTTCAGACCTCGATGTTTGCTGGCGCTGCATGCCAGCTGCATCCTATGGTGCTTAACAACACTCGGCTCAACCTGCTCGTGGCTGCCTGATCTTCCTTCCCATTAGACTCACTACAAATAGAGCTCTGTGCCGCTGCTGTTTGTCCTGGACCGGCTGGTGTCCCGCTTGTCTCTGGCTGGCGGGCCGCCTGTCATCGTTGTCTGCTGTTCCCGCCATCCCGTCTGCGTAAAGCGGATTTCTGCTATATGTCCAGGATTGTTGATTTGGGCTGGGGCTCGGACTGGTTCCCCCGGTGCCGCTCGGGGTGGCATCCACGGTGTGGCCGTTTCTCCCGGACGGTTCTTGATGGATCTGTCGCCGTTTGACCATTTTTATCACGGACTGAATTGCATAATTGTTAATTTTTAATGTATGTAATTTGCTGATTTCTTTTTATTCTGGGCAGGAATAGCCAGCTCGTGGTGTTGGTGGTGGACTCTCTGGGTGGTGCTGATATTTTTCTGGTTTGGCGCAAGATTTTCTTTATTTTTGCTGTTTTGTTTGCTGTGTTTCTGTTTTTAGGTCACTTTCCTGATTTGCACTGCTGTTGAGTTGAGCTATTGGTGTCTTTTACTGTGAGTGGTTTTAACTTAATATGTTTATTATTGCAACAATTGTGAAATAAATAAAAGTATTGAATCGAGTGAGAGTCTCTAGCCTCATCTGTAGCGGGCCTGTGTGCCTTGGAGGTAACTTTTTAACTGGAGCTACTGTTCCCAATTTTAATCACACTGGTCCCGCCACATTTTGTCGTTGTTTGGCAGGATTTCTTTTATATACAGTTTGAGGCTGAGACTCTTTCACTGTTTCATTGTATTTTGTGACATTTATGTTCAAGCAGTAATTTTTTGTGGTGTGCTAAGGACAAACAGCAGCGGTGTATTTGCTTTCTTGAGCTGGTCATTTGTAGAAATGGAGGAAGAGCTACTAGAATTGAAGACCCTGGTTGCTCAATTAAAGGCTGATAATGAGAAGCTGCGTGCAGAGCGTTCACCTTCCACATCTAGCTCCAGTGCCGGGCCATCTTCAGCTTCTGCACCCCCGGCTGCCCAAGTAACGGACAGGTTAGTGTTTGTCCCACGCGATCGTAAGTGCCCTATGTTTAGGGGACGGATGGAGATTAGTGTGAGCGAGTGGGTTGAGGAAGTACAAGCGTGTATGCGGGCACGAAGTTTGTCAGCAGTAGATCAGGCCTTCTTTCTGTACGACCATTTAGAAGGGGAGGCTAGGGATGAGATCAAATATCGTTCCTCTCAGGAACGAGGGGATCCAGCTAAGATCATTTCTATCCTCGAGCTTTATGGATGTAATGAGTCACATGTTGCATTACAGGAGGCCTTTTTCTCCAGAAAGCAATTGGAGGGAGAAACATTGCACGAGTTCTCCCTTGCTTTGCTGAGCCTCATGGAGAAAGTAAAAGCACAGGCACCTAGGGACATGCCTAATGCTGAAGTTCTCTTGCGGGATCAGTTCATTGAATATGTCCTTGATGGTGCGCTCCGTCGCGCGTTAAAACAGTATGTTCGTCTGAAACCAGCAGCAACACTGCTTGATGTCAGAGGTGAGGCAATGAGGTGGGAATTGGAGGGTTTGCCAGCTAGTATGCGGGGCCGGAATAATTCTCTGCTTTCAGTTTGCTGTGCATGGTGGGTTACCACCTATTGCCAGCCCCAGTCAAACAGAGGTTAATGAGTTAAAAGAGCTCTTAAAACAGCAACAGGAGCAACTTAATCGGCTTACTCAGAGCATCACCCTCCTCCAAACTGCACAAGAGCGCAGCCGCTCTCTACGTCAAGGTCCTGTTATATGTCGACGGTGCCAATAGCCTGGACATATTGCTAGGGAGTGTAAGGAGCCACATGTTTCCTTCCGTGAGCCATCTTTGTCAGTGGCACATCAGGGAAGCCAGCTTCCGGGAAACTAGCACCCACCGAGTTGCAGAGCCACATCTTGGGTGGGGTATCCATAGGCTCAATTAATGGTTTGTGTTCAGCAGATGCACCTAAATTAATTGCGGCTTGCCCACATATCGAAGTGGACATGGCTGGAGTGAAGGTGCCCTGCTTGGTTGACACTGGTTCAATGGTGTCCACTATTACGGAGAGCTTCTTTATTGAATTCTTTGAGCCCTGGGGCGAAGAACGTTTGAGAGCTTGCCATTGGCTACAGTTAAAAGCAGCCAATGGTCTCCCTATTCCTTACATCGGCTATTTGGAAGTATCTATTGAACTGTGTGGCAAGTTGATGCCCCACTGTGGGGTGCTGGTGGTGAGAAATCCCCCTGGTGGTGGTTCAGCTTCAGTTCCTGGTGTGTTGGGGATGAATGTCATAAATAAGTGTTACCAAGAGCTATTTGGACAGCATGGTAATGCTCTGTTTAATACTACTCCTGTTGTGGCATCTCCCAAACCCTTGGTTAATGCCTTACAGAAATGTCATGCAGCTGAAATGCAGCAGACTTTAAAGCAGCCTAGTAAGGTCAGGGTGCGGGGCAGGAGGGCCGGCCGCATTCCAAGAGGTGTAATGAAGATTGTGCCTACCACCTGCTGTGAGCAATACTCGGGCACCACTGTCTTATTTGAACCATTTGAGTCGGGCTTACCAGCTGGTCTGCTAGTATCCCCTGCTTTAGTTCAGGTTATTCGGGGAACTGCTTATGTCCCAGTGGTAAATGTGGGCAACACAGATGTGTTGCTTTACCCTCGTACCACTGTGGGAACTTTAAATAGTGTCGATGTGGTGAGTCTTCCAGCATGCGTAACTGAGGTCCCATTATTAGTAAATGTGTCTTCCCAAACAGCTGCTGCTCCTGCCTCAGGTGGGTTTGAGACAATTGATTTATCATCTTTGTCTGCAGAGGATCAGGGTCAGCATAGCATAATGTTATCTCTGCTTTCCGGTTTCTGCCGGTTGTTTTCACTGTTCGCCGGTAATCGTCCTGATTGGCTCAGCAGTCTCCGCGCCTTTTCTCTACCTGTGTGCCAATAACGTATTTAAATATACGTACTACAGATTGGCCATTCAGGACATGAAACTGAAACTCTGAATGCCTGCCGGAAAAAAACTATGGCGATAAAAACCCATCAATAATCGAATCACAATTTTGAT
The DNA here is from genome assembly GCA_902982915.1 of Phalloptychus januarius. Classification (NCBI taxonomy): domain Eukaryota; kingdom Metazoa; phylum Chordata; class Actinopteri; order Cyprinodontiformes; family Poeciliidae; genus Phalloptychus; species Phalloptychus januarius. The sequence continues at coordinate 2,909,966 of CADWAE010000470.1, read as the reverse complement.
GCTTTGCTTGTTAATAACTAACTTGCTCATTTTTTAACATTTCCATTTTTACTGTAATATACTGTGTGATTAGTATATTTAATTTTTAATATTTAGCATTATGTATTTAAAACATCTTTTGAAAATGATTAAATTATCTTTGTGCACATCTTGTGTTCAGATATCGGGGTACAAAGAGCTACAGAGACTCAGCGTTTCACCATGAGACAGGGGCCAATAGGTGAGTTTTGAAAATAGTGTACTAATTTGAGTAAAAAACAAAACTACAGATTTTTGTGCTAAATTATTCAGAATGTTTAGATGTTTTGCAGCATGTCTGTGAGTTATTATTTACAATAGAAAGTTATTAATTTGGATAAAGAATGTTTGCTATGTATATAATAATATTATAATGGCTATTTTTTGTCCATAGGAACAACATGATGTGAATATGAGATGGGCCCTGATCCTTCGTGCACTTCCTGCATATCAGCGTGAAGATGCCTCCAAGTTCTTCAGGACCTGTAATGTAAGTGTACTGGCCTCACTATCAATGCCTTTGCCTAGATATTCAGTCAATTTAAACATATGGCATCACTTAAAGAACTCTAGGAGAAACAGAAAGCAGGTTATGTGAAAACTCGGAGTGAACCCTGAGATGAGAGAAAAACTGTTATCCATTCCAGAGGACTATTCCAGAAAGGAGGTTCAACAAACTCTGGACTCTGATATTCCAAACACGTTCATTTGGTCTACAATAGATTATACTTATTTTTTATCAGACCAGTGCTTGACATGTTTCGGTCTGATAAAAAATAAAACTTTAACTTTACTCTGAACTCTCAGTGGATGTGTTGTCCCTCCAGAAAATGTTTGCCATGGTAAATCATGGTATCGGAGCTCCATTGATGGTGGCTTTTTACTAGTCATTAGGCACGAGCTCAACTTTGTTGAACCTCCTTTCTGGAATAGGATCTGTTTATGGAGTTTATTTGTTATTCTGCAAACCGACATGTAGAAATGACATAAATTAAATTGCATAAATTAAAAGGTAAGTGTAAATTCTACTAAACAAAGAGTATGCTAACAGATAAGTGTGAAACTAACCTAAGATGTAAGCATACACAAAGACAATTGGTTAAACTTGTAGCTAAGTCAAAGTGCTAAGTGACAGTAATGTCTAGACATCATCAGCATGATTTGTATCCTTGAGGGACTGAACTCATTCTTGTATTTGTGTTTTGTAGTCAGCAGATGGTCCAGACTTCACTGACACTCCGGTGGCTCTTCTGACAGTCGTCACAGATGACACTACTGATGCAGCCCAGATCAGCCCAGAGAGCATCTGTGTGGAGGACGAAATACGTGAGTGGCCCCACAAATCTGGCTGACTCATTTCTCCTGCTCTTTGGGTGCATCTATGTGTTAGACCTACAGTACCCAAAGAATCTTGAGCTTAGATTCACATGTATCCAAAAAGTTTTGATGTGTCTTGAGGACAACAAGCCACTGAAAGGGCGTCTCCTGACGCTGAAGAATGTTTTGTTCAATGAGTGAATCACTCAGAATTGACTATTTGTTGAAGTGAGTATTGAGGAAGTGTATTTTCCCTTCTGCCTCAGATTTAATACATTGATTGTTACTAGATAAATATCACAGCATTGGCATATTGCTCAAAGCTTATGCACTGAATAACTTGTGGGAAACGGCTGTTCATTTCATGCACTATACATGTTTAATGTTCTGTTGCCTCATGCCTACCTTGATGCACTATCTGAAGTTGCCAGTTGAAGTACAACACAGTAGAAACAAGAACTTTATTTGAATGTTTTTTGTTAGTTTTTTTTAAGTTGCAGTAAATGTCAAAATGTTTTTAAACAGTGTTAAATGGCTCCACATTGTAATAATTGCCGTTGTTGAGGATGAATTATACTTATTATCTGGAATGTTATCATGAATCCTTTGTGAGATTTTAACATAGGTGCTGGAGTCATCTCCTGTTCCATTTGTTTTCATTTATGACAATTTGTTTTGACTGATTCCTGCCTTTTAAAAAGCACATTGTATTGAATAAAAAAATTGTCACTGTTGTTCAACTTCAGTATTTCATTATAGCGTTAATTTTGAGTGCATGTTTCCCAGATTGAGTTGAGTAACACAGAAAAATTTCAGTCCATTTCAAGCATTGAGTTGAAAATATTGAAAATTTTAAATGAAGTACTTCTTAATCATAAGTTGAGAAATATCAATATTTATAAGATAATGTTGAGACAACTGCACATGCCATTTTTATTTTATGTAAACTTAAAACATTTAAAACCATCAAAATATTACTCTGTTACAAAATAATTTTTTAGTTTTGTGAACTTATTAGGGTTTACAGTGTGCTACTGACAGCTTTTAGGCTAAAATTAGCATTTTGGTTATAATTTGATTATAATTTTAACATATTGAATTGAAGTTGATGTTCGTCAACATGCTTGTAATTCTCCACAAGCCATCGAGTATATTATAACCTACTTTAGCACTGATGCTACGTTTTAGCATCAGGACACTGGGTTCCAATTGACAATGACTGTATATAGTTATTTTGAGGAAAGAATAAATTTACACTCTTATATAAGCTACATATGACGACTTTTCATTGTGTCAAAGTGTCATTTTGTCAGTGTTGTCCCATGAAAAGATATACTTAAACATCTGCAGAAATGTGAGGGGTGTACTCACTTTTGCGATGTCAGCAGGACATCATTGTGCTCAGTCAGTCCCAACATGTTAAACCCAGTCCCAAAATGATAAACTGTTGAACTATTATCCCCAAAAACTGTAGAATATAGGGCAAGTCCACAAGCAGTCAATTAAATGAAACAGCAGATTGACGTTTGATACACAGTTCTGACAACGTTGGATTCATCCAATGTCTGGCCTCAGGAGCCTAGGCAAGATAGGCCATAGATCACTCCTAACACTTTATGTCAATCCCCAAAGGAGTTCCACACCAGGGGCCTCCTGCATAAGAGTGCACAGTTTTCACACTAAAACTTGACCTACAGACAAATTTAGAAAAGTGAGGTGCACAAAAAAATCGGGATGTATAAAGCCGTGTGCACGCACGTGGCCGCGCGCGTTTCCTTTATTCATCCCAATTTGCGGGAAATAGACCGCAGCTGCTGGTCCGCCTGTCGCCACCCATAAATACATATGGAAATTAGTATAAATACCCGGAAGTCTGCCACCACGGGAAGCAGTAACCATGGCAACATCCTTGTTTGTAGCAGAATAAGTATTTATAATGATAATTTTATATTTTATTTAAAAGGCGTTTTCAGAGCACATAAGGTCACCTCACAAAAATAAAAATAATTCATTTTAAAGAGAAAAAATTTAATTAAAAAAAGAATAAAAGAAATCAGACTGTCTGATTTTAAAGACAGAGTCATTGAGTGGGAAATGTGGACATTTATTCTAAATAGAGAAATCATGTGCATAAGTTGTACATTGACAAAAGAGAGATGTTTTCTGTCCATAAAGGCGCATTCGCAAAGCGGGCGGCTCGACTGAAGGCTGACTGCAGCTGCACCGGTTCCGGTACCACACGACTGTTTAGGCTTTGCTCAGATATCCAGGATGATCAGTCCGGGCAATCTAAATGCTAAGAAACCATCATCAACATTTCCCAGCTGATCAATATGATCGATTGCTCCCTCTGAATCCTTCCATTGGGGATGTTCTCCATCAGAGCTAAAGTGCGCCACATTTACGCGGCTCACCTTCGCGCAGCTACTTGAATACGTGAGACTATACACACCTTGATCACCTTAAAAATAATCAAAGCTGTTTGGAGTTAATCTGCGGATCCAACCGGGTTTTCTTTTTCAGTCAGAATGAAATGATCCCATAGATGCATTTCATGCGCTTTGGTACACAGACCCAGACCAATGCGTTACATCTTTATGAGACAGACTGAAGAAAAATACTATTTACATTCAGGTGAGGTTTTCACGTCCTTTCATTTTTAATTTCTTTATTTTATCTGAAAGGGTAATTGGGGCCTGCCCATAGCAATGCATAAGGAGAGCAGTGTCTGGCTTGCGAAGCCAGACACAGGCACCTATTGTTCTTCTATCAATAGAATATCTCTTTATTTCTTTCTTTCTTTATTTTTCTTACGTCACCGTTAATGCGGCTCATGTATACCCCCAGACAAGTGGTATCAAAACGTGCGTCTCGGTCCCGGGAGGGGAGCTATTATTTTTATAAGTAAACGGAGTTACGACGGCGACGTAAAAAGCGAAAAACGAGCCAAAATCAGAGTGTGCGTGATGTCATCGGCTGCCAAGTTAGAGTGCGAGAATGAGTGGATTTTTGACCGAAAAATAATTTTGAAATCGCCCTCATGCCTACAAATATGGCTCGATTTTGATGAAAGTCGGTCATGACATTGATACGAATGCCTGCTCCGGTAAAATGTTTTCGAAATATCTCTAGGGTTTATAGTTTTCTGTCAAGGTGCTTCAGAGCAAAAACAAGTGACAGGTTTACTCAGGCTCTCAGCCATTCATTTTGAGACTTTTCTGAAAAATGTCAGAGCTCAGCGCACACCAGCTCTCTCTCGTCGCTGTTATTAGTGTGAGTGAGGTAGAGATATGAATTGCGGTAATATCGGAGAGGAAAGATAGCCCTCTCATACGCTTCAAACGGTTTTCCAATAGGTATCACGGTTCTCGAACTGCAAGGTGTTGTTCGGACTGCTTTTTTCACTAAAATTCAGTAAAATTTCCTTTGATCTGGATCAAAGAGACTTCAATCAGGCTCAAAGCTGGCAGTTGGCACAGGCAATTAATTACCATAGCAACGGAACACAGGCTGGGCCAGAGCTGCTGATTAGGACTTCAAAGACACCAGCTCTGTAGTTCTAACTATGGCAAACACTCAGTTAAAACAGAGGGTTTACCAGAATACCAGAACTACAACATGGCGGCACTCTGACTTACCTGAGAAGAAGGCTCAGCAGAATGTTAGAACTACATTAATGGCAGAACTCTGGTACTACAGAGCAGTGCTGAGCTGGAAGTTAAGAACTAAAATGACGGCTGAACCACAGCTACTCATAGGATTAGTGTCACCATTTATAACAAAACTAGCTGCTTTAAGCAGTTACAATGCTATCTCTCCCTCTGTGTCTGACTCACATGACAGATGAGCTGCTCTTTAGAACTACAATGACTGAAGGTTAGAACTACAACATGGCGGAACATTCTGTTAATAAAGAGGAGGACTGAGCTCGCATTTAGAACTACTTGCTGATGTGGGCATTATATAGCTGGATTAACCATATCACTGTTACAGATGGGATTAGTTTGGTTATTTAAAATAAAATTAATTGAAATTTTCAAAATAAAAGCCTTTACATTTTTTACATCAAGTAAATGCTGTTTTGAACTTATTAAAACTGGTTTAACCCAACCAGTGTTACAGATTGGATTATTGTGGCCATTTAAAACGAAGCAAACTGAAAATTTCAAAATAAAAGCCTCAACAATACTTTGACATTAATGCACCACCGCAGGCAGTGCAAATAATATTAGACTTTATTATCCGATGCCCTAAGGTCAGTGCACCGCCAAAGGCGGTGCTAATACTATCACCCTTTACTATCTTTTTCTCTCAGGTTAGTTAGCTAATTAGCATTAGCCTTTCCCTACAAAAAGCTTTTACCTGTTTTTCTTGCTTATTAGCCATGTTTAGTATACTAACTGGAGTAAGTCAAATAAGGACATCATGCATGTGATACCCCACATGCTAGTAACATTAGCATTTTGGCTAATTTCAGCTCATACACTAATTTGAAATAACAAATGGCATAAGCCCATGTTTGTCAACATGCTAGTGATACCCCACATGCTAGTGAAGCATTTAGGCTAACATTAGCATTTTGGCTAATTTTAGCTTACACACTAATTACAACATAAGAGAATGGCACAAGCCCATGTTTGTCAACATGCTTGTGAATCTCCACATTCTATAGAGTACATTGCTGCTTTCTTTAGCATTGATGCTAGTTTTTAGCATCAGAACGCTGGGTCCAAACCGACGGGCACACTTTGGCAGGCCCCAGTTAAATTTCTGCAAGAATTTTCTAGTTTCAGATTGTTATTGTCTGAGGGAAAATTGCGGTTCAGTTTCTTCGTTTACGTTAAAACAATAAAATATTAAAATCATGAAAAATCATCGGTTTTGAAACTTCTTGATCTAAATAACATTGAATGGAGTCAGAGGTCAGTGGATTTAGATGAGTTTTGACGCTTTGAAGTTTGATATTGTCCACAGGAAAAGTTTGCGTGGCTGCTGCACATTTGACGCAAAGTAAATTTTTATACATGCCGACTTGTGCGTAAAATATGGCGCAGCACATTTTTTGTGCGCACGCCACCTTATGCATGAGGCCCCAAAACCTTTGAGGGGTTCTCAAGGCCTCTCAGTCCTCAATCTCTATTCTACCCATATCAGTTTCCCATTTGCCTTTTTACTCTACCAGAATTGCCTACATTGAGATCATTGAAGGCTCTACACTTTCTGAGTGAAGTATTATTCACAAATAGAGATTCTCTTGGGCAGATGGCCATAGCACCAGAAGACTGTTTCAGCTGATTTCTTTTGGAATGGAGCATACACGACTCAACTCCATGAGGCTCAGTTGCAGATCAGCCGCTGTAGGTGGGGGGCCTTTACGAAATCTGTTACACGTCTCTTATGCTAGAGCTGCGGTCCTTGTAAATATGCTTTTCAAGAATATGTTAAATATCTGGTGTAAATTCAGGAAAATATAAAGGGTTTGACAGTTGTTCCTCCTTGCTAATTCCTATTTTTGAGAATCCTAATTTTCAACTTGGACTTTGATCTGGTCTCGCTGACTGGAAGCGCAGAAATATAAAAATTCTGGGAGACATGATTCAAGGGAGGCTCAATTCTCACATTTCACCTAAAAACGTAAATATGACTTTGTTTTAAATTTCCAACTTAAATTTGTGTAAGCAGGTAAACAGGGAATGAGGGTGCAGTTAATTCTTACCTGTAAACAGAGAAAACTAAACTGTATCTTAGCCTGTTCTTTTTGATATACTAAAAATAAATTAATTGGAACTATTGAAAGCTGCACTAATCTTCCTTGAAACTATATTGGCAACACCTGAAAGCAATACAAAAGGCAGGGGACAATGTGAGAATGTTCATCTCGATCAGATGGATACGTCCCAGAAGGGCTCCATCCAAAAAGGCAGCTGCATCTTTGCGATGTTGAAAGACTTTTTCCTGTCTGTTATGTTTGATCCTGAGCAAAGCCATCTGGCTGCATTGCAAACACAATCCCTCTTTCCTTAAGCTGTTGCTTCACCTAGTAAAACTCCTGCTGATTCCTTTCAACAGCAGCAGAAAAATCCTCAAACATCATCTGGGCACTCTTGTAGACCGGAGACTGAGCCCTCCTCATCTCCTGCATAATCCAAGCTTTGTCGTGAAAGTCGTGGAGCTTCAACACAACCTCCAGGGCTGCTGGTCGGGGCCCAGACGACATGCCAGAATGCGGTGACAGCAGTCCAGCTTCACAGATGCTCCTTGGAAGCTAATCTGCAGTAGCTCCAGCAGCCAGGCCTTGAAGAATCTTGTTAGTATCTTTGCAGCCCTTAGGAAGCCCAATGACACAAATGTTGCACCCCCGGTCAGGCACACCGCCAGAGTTTCTTTCTGTGCCTGACCACAATCCATGGAGAACCCGGTTGTCTTGATATCTCCTCCAGACAGAATGAGTCTAGTGTGACTCATTCACCATGTCAACATGACATCTGGGTCCTATTTTCAACAACGTTCTAAAATAATGTATAACTTGTCTAGCTGTTGAGAGCTAAAAGTTGCATAAGTGTGCAATGCCATGGACACCATCAAATAATTAATGGCTACATAAATAAATATGACTCAATAATTAGTTAGTTAAATTAGAATTAAGCAGTCATTTTCTTATCAAATTTACAACACATCCGCCTGTCAACATGTGCAACTTCTCTGACTGTTGGCAACCTGACAGGCCTCCCCTAGAATCAGGTAATCGTCCACAGAAGAGAGGTTTTTAGGTCAAAACAGTAGTTTGATTAATCTGCGATAGATTAGGTAGAATTTAACACATTATGTTCAAGTAATGTGCCAAAATGTCAGATTAATTGCATGTACAACATGTAAACATTTGACAGCCTGTATGAGTTAAAACATTTTTAAGTAGATTTTGTGGATGTTACTTGTATGTAATGTTTGGAACTTGTTTTATGTTGCTGTTCATCATTACCTGGTATCCCTTAAAATGAGATTCTTCATCTCAATGGTGGCTACCTGCTTAAATCAAGGCTTTTAGTAGTACTCATTATATCCAGATATCAATTATTTATATCTTATTATGCATGTATGTCTCACAAAAAAAAGGCTGTCATCAAAATAAAGGTCACACACAAACATTTCATTGGACCGCCTCTAGCTTTGATTACAGTAAGGCTTTATAAACAAAACCCCACTCAGACAAAAGAAAAAAAACTCTGAAAAGGGTCATATAAAGGAATGAAATGAACTGTGCTAAAAGTTGAAGACAAAGGAATTTTGACAGACCTTTAGTGAATTCAATGAACTGTTAATATGCTAGTTGTCAGAAACACATTTGTTTGAGGAATTTTTTCCTTGCACAAATTGTTTACCTAGTTTTGAAGAGATCACTGTTACACTCACCTTCAGTATCCAGCTGTCTGTAACAATAACTCGGGCTCCAGGCACTCCTGTCACAACTTTGTCTATTCGTCTGAACTCTGTGTTGATGCTGGCTGCCACGTGGCCAGAGGTGGAATAAGGAAGCTGTGCGTGAGCTTTAAGCGTCCTGCTGATGGGATGGTTGTGCCAGTGGCAGCAGTACCAGTAAACGACAAGCAGCCAGCTGGTCAATTGCAGGCTCACAGAGAGAAAGAGAAAAACTCTCCAGCTGTCACTAATCTGGTGAAACACAATATAATAGGGCTCAGATTAGATAAAAAACATATCAACTTGAATAAATAAACTGAACTTGATGTATATCTAATTTTGGTAGCCACAGTAGTGGTGTGAAAAATAAAAGGCATAATATAATGACGGCTGCTGTCAGCTTAGGAGGCCGATGGAACGCTCCACATTTGAGTGCACATAGGAGTGAGCAGTACTTAGTGCTCCTCTTCTGCACTGTAGCAGCTTGGAAAGGGGGCTAAGGGCCAGCACCCGATACGGTAGTCACTGTCACCTGCAGGTTATAGCGGTCAAGCACATCAGGCCCGAGCAATTCAAATTTCCTTCTTGTGCCATTTGTTCGATTGTGCAGAATTATGCACTAGTGTCACCACTCTATCAACATGTTTACAGTCTGTTTGCCTCAGATCTTGTAACATTTGTGTGTTAATCTGTGGTACATATAACCTCAGTGATCATCCACATTTATATAGTATCTCAGAGAGAAATGTGAGAAAACTGTTGAATTATGCAGACTTTAAGTTGGCCTCTTTTAATTTGATCAATTTGATCAAGCCAGATCAATTTCATTTAAGTGATCTGAAATGACCCAACAGGATCATGCAAAACAACTATTTAAAACTATTAACTACACTGTACTCTAATGTGTTTGGTGACCTCCATTCACTTGACTGTTGGAAGCTTAGGCTGTCGGTCTGTAACATATTGCTCCACTTGTGTTTCAAAACAGTGGCTCTTATAATTCTTGCGTGACAGGTCAGCCAACTGTGAATATTAGAGGATGAATATAGTTATATATTGTGAATGATTTGAATCCCAAATACTGATTAAAACGGCACCTACCTGGTGAACATATATCAGGTTCTTTTCTGGGGCAGCAACACACATTCCCATGAAGTAACCTGGGGAGAACAACAGCATGGGGATGCTTTTCAGTAAATATTGCCTAATATTTACTGGGAAAAATATTAGCTATATGGGGTTAGATATAATAAATAATATATGTATTATCTAACTGTACAATCTATTTAAATAATAGGTACTGGAAAGAATACCCATGCTGCATGCATGAAAGCACACCAGCTCTTAGTCATTTAGATTTTAAGTTAACAAGATTACCGGATCAACGCTCTGTAATCTGAAAGTCTGTGACCAAGAGTCAGCTAACAGCTAACAGCTAACCTAGAGGAAGAGAACTGTGGATGAGCACAGTGAGGCTGGTCCTCCTCAAATGGTGCCCGATGAAGTCAATATCCTCACTGCCCAACCAGGGCGAAAACGCATTTTGGATGGTTAAACCTGCTGCGCGGAATTCGTTCGGTGTAAAGATAAGACAAACAGCAAACACGGTATAAGCCAAAGTGAAAGATAACTCCGGATTCTCCATATTTCCTGGACTTTGCTTCCGTTTTATTGTTCTTCTGCGTGTTCAGTTTGAATGGGTGCTGCCCTCTATAGGTCGTTGCCTTTATCAAGAACGTGGCACTCAAAAGAAAGAACATAAAACCTTTTCCTTTTTCCAAACCAGTTTAGATTTCAACAACAGAACCATCCGAATTGAAATAATGAAACACCTTATTTAAAGTCGCATAATGTTTATTTTATGAAATACTAAAGCCGACACATTAAAAGAATCATTAAAGTATATATATTTAAAGTGACAGAACATCGCATTTAGTTCAGTGGCCATGAGATGATATTCAGAAAGGATTGGTAGATTTTAGTAGCCCCTTTTCCACCGGTTTGGCTCGCGTTACTACGGAGCCCCTAAGGGGACATGGGAAAAAAAGAACGAAATCTCGACTTATTATCTCGAGATCACGACTTTTTTTTTTTTCGCGGGATCTCGAGATAAAAAGTCGGGATTTCGTTCCTTTTTTTTCTCTCCATGTCCCCTTAGGGGCTCCGTAGGATCACGAGTAACTAAGTCGGGGTTTCTTTTTTTTCTCTCTCTCTCTCCTCTCATGTCCTCTTAGGGGCTCCGTACTTTACGAGGGTTTCCACCAGCTTTTCTTCCGGGCTAGCCCTGCTTTTTAGGTCCCTGCTTCGGAGTTGGGCCAGCAGAATTCCTGGGTGACGCAAGCTTCACTCCTGTTCACTGATTGGCCGTGGGCGTGGTCAGACGGAGCAGCAAAGAGAGAAGAAAAACAAGGCGCAAAGTTTCAAACTCGCTGCAACACGGAAGTGATGGAAGATACAAATAAGCGGTGAAACAAATATGCCGATTTTTCTTTGCTTCGGATTTCAATATTCAGTGGCAGCACATGGAGGAATTAGTCGTTATTGTCAACATGGTGGAGAGAATGGATAGCCTCATTGGCCCCACATGGTGAACACAGACTCAGATGCAGCTAACGCTGCTGCTCTCCAGCCAGGTGAGCAGTTTGTAGATATATCTGTCTGGTTTTTGCTATATTTAAGGTTGCCGACATACAGTCATGGAATACATTTGCAACACAAAGACTGCTGTATTTTTATTGCTCAAACACAACATGTGCATTTTCTGAAGATACTCAGTTGCACATTTCTCAGTTATAAATAACTCTGTCAGTATTGCACAGCATCTTCGCCTCTTTCCGCCTCGACCACAGTCCAAGCTCTCTTTCCGATCGGCTCTTTCGAGACTATTTTCACTCCATATTATATTTTCTCCGTCAAAGCGATAGTAAAGGGGGATCTGTGACTCTAGGCAGTGAATCGCTATACCTGACTATTTCCGCTCCAGAGCTCACGTGTTTCCGCTTGGCAACAGAGCTCCTTCCGCCTACCGACAGAAATCCTTCCGCCTGCCAACATATCTTTTGATGCTCTTTATCCCAAAGGATTTTCGTTCAACCTGATTCCCCCCGATTTCAGACTTGCAATTGAACGTTAAATGAACACGGGATTAAGAAGTGCTCCTGTTCTGTGCAGATTGTGGCGCAGATCAGCGCAATGCTGCGTCTGTTCGGAACATTTCTGTAGAATATTCAACGTCTTAGAAGATCTGAAGCTAAAAGCTAGCTGGAATAAGCTGTCCCCGTCCAAGACGCACCGTCGGTGGGGAGATGTTGGTAAAAAGTAAAGTTCTGTCATTGACATTTTTTAACTAAACTGTTGAACTTTAAGATTTGATTTGTGCTTTAACTGGTGACCGCTGGCTACTGAGTGCATGAAAGCAACTCTCATGCGGGTTGCTTTCATGCATTCACTGCTTTAAATCCAACCAAAGTTGTTCACCATCACCTGGATCCGAACAGGAAGAGCTGCACCATCCGACATGATAGCGATGAGGAAACATGTCTCAATGAGGTCGTTTGTTTGCGTCTGCCATGATTCAGTAGCAAAATGAACAGGGAACGTCAGTTTTTAAAGTTGAAAGAGTCACTCATTTACTGTATTATTCACTGCTGAAGGCTCACATCACTCCTACTTTTTTCCGCTTTGCTTCTATCTCAGCATTTGTACGTCGCGTCCTGCTGCGTCCCATTTGTCATCCCTCTAACGTGTGCTTTCAGGAAATGTTTGCTCGGTGTCACAATTTGTATCTAGTGTCAAATATTTTTCCCGTTGGTGTCGAGTTTGTAACGAAACAAAATGTGCACTGATGATGCTTGTCGTGAAGATAATCCGGATTTGTGTTTGATCTGGAGAAACCATTTGCAGTATTAGCTGTGTTTTTCTGTTAAAAGTGTTGTTGTTTGATGCGTTTGCAGATAGCTGCTAGTTTCTTTGTTTTGCTACTAATTGTCTTCTGCGTGTAGTTTACATAGAACACATTCACAGTACAAGGCAGGTTCCAATTGGCTTTAGAAGACGGGCATAGGAGAAATGTTTAAGAGCTCAATACTAGTTGAAAACTTACAGTTTAAAACTCATTTTTATTCATTTTGATTTCATTGGATTTTTCAATTAGGCCCGAGCAGCGAAGGCCTATTGTAATCGCAGGATTTCTTGTTATTGTTCTTTTTCTTCTTATTATTTTTCGTCACTTCGCGGCGCTGCTTGGGGCCTTTAACCGATTCGAAAACTAACCAAACTTGACCCAAAATTGTCCCCCCAAGAAAATTTTCGGAATCTGGTGGAATCGCAACCGGGCGTGGCCAAACGGCTCTACGGCGCCCCCTAGAGTGAGTTGGGGGAAACCGTAGGTCGTAGAGATCTGAAACTCCGTACGTAGGTAGATCCCCCCGAATCAAGAAAAAAAGTCTTGGAGGTAGCCCCTAAAATGCACAGGGAGGCGGCCATTTTGGGTCATGTGAATTTTATTGACCTTGTATCTGATTGAACCCAGCACGTTGGCCAAAAGTTATCAAAACATTTCTCGTACATCAAAGCATGTGGGCGTGGCTAAGTGTCAAACTTTGACTATGCCATAAAATATCAAGGCGCAATAACTTCCACAGACAAGGTCAGAACTGCATCAAACTTTCCATTTCTCATTATAGACCAGTGCTCATCCCATTAACATGGTCAATTGATGACATTGCTTAAGCCACCTGTTTTTTTCTGCTGGATCTCTTACGTTTACTGTATGATTCACATTAGTTAAAACCTTTGCCAACTGACATAAAATGGCATGATACTTAACTTTGTCAATGCTGGCTGCTGGCTAAACACAATTTTAGGGGACGGCGCGATAGCGTGGGCGGTGGCGCACGCTTCGCTGCTTGGGCCTCCAACGCCGCTTGCGGCCTTTATTTATTTTTCTTCTCCCAAATGAATTGGCTTTTTGGGGGCTTTATCATATTCAAAACTCACCAAACGTGGCGGACGCATAGAGCCCATGTAAAATATACGTATTTTAAGGTCGACGCAAAAATTGCAAAAGAAACTGCTCAATAGCGCCAACTAGCAACTTTCAAACGACCCTCTGCTATCACCTTACTTAATCGTAGAGACATAAAATTTGGTACAATTGTAGAGCTCCCCAAGACGCACAGAAAATACAATTAATGTCATGGTGCAAGTCAAACAGGAAGTCGGCCATTTTGGATTGAAGTTCCGATTTTCACCCCATTTTGGCCGTTTACAGCCTTTACATTTGATCGAACTCCTCCTTGTTGATTTAAGTTTTATTCAGTTTTTTCTTTCAGATTTCAGAACCTTTAATGTTCTGTTCAGAAAAGGAGCAGGGTAGCTGTAACTCAACTAATGATTTAATGATGATTTTCACCTCCAATCAAGAGAATTTGCCAGAACATGTTGTTAGATAATGGCAATAGAGTTATATCACAGAGTCCCCAGGTCTCCATAATAATAATTACTCTAACTGGATGCTAACCAGTTGTAATCGTTACAGAATGTATTGGTGGAACTAGACTGTGTAGTTTGATCAGATGAGACTCAAGCCCCTTTCAGATCAATATTCACCTCCAGAAGGCCTTTTAGTTTGTTTTGGCCTTGGACATCCGAAGGCACGTTTGTGTTCTGCATGCTATGGAGTTGTGGAACCAAAGGGACACGTCTTGCAGGTTGCAACATTCATTGATAGTCTTGAGTAAAAACAAATCTTCTCTGTGTTTTGACTCTCATGCCAATTTGAAGGCAAAATTGGTTGCCTTCATGGCTTCCAATTTTATCTTTGAAATGTCATCTACATCAGATTCTGCTGATGAACAGATTTCACAGATCAAACTGACAGGAAGGTCATGATATGCTGCCACTATGTTTGCGCCTGCAGACTTTGCTGTTGCTACAGTGTTCACTTTAAGTGTGACATAGTGAAATGACACATTGTATAATCCCATTTAACTGTTGACAAGGTTACAGGTCTGGAACCTCCTGAGAAGCATAAGAGGTGTAAGATTGGTGTCGTCAACTTCTATTGTTTTCTAAACCAGATTACCATTCTAGACCACAGATTTGTCTTTCTAACAAAACACACCATCCATTCTCAGAAACAGAGTTAACATTGACCCATGGAAAAACCAAATTCTGTTCATTTAATATGCTTCTTTTTTTTGTTGTTTTTGTTTATCTTGCAGAGGAAAATTTCTTCATGCACAGTGACGGACGACTAGAGCACAATCGGTTTTTTTGGAGGAATAATATCTGTGTCCAGGAACATTGATTTTGTCCAAATGCTGTCAAAATGAATCTAGCGGAGGTACATGACCTGCCAGTGATATATCGAGTATGTGGCTAGACATGAGCTGGTGTGAGAAGACTTGGTATGATAATCTTGAGTAAAAATATCCTGGTTTCATGATGTGGAATTGAAAACAGAACATAATCAAATTCCTTTTATTTCAGTCACAAAGCAGCCTTTCCCTGTATTAAAATTATGTGATCATTTTATCTATAACAATTATTTATGGGTGTTTTTATACACAGACTGAAGCAAAAGTGCAAAGTAAACCTGCAAACATTCATGCTGGTTTTCATGAGCTAATTGTGCAGAATGGTTATTCTTGTTTGTTGTTCAGCTCTCGGTAGCATAATCTTTCATAGCAGGGACAGTCTCAGGCCCTGACCTAGTTTCCAAGTTGCATTTATATGGTTGAGTGTCTTGCAACCACAGAATGCTGCTGTGAGGCAAAGAATGGTGATCATAAATTCTATTTAACTAAATGGTTGCAGGTGGCATAAAAATTATAAGTACCCAAGGTTAAGTACAAGTTAGAGACTCTAGTATGAATCATTTCAAAATACTTTGATTTTTGCTCTTTTCTGATCATTTTTTTTTCCATCTGTTCAGATAACTGGTCATGTCACGGTCCCTGCAGCGAGCTGAGATTCTGTTCAGAAGTACTTTTAATCCCAGTTTGAAGTGTCTGTTCCATGTTCCGAGTGAAGAGGAGGAAAATCTTGTTGTGGCTCACAACCTTGTGTCGCGCTCCTCTGCACGTCTGCAGCGAATGCAGCAGCATCTTCTGACGGTGGTGTTGCATGGCCCACCGGTAAGAGGGGGCCAGATGGGATTCCTACCAGTGAGTTCAAGCAAATATCTGCCACTTTCTGTTTTAACTATGACTGAGTCACATTGAAAGTAGGGCCTGGGAGTGGGCTGGTCCATATGAAGGTGGTCTTTTTATCCTGTCTTCCTCTCTCCTCTAGGGGCAGTACAGAGCTCTGTGGAGGCTCTTTGAGCAGCGTTCTCTGCTGCTCTTCATACATGAATACACCAGAAGGCTTCGTCTGTCAACAGCTTTCATATCCAGACTGAAACACTTGTTGCAGCACCAGCTCAGGGAACTTCACTTGATGCATACTCAGGTCACAGGGAAATGGAACCCTTAAAAACACTTTTCTCTTTTAGCTGTGAATGGGTGAATGGAGGGAAAGAGCTGCCAGAGAAGCTCTTTCCCTCCTCTTCTCGTCATACAGAGTCTGTCCAGAGCTGGACAGACTCTGTATGCTGCGTCCTATAGGATTTCATTTAGCTGTGGATGGTGTTATGGCTGCTTTACATGAAAGTATTCAGAGGAAGTACTCCTGTAAACTATTGTTCTGTTGTTTTTTAAAAGAAAGATATGGAAGTAAAAACCTATTAGTAGGAGGCTATGTGTGCATTTCCTGATCTTTGTGGGGAAGTATGACTAACAAACCTCTAGTGTTTCAGAAGCTACTCACAACCATTGTTGCTTTCTTTTCAGATCCTGCCTGGCTCACCTTCCAGAGTCAGCCTTGTCTCTCTAAGTCAGGAGTTCCGACTTCATTTGAACCACTGGAGTTTCCTCACCAGCCGAGTCCCTTCTGACCACTATTTGAGACGGGCACTAGTTTCACACACCAAAATGCTGGAGGAGATGAAACAGACTCTAAACCTACTTAGTCTACAGCTTTTGTTCCTAATGGAGCAATGTGTATATGGTATTCTGTCTGTTATTGGGGAGACTGAATTGGACTTGCTACCCAGAGATGTGCTGGAGGACATTTTATCAGGAACAGACCTTTACAGTCAGGCTGTGGAGGAGCATAAAGTCCAGCTGAAGATGTTGGTTTTGCAGGAGGCACATAAATCCAAATTCTTTAGCAGTCTTCCAAAGATTATAAGACACCGTGCTTCTGCTGTGTCAGTCAGAGGTCTGATGAGTATCTTGGCTGTCCATCGGGCAGAAATGATTGCCAGACTGCTGGACCTCTGGATTTCTGAGGAGAGCTGTCATGTTTGCTCTCACCAAACATTCTGTGATAATTTCAGGAGTCCAGAGTCTGAATGCAGCTGTAGATTTCCCAAGTGGACCTGGGAACAGCTATGGCAGACATATCTGACTTCTTCTCCTCTTCTCGTCAGTATTCAGCCTTCTGTGCAGATGTCACAGAAAACATCTGATAAATACTCCCCTATTTACAGCCCTAATCGTTCCCTGCAGAGTTCTGCTTTAGAAATTCAACTGCCTGTTTTGGTGAAACTGCCCTCTTTCCAAAATAAAGAAGAAAGCTCAAGAAAAAACAGAACCAGCCAGAGCAAGACATGCATAACTCAGTCTGGATTTACTCAGTTCAGTGCAGAGGCAGCTCAGTCTAACCTGGAAGGTTTAGAAAACTGTGACTGTCCTTCACCCTCTGTAGCCCCCTCCCAACATGCCTCAACCCTGCCTCCTCTTCAGCTGGACCAGTCCTCAGTAGAACCACTGTTTCAGGTCCTCATGACCTCCACTGACCTGCTGGCTCCAGTAACACTTCAAAGGCCAATATCAGAAGAAACAGCTGCTCAGCTCATCTCAGTCTCAGCTCCTGGTGTGGCTGCTTGGAAGGCTGGATCAGTCGATGTAACCGCAGCAGCTCAGTTGGAGATGTTCAGCCAGCAGAGCTTCGTTGGGACCAACACACAGGACGGGACCCGGGTCAAAACAGCATCGGGAGCAGATGCTCCAGAAAGGTAGGGACAGCATGAGCAGAAAAATGATTGCTGGTTGGTGCCATTGTTTGGCTGTGTGACTGTGTTCTAAACAGTTACATTGTTTAAACAGCACTTTTTCTTTTTTGTGGACTTTAGTCATTTTCCACCGGCAATGACTAAAGTTAATGACTGAAAGTCCCCTGAACCTGTGGTCATTTGTTCTGCACCGCAGGCTAGTTTACATCTGCTAGCCTGATGTAAACTAGCCAGATGTAAGACATCTGGCTAGTAAACTAAAATCAGTAAACTAGCTAGTTTACTGATATAAACTAGCTAGTTAAATATAATAAACAGCGTTCTGTTCATTATATTTTTCCTTGGCTTCTCATGGGTTAATGATGTAGAGGGTGTTTATGCTTTTCAGTTCTGGTGTTCTGAAGGATGAGGACTTGGGGAGAGGAGGCAGAGATGGAACAAGGTTAAGCACTGTGGAGCCAGAATGTCCCTCTGTGCAGTGGATGGACATTGGTCGATCAGTTCTCCTTGCTGATCTGCTCCAACACTATCAGTCTCAACTGTTGGTCTTCTGCACGAATGCTATGTGGCTTAAACTGCACACAGCAGCAGGAAACGCTGCTGGCAGCATCAACCTTCAAGATGATCATAGGAGCTTCCAGACGCTGCACAGTGTTACTCATGCTTTAGAGACAGGTAACTTGCACATTTCCTCTCAGCCCACTGTGTTGCACACACACTGCTGTGTATCTTTGGAGTTTAAAGAAGCCTACACTACTGTCCTCTTATGATATTGGTCAGAGTATCTGTTTCTGCAAAATGCATCCCAGGCTAGTTTTCTGAATAGATAATGTGCCATGTGGTGTTAAAGACGTCCAAATGTCTTCCCTCAGCTTTATGATATGAGAGAACAAAGACGAGTCAGCAACTTTAATAAAATGCAAAAGATATCTTTTGGAGATCAGACAGAAAAATGCATCCATCTGGTAACCAATGGTCCGATCTGGTATCCATTCTGCCCGCAGTCTTATATATTTAAGCCACACCTTAAGCTGCACAACAAACGCTTTTGGAATGTTGTAGCACAGACTGGTCGCATAACCAATGATTTGTGTTACTTTCAACAGTGTCAGTTTATCAGTTGTACTTCCTAATAAGGAATTGTTGTTTCCAAGATTGTGTAGCTCCAGGTGCAAGCCCAGCCTCTTGGATCTACCTGACCAGGACAGGAATGTGCGCATAATATTCCACAAGCCATGCCATGATATTGTTATAGCTGATCGCTCAGTCAATTAATATAAGTTTGAATACTTGCTGATAGACATATTGTAATAAAAGACTAAATGTAATCCCACAGCGGTCTTCCTCTCAGGCCCATACGAGCCACTCTAGAGATGATTATTGGATTATAACCTCACCTTTCACCCAACACTAGTAAATTGTACAGATTAGACATTCAGAAATCGTCACAATCTTCTCCCAGCAACTCCATCAGCAAAGGATGAGAGTGACCAGCTAACCCAACACCATGAATAATAAAAACATTGATCCAGGATGTTAAAGTGAGGTTCAAGGAATCATCACAGTGCTGGGCAATAAAACAGTTTTAATAATTCATGGAGTAACAGAAAATATCAATGATAAAGTTAGGCTTAAAAGTTTATAACGTAATGCGTGTTCCCACAGGCAGTATATGAAGGCCACCATCACTGAAGCATTTTTACAAGCTGGAGAAAAGACAGGAAGTGGTAGCTGCTGCTTGATTTCACACATTTCTCCTAAACAGTTCTGCACATGTGACTTGAAGTTCCACATGCAACTGGTTGAGGGTCACTGTGGATCAGTGGGTCGAGTCCTCTTGCAACCTCAAAGGGATTTGAGTATTCAGGATGACTAGAGAAGTGTTTTATAAACTCAGTCTATTTAGCTGATCAAGAGCAATATTAATCCATTAAATCCTACAATTCTTAAGTGTTAGATCTGTGACAAATTTTTGAAATTTAATTTATTCTTAATGTCTTATTTTAATTGTTCATGTTTGTATTCAAACAGATACTATCATATAAAGAGTTTTCAATCTGAAACTAATGAAAATGATTTATTTTTCCATCTCCCAGCTTTAAATCATCTGACCTTTTTCTTTCATTCCATAAAACCTTCACCAAACAGGTTCTTCATTTATTCCACAAACCAACATAAAATATTCTTTCTGAATAGCACAAGGTTCTTTCTGGTTATTTACATTAATATTATACTAAACTGCACCAGTTTAGTATAATAAACTGCACCAGTTTATTATACTGCACCAGTATACTGCACCAGTATAATAAACTGGTGCAGTAGACTCTTAGTGTTTAGACTCTTAGTGTTTATCATCTTTGCAGTATTTCTAATTAGCAGTCACCTGAGAGCCTTCATAACTCTTTTCTGTCTATGTTAAGTTTGCTAAAGATCACATGAACAGTTAGGATGTCTGCCTACTGATGGCGAAATTCCAGTGGAACAGTTGATTCCTGTAGACTCCATAGAGAGAGCGACCAGCCACAAGTCAAACCGGAAATGTTGCTGCCATTAGGCAACTGTGCTACACCAACCAAAACTGAAACTATTTGATAGTATAAACCTGTAAATACAAAGAAAAGAGTCACATTTCAGCCACGTAAACATGCTAGCGGAACTGTTTGGCTGGACTAGGCCAGAATGGATCTGCTGATAGTGGTAGAACTAGTTCACTGAAAATATATTAGTCAGAATTCTGAAATTAATGCAACATTTTAGAAGTAAAAAAATAAAGAAACTAATGGGAAATGTAGCTAAATAGCATTCCTTAAACAGATGATTTGAGGCTCTGATTTTGGAAGAGTGAAGTCCTCATATCGCCCTCCATTCTGAAGCCATCTGGTACCTCAGCTGGTTTTGAGTAGAACTCGTGCAGAAAAGCACTCACAAATGCTCAACAATAGCATATCAAGTCAAACTGGCTGTTTCATTTTCCTAAGTGTGAATTTCTCGACTACTTTAGGCAATCAAGTCACATACACTCAGAAATATGTTGATTAAACTGCTGCTGGAAGATGAAGACTGCAGTAAAGTTCATATTGTCTGTCAGGATTTCAGGCTTGTGTTCTGTTCTGTTCCTGTTAACAGTGAGTATTTACAAATCAGGACTTATTTTGTTCTGTGTATTTTAGGTCTGTTTCCAAAGGCGTTCCGAACCATACTGGAGCTCTTAAGGCTGTATTTGTTTGTGCAGTCAGCACACGCCCACTGGGACTCTGGTTAGTGCTGCACTCACAATCTAATGGTCCCAACCAGTCAGTTAGCACATCTCAAACATCAACTGCAAAGTGCTTTACATGAATCAATGTACAGGGAAAAAACAACAAGCTTCCTTTTCCCATTTTCCACATATAGATGGATAGATGTTGCATTCACTATAGATATCGCTATGGCAACTAATGAAGCAGGCCTTTCTGGCAATTATACAAAAAATATATGTTTTTGCTGTTAAACATCTTATAAACTAAATAGTAAAATTTATACCAATTAGATGGTTAATGAAAAGTTGAGATCAAATGAGAATAAATAACCTTTGGAGACCTCTTAGAAATAAACAGCAGTTAAAAACAGGCACAGCATAAAACCTAAACAGATTCAATAAAAAATATAAATTTATCTTAAAAATTGAGATCAAGGTATTGCTAGAAAGAAATGTCTTGAGTCTGCCTTTAAAACTTTGAATGCTGCCAGCGGCCTTCAGACTACTCCCATGTGGCTCTTCAGTATTATGTGGGGTCAGATCTGAGGAGTTTGATGAAGCAGCCAAACACCTGAACTTTGACCACTGAAAGCATTAACAGAAAAGTGACACTTTTTTAAATTCAGTCCTTAAAGTAGGGAGCTAGTAAAGAGACCTACAAATTACAATGTCGGCTGTCTCTGGTCAAAAAGCATGCTGCTGATTTTTTTCATTATTTGCTGGGATAAAATGGACTTCATCATGTAATACAAGAGTGTTATCATAATCTGTTTTGCTGTTATTAAAATATGGATCAGAATTCTTGCATTGACTTGGGAGATAAATGGTATAATTTTGGCAACGTGTGTTTAACGTCTTACTGTCTGAATTCATGCACAGCTGCATAAAAAATATATATGCTGTCAAATATTCTAAACAAAAAAAGACTGGTACCTTTAATTTATCACATACAGCAGATATATAACTAGCTTTGGGTATTTCATGGACAAACTGGGTATATTAATCATTATTTGCCATAACTTTATCTACTAGATGGCAGCAAAGTGATTCCATATTGACACTTGGTATGTGTTGACTTTGCCTCACCAGGCATTAGTGGTAAATAGACAAATGATTGGCTTTAAGAGGTCTGTCTTGTAAATGAGACATTGATGTGCCTCATGACTGTGGACCAGCAGTTGTGCTTTGTCCTAGCTGAGCTGTAATATCAAAATGTGCGTCATCTGTATTACTGTTTAAATGCATGTTATGTATCGGTGTTATCTTGTCAGGCTGATGGGTCACAGGAGAGAATCTCCCTCACCTTGTAAGGTCTTATAACACTGCTGGATCATTTCACTCACATTCAATCTCATCAAATACAGTAGAAAGCTTTCACAGCATCCTGTAGAAAATCTCAGCAGACCTGCCTGTCAGAGACTTTCAAACCTCACCACTTATAGAAAAAGTCCGATTTCTTTTGGGGGTAGAGTGGTTGTACTGAGATGAGGTTAAACCAAACGTTTTGCTGCTTGATGAAACTGATGTCATCTGCCATGTTGATAGATGCATGTGAGTCCTGCAATGATGATGTGCTACATTGGTGTGTGTGTGTGTGTGTGGGGGTGTGTGTGTGTGTGTGTGTGTGTGTATGTGTCTCATCAGTGGCATGCAGAGGTTTGAGTTCAGCCCTGAAGGATAAATGTGTCAGAAATGAGAGCAGCAGCTTTGCAGCAGTAATTTCAAGCGAAGAGGGAAGCGTCCTGATATCGCAGACAATGGCACACTTCCTCCAGCTCCTCCCTCCACTGCTGTCGTCTCTGTGTTGTTGCCAGTCAAACAGCTCAATGTGTGGTAAGACAATTAGGAAGGAATGCATGTTCACTAAGGTTATTCTTTTATTAGCAGAATTTCTTTCACATTTTTGCTTTTAAAGGAGCCATACTAAGTAAAACTTACTTTTTTGATCTTTACATCATGCTATATTGTATTTTCTCATCAAAAATATACCTGGAGAGTTGCTTTGACTCTTTCATGCATGTTTGAGAAATCCTTGAATCTCCTTTGGCAACCATCTAGGTTTAGAACTACTTGCTCTCATTGAGCACCAGCTTGAAGCTTCTCTTCAGAGCTGCAGTATCCAGCAGAGCTCCAGCCTCACATAGCAACCCTCCTCCATCACTCCCCAACTCAGCTCCTTCAGACCAGTGGCAACAGTAATTAATCACCTGGTGGAACTTTGCATCTGCTTTGCTCATTAGGAACTACTTTTCAGTGAAATGCTACAAAAAACAATGTTGGAGCATAGGAACATCATAGGAGCATTACTGTGATGTCTTCCTGAAGGTGGCATGTGGGAAAGAGCAGGAGCTTCTTAAAGAAACAGAGGCCCAATTTCAAGGCATTAATTTGTGAAGTCAAATTTGATATATACAACATTTTTATAACAACTGAAGATGACAGTTACTTGACAGTGCCATAAAATGGCACAATGCCATAAACACACAATGAAACACATAATATTGTCCCTTCAGTTTTTCATGGCAAGTAACCAGAAACCTTCTAGGTACAAGTGGTTAATCTAAAAGAATGAACTTTAATTTATCTGTGGAAAAAAAGACAGCCTGTGACTTTTGAAGAAATTGGTCATTCTTCTATCAGTTATTTATGGATAATGGTTTTGTTTTTTTAAGGATTTAACACTTTTATCTTGCCATTCTGGGCCATTTTGTTTAGACTCCTCTGAGAAAGAAGCATTTTTCCCACTCAAGTTAAATAATCCTAAAGAAATTTCAAACACTGTCTCTTCAAGGGTATTTATCCTTCTCCCTCCAGAATCTTTTGACCTCCTCCTGCCCAGCTGTGTACTGCAGAAATGGACTGTTGGTTTGATGTTCGCTTCGATCCAAATCGCTACAGTCTGGATCATATCCAAAGCACATCAGTTCCTTTCTTCGTGGAGTCCTAATAAGTTCCTTCTCGTCACCCAGGGAGATCTCAGAGTAAGCTGCTCATTGATTTCAAAAACCTTGTTTCCACAAATGTTTTGACCTACCAACTACTAGGTTGGCAGGTCAAAATTGACTGAGACACATGTTCCCATCTTCAGAGTACAAGTAAATTTATTGAACATTGAGCAGACCCACAGAAGTGGAATATGAAGAATATTAAACAAAAATAACTCACATCTTCTGACGATATATAATAAAAAAGCCATTATTATTGCTGCTGCTGCTTTAGCAGCGTTAAATAATGTTATGCAGGAGAAAATGTTAAGTTGAAAATGTTATGCCAAGCAATGTGTGCATAAACACCCACTACTAAATAAAACCCAGATCAAACTGTTGACACCTAAAAACCTTTCTTGTATTCATTCACAAGATATTGCTCTGCTTTTCTGTCCTGACAAATAAAGACACAAATACCTATGAGTGTTTTTTAGCTGGTATCAGATGTATAAGGTGTATGTAATCCAAAAACTCTTATCAGCTTGTTTAGGTAGTGTAAAACTACTGTTGTTTGGTCTTTAGATGTTGATGGAGAGCTTGGATAAGACAATTGGTCAGACGAAGTCCCTCCTCCTGAGTTCAGACTGTGACCATCGTCCCACTCTGCAGAGCCACAGTCAGCATCTGCAGAGGCACCAACTGGAAGCTCTGGATCGTGCTGCATGTGAGCTGCAGGTGAGTCTGTGTAGGAAAGTTTGATTCATCAATGATGTTTGGTCCAGTGTTATTGCTGTCTTTCCTTTGTTCATGTGTGAGCATCTGTTGCTTTCTACAATGCTCCTCTCATATTTAGACATGACTGTTTCGTGGCTGTGTCCAGTACATGCTGAGATTGACAGTAATCTGACATACTTTATCTTTGAATTTATAAATAACCTTAATTTTTTCCTATTCACACATCAGCATTTTATATAATTTTGAATCCCACTGAATGCATAATTGTTTCAAATGGCAGTGGTCCCTAAAATGCTTTCAGTTTGAGTTGAACTGGACCCGTGGTCCCTAAACTGGGTCAAAATACCAAACAATTATTAACATTGGTAGGTTGCCTCAACCAAGAAAGAAAGGACTGGTCCCACCCAACAGAACAGTCTGTAAAAAAACAGACATAGACTGGGTTTTAATCAAACACAAACCTACCTCCCTATTCACTCCTATTAAGGAATTAACCCAAAAACTAGAATATAATAGGAATAAACTGAATAACACTATTTTGATGTCCTCAAAGATGATATGGCAAGAGGTGTATAAGAAATAGAGTATCTTCCTATAGTTCCAAAGATGTAATAATAATTGTTGATTTATATGAAGAGCACATATTTATATCATGCATTGCTTTCTTTGGAAAGTTTAATCTGGAGGGAAGCAGTCATTTTGGAAATATTTACAAATTAGAGATTGTATTAAAGTCAAAATGAAGTTTCCTCAGGTGAAAGTGTTTGTGGGATGACCACCCTTACTTAGCAAGGCATGAAAATGGGATAATGTGTGTCCATGGCTTAAAAACAGTAGAGATCTTGATTGTTGATTGACAAAAAACAATCAACATACAGTACCTCTCCCTTCAACCCCCTCCCAAAACACAACCCCAGGGCTCACTCCATCTACACAAATAGAAAATAAACATTAACTTTACATGTTTGACAAGGTGTAGGAAGGGAGACCAAATATCTTTAAAGTCTTCAAGCTTTCCTTTTGTTATGTATGTCAGTTTTTCCATTGCCAGGTTGTTGCTCAATAGTTTGATCCATTCATTTATCTTTGGTCTTTCCATGTTCCTCCACTTCAGAGCAATCGTAAATCGTAATCTGTAAATCCATCTGGAAAAATGCGCAGTAAGCAAAGTTTACTGTCCATTGGGACATCATGCTTGACCAAACGAGAAATGAACATGATGACCTCCTTCCAGAAAGTTTGAAGCTCTATACATTGCCACATACAATGGAAAAGAGTACCTTTATCTACATTACATTTAACACAAATATCAGGAATATTTGGATTGAAATGGTGAAGCCTTGCAGGAGTGATATAAGTTCTAAATAACCATTTGTATTGTAGTAGCCTAAACCTTGTGTTAATCGCTTGCGTTTGAGCCAATAGACATGAGTTATTCCATTCATCCTCAGGGATTTCCGTTTGCAGATGCGTTTTCCATTCTTGTAAATATGACAGACCATTTTCTTTTAAAGCTAAAAGTAAGATCTTGATTGTACTTTTAATGAAGGAACCTGGGACTTGGTTATTTCTGGCTCTATATCAGGGAGGCCAAAGACACATTTATTCAATGTAAAATTCTCAGCAGATTCTATCTCACTCCATCCAGACTTCACAAAATGGGTATTGATGAAGACATCCTGTGTCAGAAATGTCAAGAAGCAAAAGGTGCTCTCTTGCATGCTTTGTGGGAGTGTTCAATTCTCTCCAATATGAAGGGGTGTTTTATCATTCATGGGGGGTTTAAATGACCTCAATCACCAAGACTGTTTTTATCGGGGACAGAGGCAAGGTGCCACAGTTTTCAGAGTATGAAATACTGGACTTGTGACTTGTGTTCACTTTATTTTAATGCTTTTGAAAGAACCTCAGACTCCAACTGTCAAAATGTGGTGAGAAAAACTGAAAATTCAGCATGTGAAATGATGCTTGAAATATTAAATGGCAGAAATGAGGTTGTGACAGAACAGTGGGACAGTCTCCATTCTTATAATGCTGTAACTCTGAATTACTTCATGGACTGAAGCATCTTATTTTTTATAACTGTGCTCTTGTCCCTTCACTGTCTTTTAATGTTTTAAAAATGTAATAAAAGTCTTACATACTAAATCAAAAGTTAGACATATTTTTAAAAATAGATAATCTAAGTTTTTCTAGTTTCCAATAGACCAGTAGCTTATAGGGGGAAAAAAAAGACTTGCCTACTTTTCAAGCAGGTTCAAGGGTAATATTTAAAAATCTAGAATTATAAAATGCAAGATGGAACTGTTATGATAAATGTGTAGAAACCTTGTAAAATATTACAATCAGTGTAAGAGCCCATTTTTTCTAAAGATAAATGTGTTAAAACTATGTTCTTTGCATGTTAGAAATGCAAAGCAAATAATTCTGATAGCTCTGATCTTGACATTCTGCTCCACCAGGCGTTCTCTTCTATGGTGCTGAGCAACTTCTCTACTGACTGCAAGCGGATGTCTGGGGAGATCTTTGAACGCACCATGCCGTCTGCAGGATACTGGAGGCCAAGCCAGAGGACCGGTATGCATGCCAGAGTTGTACTGATGGGCCGAGCCGGGCTCAGCAGCTTGGATAAGTTCCACATTTCTAGAGCAACTGGTTGCTATTTATGTTTGGGTGTCATTGAGTCATCACCATAGTAACCAGTTGCTACAGTGCTTGGCCTTTATTTCTTTAGATGAGTGAGTGGAGGTCGCTGCTCTTCCAATCTTTTAAACTGTTCTTCATTTCAGTCTTTATGCTGATTGTTTTGCTCTGATCGTTTATTTAAATATATTTCATGCAATTCACCCCTTCTCCATCAATTGACCATTTTAAAATGAATAAATTAATTAATTGTAAAAAAAAGGTGGTGAATTTGGTGGAACCAACTGTGGACATCAGGTTGATTTAATGGCCTGATCTGTAATATTTCAGCAGTAGAATCATGAGACTCATGGAAAGCAGCCGTCCGACAGAAGCTGCTGGAAGTTATGTGTCAACCACTTCCATTCTTTCTGATGATCTCTATCCTGATGCAATGCTGATAATAACATGCTTTGCTTCATCAGCTTAAGATGGAGGAAAAGTTCTTTCCTTCAGTTAGTAAAAAATCTGAGGTAGAGACCTCAGCTTTTTTAGTTTCAAATACAAAATGCAACAACAGTAGTCACTATGCAAGGTCAAATTGAATGTTTCTTATCCAATGCAGGTTTTCCCAGCAATCCCAGTGAATATGCATCTCTGGCGGCTCAGGCTGTGATTGGCCAAGTTCTAGAGGCTGTTGCACCATTGTCAGAAGATGCTCACTTCCAAGCACTAACTGTCACCATGACGGCTTTCATGGAGGCATGGATGGAGCACATATTAAGGCAGAAGATCAAATTCAGGTTTGGCTTTAGCATTTTTCACTGGAACAACATATCACCGTCAACTGACTTTGTGACATATAGAGGTTTTACTTCCTGTATGTTCTGTCGGAGGAATCAGAACTGTTACTGGTTTTTGAATTTGCTGTGACTCTGTATTGTCTTTTTGAGAGCGGCATTCCCTGTTTTTTTTTGTTTTGTTTTGTTTTTCTTTCTGAATACCAGTGAACAAAACCAACAACCACATTATGTGCTGCCCACTGAAAGCCTTAAGCTTTGTTTCTTCATGCTGGTGTTTAACTAAAGTCTGTTAGTCCCTGAACTTTAAGCTGTTTATGCTTAGTTCATAAATGCATCTTTGAATAAATATAACCAGATATCCAGAAACCCTAATGGTTTGAAACAAATATGATGAAAGCCACATTACACTTACTTATCAGCCCAGGTGATGATCTTAAAGTTGTCTGAAATCTGCTGTAAAACAGATATGCTGCCAGGGCAACCTCCATGTTCTTCTGGGACTTCAGGCTCTGAAATGATCATTTGACTCAGGGAAACTTTTTTATGTCAGCTTTTTGCGCGCGAGTGCTGACATCCTGCAGTGGCCGGTCTGAACAGTGTGCTGTGGTTATTTGTCCTCAGTCTGCAGGGGGCGCTGCAGCTGAAGGAAGACTTTGATTCTGTCAGGGATATGATCAAGTCTGACAAGTACGGCCTGTCAGCTGAACTTCACCAGAGACTCCTCGGCCTCAGGTAATCCTACCACGGTTCACACTGATCTGACTTATTAGCTACAACTTTCTCTGCTGCATTTTCATATTGTTGAACTGCCAAGGTGAGTGACAATCTGAGCATGCTCTTGTATTAAAGCAAGATGGAGTCCAAGCATCCAAATCCAAAATGCTGACAAAAATGGAGACAGAATGGGAATTAAAATGAGAGCAGATGAGACACAAAGACATAGTAGTTATGATTGGGAGAGGTTAGGTTTGTTACCATGACAACATCAGATTTTTGAAATAGCCTTGGATTCCTGTCAGTTTCCTGAAAGCTACTTATTTTTTTTATTGCTTCTCCCTTTGTCATGATTTATATCAGTTGGCAGTTTAGGTATTTGTTCTATAAAAAACATTGCCTATCCCTTTTTGATCAGCCCATGAAGGACACGCCACATCTATCAGACACTAATCAGATCAATAATAAACATGTGGCCATAGACATAAGACCACTTTCAGCCTTTAGTAATTTTCCCCCAGGTAACCTTCTTACCAAACCATCATT
This sequence comes from Phalloptychus januarius, assembly GCA_902982915.1. Taxonomy (NCBI): domain Eukaryota; kingdom Metazoa; phylum Chordata; class Actinopteri; order Cyprinodontiformes; family Poeciliidae; genus Phalloptychus; species Phalloptychus januarius. The sequence goes on along the minus strand of CADWAE010000470.1, from coordinate 2,880,569 downwards.
ATAAAGTGAACACACCTAATACTGTAATGAATTTAGACAGAGATTAGTAGGTTAAAAACCCATTTCTAGTTGTATGTTTTTGGACAGATGGTGAAACTCTTCACCAAACCATGTGGAAAAGATTCTGGGAGGATAAATCCTGCTTCACACTGTGAGGAAAGTAGTTGGGCTGTCATTTTGTTTAATGCCCAACACAAAAACATAACAAACCTAAAATAAGAATGGGATGACGAGGTTAGTTAACACAGCTGTGCTTTGCTCCCGATGCTAACGGTGATGATGCTAAATTTGCTTTCAATAGCAGTATGCTATAAGTACCAGAGCGTACTGATCGTACTCAGCCATTAGTAAAATCAATCCCCTAAAATAAAATTATTTTCAAAGTCCCCTCAACAGGAATTTCCCAGTAAAACAAACTTAATTTTTTTGAATCCCTAGTTGGTGGTGTCAGATGTTCTGGCTCTGCTGGAGGTTTGTCCTGTTGAAGAATACTTTTTCTTTCCACTGTCACTAAATGCTTGCCAGGTAGAGGGAATGCATGAAGTCACTGACTTCAAATTAATAGTTCCTTTATAAGAAATAAGCAATTAATCAGTTAATTATATGATAGAATAAAATGAGCTCAATTCCCATTCTGATTGTCAATATTTTTTAAGAGACTGGTTTTATCTGTTTTATTTATGGTTGGGTTGTTGTTTTCTTGTTTTTACTTTTTGTTTATTGGTTTTGGTTGTTCTTTTATTTTTGAATATTTAAATAGTCTTCCAGTTTCAGTGTGGAGTGTTCTTTACAAAATGAAAGTTTATACATCTGAGAGGGCGAAGTTGCTTTATAACGCCATTCTCAATATATCACTTGAAAGAAGGTATAAAAACAACATTATTGCTTATTGCAATCTTTTCTGGGTCAATTTATCATTCATTAACATTTGTTATGGTGACAGCTCTACTCATTTGGGGCCGATGTATTTCTAACATGGAGAGAAAAAGGAATGGCAGCTGTGTGGACACTAAAGAAATCCTTGAAGCTTCCCTCATTGAAAAAGCTTAAACTGAAGACTAAATGAATAAATTTGGCTCAAACTTGGATCCTACTCCTTAACCAATATGTTATGTATATTTTAGGGGGTTAGCATTTGAAGAGTAATAAGAGTTTTATTGATTGATGTACACCAACATAATCTTCCTGCTGCAGCCAGGTTTCTGTCAGACAAAATGCATCATTCAGATTATCACAGTCATTCAAGTTATTAAATAACCTTTAAAATTAGAGATTTTATTTTCAGTAAACATTAAATAGTTTTTTGTGCTGTTAAAGTAGTATTTCTTAAACTCAATTTTAACAAGAAAGAAAGCCAGTACAGTTTGTGTGGCTTTCTGCAGCATTTGAGACGCTGAGCTGACACTTCCATTCAGAATGATTTGAAGCTGGAAACAAATGTCTGCTCAGATGAAGCTGCTAAGAAAAGAAGGAACTCTGGATGTCTCAGAAAGGCTAAACCCAGCAGGACCAGCAGGGTCAGACCACTGGCACGACGCGATAGAGAAGATCAATGTGATGGAAAAATGGAAACTGAAAAATTATAGCCACTGACAATATTTTCTGCAACACTTGATATGGACTATTGCCTGTGTGTGAAGTGTTTTTCAGCAGGTAGACTCGGCGCTTCTATGTTTGCTGCAGCAGCCACAGGCCAAGCCATACCTGCAGCGCCCAGCCTGGGAGTCGTTCACACACTGCTGTAAGTTCCCCACCTTTCAGTCAAACTCTATATATATATATATATCTATATATATATATATATTATATATATATATATATATATAGATATATATATATATACACACGCCCCTGTGAAGGGGAATAATGAAACTATGTGGATACAATGTTTCAACTGTCATCTCCACTTTTATAATAATATTTCAAACATTACACTTCAACATACATTCCACACAGTATAACACAGGACGCAGTTAACAGGACTAAAGCGAGTGTTACAGCTACAGCCGGCTATAACAACGGATATCACAAACGCTCCCCGTGGGCTAAACAAACATAATAAACTCTTTAAAGTAACACTTTATGAATAAAAACGTTACCTGTGAAGTGGAATAATGAAACTATGTGGATACAATGTTTCAACTGTCGTCTCCACTTTTATAATGGAGAGCAGAAACACCGCGTTCCTCTTCACCCACTCAGACAAAACCAATCGATGCATGAACGATAAACAAACTCTCAAAACTTAATATCTAAGGAGGTTGAACTCTTCGAGAATTATACACAAACACAACCGGACAATTAACATGAAAGAAAATACATTTTAAGATCAATTAAACTTAGGCAACTCTTTACTATATCGATCTGCAGTACTGAACTTGAAAGCCCAAAATAATCGATCGCAGATCAATAGATCCTCCAATCACTGCAGCTTAGTTTTATAACCACTACATCTATGTCACGATACCCTGTGATTTTGAAGATCTGACACATGTTTTCTGTTCCATGAACAGAAAACATGTTGTAGACTGGTTTACTGATGGACTAGAGTGAAATGTGTCCATGTGTGTTGCTCCCCCCCCCCTCACTCCCCCCCCCCCCCACACACCCCAGGTCCAGTTATAGGCAGCAGGGACAACTTGGATACTGCTGCTGTGGGCAGTAACATAACCAACCTGGGCTGTGTGGAAGGTGAAGAGCTGACTCAGTCTGATCAGACTGTCCACCCCCCAGTGGACACGTCTCACCCTGCAGAGCCTTACCTGGCTTTAAGGTAAGCTACTTGGAATGTAGAGTAAATGTATGTCCTTTACATTTCCACATTAAGGTTTGAAGCAACATGCTGCAGATCTTCTATAGATCTGCAGCATGCGTCATTCATGCAGAGCGTCATTTCTTCTACTGTCATCTGTTGGGGCAGCAGCATCAGAACCAGGAACCTAAAAAGGCTTAACAAGCTGATAAAAAAAAGGCTGGTTCTGTTCTAGGGACGAATGTGGATAAGACTGTTTGTATTACAGTGAATTTAAAGAAGCCTCTGACTGAAGACACGGTTTCCCCAGACTGCTACAAGAGCTCTTTCGTACCAACAGCCATCACTAACACAATAACTGAAGAATTTGAATGAATGAGTTCCAACAACACTAATTTCTCTTTTTGATCAATAAAGTATTTTTGAATTTTAATCTGAATTAAAATTCAAAATCTGAATTTGAGTGTGTCTCCTGTGAACAACCAGATGTGTATAGACATCTGGTTGTTTACCAGGCTTCCTGCCTACCATTACAGCATGAAAGCTAAAGAACACTCAAGCAACCAGAAATGTATAAGTCAGCGGATGGGTTTGTGCTGATACCGACAAAGCACACAAAATCTGGTGTAGATCGGCCAATGTGGAGAGGAGATACAGCTGATGGATTAACCTAGGGGGCGCAGTGGAGTCACATTGCAATGTAATGCTATTGGGCTCTGCAGAGATTCACAAGCGTCAATCATAACAAGTTTGGTGCAAATCGGATGATTCGTGTGTGATTTAGAGATGATCGTATGCAAACGGCGAGGGATTGAAATTCGCTGCAGCAACCAGCATTGACAGAGTTCATCATCATGTCATTTTATGTCATGATGATGACATAAAATGCCATCAGGCATAAAATGCCACAGGATGAGTTTGATCAGATACGACATCAATAAGAAAAGGACATGATGGAGGCATTAATCCAAAATGGCCGCCTTCCTGTTGACCATTTTTGACCATTGCTCCAAGAGACTTTTTTGTAGGTCCTGAAAAGATACAACCCTTGTTGTATCTTTGGGTTTCATCATTTAAAAAAAATTTGTAGGGGGCGATGTTGAGAAATTAGGCCACGCCCACCAACGATTGTTATAGATTACTGTTGGGGGTTGGACAAAGCTTCATCCTAGTGAATTTGGTACAGCTCGGCTCTAAATTGTGGAATTTAGAATCAAACATATGGCAACGATGTGACCTTTCATTCGCTGCGCCGCCATGGCCACGCCCTCCATTGAAAGCTCTTGGCACTTTAAAACAAGTGACACCAACCTGCTATCTGTCATCCAACACAGAATCATCTTGATTAGGTCAAGAGAGCCTAATCAAGATGGAGCTTGAGATGGAGCTTTCCAAGAAAAACAAAGCACTTCCTGTTCTGAGGGGGCGGGGCTTAGATGACGTCAGCCTATGATGATATAGCATCATCAGGCTAGGATGATTCACGCCAAGTTTGGTTCAGCTTGGTCGAAGCATGTGGAATCTAGAGTTAAATGTATGTCAATGGCGTTACAGGTCACTTCGCCACGTCGCCACGCCCACCTGCTCCATCGAAAATCAACTTCACATCAACATGTCTTCCGTCTCTGGACACTGTTTCATGTTGATTAGGTCAAAGGGGTCAGATAGAGACCGTTCATAGTAAAACATGACGCTTCCTGTTCTAAGGGGGGTGGCTTAAGTGATGTCATCATTTGACCATTGGGTATTGTAGGTCCCAATGGTCCTACAATACCCAATGCTCAGTCATTGGGTATTGTTTCAATGATCAATCACTGAAACTTCGTTGACTCTTCAGTTCCATGTTTCATGGCGAGTAGGCGAACTTTGACCCTAGGAAACGCCCCTTCAGCAAGCACGAAAACGCAAAAGTTTGATAACTTTAAATCGACCATGCCTTATGAACAATCTGACCAAGTTTGAAGCCGATCGATTGAAATCCCTAGGAGGAGTTCGATCAAATGTGAAGGCTGTGAACGGCCAAAATGAAAATCAGAACTTCAATCCAAAATGGCCGACTTCCTGTGATACTTGCACTATGACATTAATTGTATATTCTGTGCGTCTTGGGGAGCTCTACAAGTGTACCAAATTTCATGTCTCTACGATGAAGTAAGGTCATAGCAGGTGGCGCTGTTTCGCCGTTTCTTTTGTTATCCCCTTAAAATACGCACATTTGACACGGGCTTGTTGTGTCCGCCAAGTTTGGTGAGCTTTTGAATATGATAAAGACCCCAAAAGGCCCCCTCTTTAGGGGAGCAGAATCGTAATAATAAGAAACAGCGCAAAAACAATAAGCCTTCGCAGCGCTTAGCTGCTCGGGCCTAATGAGTTCAGCTCAGGCTGTTTATCTGGAGCAGGGAGCTGGAGCATCTACTAAAATGAATATTTACGTAATCATTATGTTACATATATTTAGTTTTCACTCTGGCATTACATTTTTTGTATTTTTATTTATTTTTTGTCAAAAGTTACATTTTGTTGATCATGCTCGTAAAAGGCATAAAATGGCAAAACATCCAAAGGGCTGAATACTTTTTTAGGTATTGTATTTTATGGTGTGTTGTGTGTAGAAAAGTCAATACTATTTGGTGACAGTGGCTCAGGTTGCAGGTCACACTGTAACCAATGGGTTGCTAGTTCGAAACCCCGATCTGTCCTTCTCAATCATTCTGTCCGTGGGTTGCATGCTGGTGTCCGTTTGCCTCAGGCCAGTTGTGGCTACAGTGCAGCCTACCACAGTCAGTGTGAATGACTGCCTGTAGAGTGAAGTGGTTTGAAGTCCTCTGGACTTGATAAAGTGCTGTGTAAGGAAAGGCCATGTACAAGCGTACTCATCCTTGAGTGGTTGATGGAGGTGTAATCTTTTTCTTTGCTTCCAGTACAGTGTTGAGTGCGACCCACCAGGAGTGGTTGGACCTCCGGGTCCACAGCAGTACTCGTCGCTGGCGGCTGCCTGGACTACAGTGTCTGTCCAAGATGGAACCCTGAACAGAACTTAGACTGGCTCTACAGACCGGCAGAAAAACCTTGGTTTGGTTTCTGTCTGTTCAATATTTGCAAAGTGTTCACCTGTTTGTATCATCAAAAATGTATTTGTAAATAGATTTTCTACTCTCACACTAGAGTAGAAAACACAACTGCTTGTGTTTGGTGACAGTAGCTTTCAATCTGATGTAAAACCTGTAAGTGGTTTTAATGGAGTTAGTCTGACGTTCTCCCTCCAGCAGATGCTGCCATCTGGCAGACTGAGATTTGAAAGGAAAGCTCTGAGTAGCTCTCCGTAGATTGGGGAGGAAAAATGTTAAGAGCAAATCTTATACAACTATTACCTAGCTTAAAAAGTTAAGAAAATGGAGACAGAGTCAGAAATCCACTAGAGACAAGAACAGACATGGTAGAAGCTTTAATGCAGATGAAGGTCTGACTCTCGTTTCTGGTGTCTGGTTTGTGAAATGGGGCCTGTTTTCTTTGCAGATGATGTGGTCAATCAGTTTAAATGCTGAAATGTGCTATCTTCAAGGGCAAAACATAATTGTTTTGTGAAAAGGTGCAGGTCTCAGCAGTAGCTGCTGATGGATTTCTGACACATATACAGTGGGAGACTTGAGTAATGTCATTTTTTATTTTATGCCTGCCTTTTAATAAATGCCGTTTACAAATGGTCCGCTGGGAATTGGAATTTCTGAAATAAACTATTTTGTGTAGAAAGTCTCTTGCTGTGTTTTTTAAAGTTGGGAAATTTGGTTACTGCTTTTTATCTCTTAAAAAGCATCTCATTATCTTCATAGTATTTTGTTTTCTGGAAGATTATTTTGCCATGTAATCAGTGCACCAGTTCAAATGACACCTGTAGATTAATAGCATGTGTTAGCAGCCTCTACAACTCACTAGTGCCATCAGTCTATCAGTAGACGGATGTGTCTTCTGAAACATATTTTCTTTGCATTACTTTTTGGATAAGTTTAGAACCCTATCCTTACAGTCCTTGGACTCTTGAAGTTCCAGTTGTTGTGGAAGTTCTCTTAAAAAGTCAAAACCACTAGATCAATCAACAACAAAGAAATGCTCATTTGTCTTTCAGGATATTTTATTCAAAATATTCTTGGAGAAAATGAGAATTAATAAAGTGCATACATTGCTTCTTGTAGTTTCCTCCTGCAATATCACATACGAAATGGGAAGTTTACAGAACTTCCCATTTCAACATCAACATACACACACTGTTAGTGGAAAAAGGAACTCAGGAGAGATAAGGGTATTTTGAGGGTTATTTTCATTTTAGAAAGGTCAGAGGACATAGAACCTAAGTAAGCCAAAGTACAATGTTTTCATAACAGTATTCTGTTTTGTTGCTTATACAATCCTAACTGCCTCATCTGTAGGGGTGGCAGCATCATGCTGTGGGAGTGTTTTGCTGCAGGAGAATGATTCACATAATAAGGAAGGAGCATTACGTAGAAATATTGAAGCAACATCTAAAGACATCAGTCAGGAAGTCAGTTTGGGCACAGACTGGCAGTATTCTTAGGGTTATTGTCCATTTGGAAGACCCAAGTGAGTTAAGGGCTAAGGACAACAAAGTCCAAACGGCTGTTTCACAAAACCAGGGTACAGGACTAAGATGGGATTTTCCAGCTATTCTGGTTTAATTAAACCTTGATTTGGCTTTATAAAAGTGGTAATTCTGTGAAGCTGGCCTTCCCCAGAGCAGGCTAGCCACCAGTTTCAGTTTAGCCTGAAATGCAGTCAGCAATCACAGTGATCAGAAACCACTAAGTTTTGTCCATTATTCCATTTTCTTATCTACTTTGGTCCTTTTTTTTTTATCACCCTGCATTAAAATACCATTAGTTCATATTCAGGCAAGTACTATTATTGTAACATTATGATGTCAGAAAGTAGAAATATTAGTTTTACAATGACCCATATGGCCTCTCTTGCTGTTCAAGTGTGTTTCTGAAGACCTCTGTTTTATGTTTGTCACAAAGGTCTTAATCATTTTTCTAATCCTGTTCACTCTGCAATGGTCTGAGAAAGAAACAAAGGTATTGCAATCAATTCAAGCCAAATTATTTGTAAAATACATCACTAATGAATTTTAACCTAACTTAAAAATAACGTTCACAACGTAAATTAACTTTATTTTTTTGCATATAATTAAGCAAATGTTTAAAACAAGTACTTATTTACATCATAAACATACATTTTTAGGGAGTCCCTAAGGGGACATAGAGTAAAGAAAAAAGAAATCCCGATTTATTTCCTCAAGATCCCGACTTTTTTTTTTTTTTCATTTTGCGGGATCTCGAGAAAATAAGTCGGGATTTCTTTTTTCTTTACTCTATGTCCCCTTAGGGCTCTGTACATTTTGCCTCTATCCAGGAGGCTGATAATAAAATACATTTGATAAGCTCAGTTATGAAATGTATAACAGCAATTTATGGAGAAGAACCTTACTGCAGCAGACGGAACGGGGCGGGGCAGACCAGATGTCAGTCCCAGGCCTCATTTGCATTAAGCGCCATTGCACTCCAGAACTGAAGGGGCGCTATTTGCTATATTATCTACTTGTGAAGGTTTTTTTCTTTAAGAATCTTTTTGGATTCCAGTCATGATTGAAACATAATTATGAAGTAGAATATATTTGTATATATAGTGGTATATAGTATATTTTAATGAGATAGTATCTCATTATGATGTACTTTTATTATTTTAATCTTAGAAAATCAAATGACTGATTGAGATAGTTTTCGCCATGTAATAAGATTACTTTTTTTATTAGAGAGGCAGAAACAGGCTTCCATACATTAAAATGATGCAGTGAATTTATAAAGTCTTTTATTGTCAACATTCAAATCAATATGATGACTCTTAATTTCTCTTTGGGATCAATAAAGTACTTCTTAATTTGAATGTCTTCCAGTGTTTCAAGATGAAGATGGAAGAATCTTGATCTTCCATCTTGATACAGTTTTGGTCTATACCAAAACTGTTTGAAGGAAAGTAGTTTAAAAAAATGAAAAGAATAAAGTAGAGTAACGATTAGAAAATGGATGGATGGATCTCATCATTGTTAGAGTTTAGAAAAAAATGCTACCATACATAGGCATTTTACTCAGAAGGCTAGAGTGAAAGTAAGATGCAAATTACCGATTGACTTATTTGACATTTGATGTCACATGTGTTTACAGTGAAAAGTTTTGCTTGTTTTCACATGAAAAGGAAAAATATCCTCAAATAGGCTGACTTTCTTCAAGTCTTTAATTTTGGCCCTCTATATAAGTGGATCAGATAGTCCTGTTCTAAATGAAGCATAGTTATCAGAAATCACCAAAAGCGTCTCCAAACTAAATGAATATCAGTTGTTAAAAAGACAATGTTTAAATCATGATAAACGTCATGTAAAAAGGGCTTGGTCCATGTTCTCCTATAAAATCTCTGAATAAAACAGTTTCCATGTGAGCATCTTGCACATTTGGACCCAAACTACAGACATACAATGATTACTGACATGACAACCCAGCTGCAGAGCGTCTGGGAGATTTTAAAAAACATTTGCCTAAATCAGCTGGTCAAAGACTGACGCATCTACACCAAACAAAGCCAACACAAACTCAAAAGAGGAAGAACAAACAACACACAAGTCAACAGCATTCAGCTTCATTATATTTCAGAAAAGAAGACATAAAAAGTGATTAAATGTTAGGTAAAATATTCACAAAACTACATTTTAATTTATGAAATTTGCACAGTGTTCCAAATACAGCAGGAAATTATCAAGCTGATATTTTTAAAGTCTTAAATGAATACTTAGTTTCTGTAATTACACTCCCACATTCATGATTTCTGTAGCTTATTGCAGAATTTCCTTCTTGTAAAATCCAGAGATTTCCAAGACCAGAGATTTCAAAATAATAAAAACAGGAGATCATCTCCAGTGTTACATGATTCTTACAGGGTCTAAGTCTATCCTTAATCACCACATACTGGCATACAAATCTTCAGTCATCCACATTAGTTTTGTGACAAGTCAGGAAGATCAGGAGGAGACAATCCAAAAGCTGAAGCTTTAGTTTGTGAAGAAGGAAAACTTTGCCATGTTTCTGATCATTGTTGCCTTCCATGAAGTTCTTGTCCTTCCTTCAGGATGTGGTGCCTGAACCAGCGTTTACAGGGCCTCAGCCTCCAACAGCTACTGGGGGCTTGGATACTTCAGGCAAAACCTGTTAAATGCATCATAAATGGCCTGTCTGGATGAAAAAGAGAAATATTATCTAATTATGTGGCTGAAATAATGATGCCTAAAGCCAAGAATGAAAGGAAATTACATTAAGTGAAAAAATACATAAAAGCCATAACTCTCCTGATTAAGGTCTTTGCAATGTAATAAAACAGAAAAACATTCTGTATCTCACTAAAACAAAAATCCTAAGAGTGGTATTCAACATGAAAGAATAGATATAGATTCTGGCCACTGCCAGAGTCTATATCTGTTCTTGAGGTTAAGACTGTCTTAACCTCAAGATCACTTCTTAATAGTCTTGGTTCGGGTAGTGATGTGACATCCACAAATGATTAAAACATCTGACTGATCTACACACAGTATCTCACATTGTCCCATGTTTGAACGACTCAAGTCTCAGTGAGAGCCGTTCTTTGCTTTTGTAATGTTTTGCACAAATTGCAGTAGCAATTATTTTCCTTAATTGAAAATATCTACTCTGCAATGAATAAATGAAATCGAACATCATAGGACCACACAGAGTTCATGCTTCTTGCTCTGTTTTTGTCAGCTGTTCTGCTCTGCAGGATGAGGAGGGTAATTATGTGCTTCACTCTTCTTGCTTGTTGCTCCTAAGCTAATATTCATAGTTGAGTGTTTTTAATACCGTTATTGTGTTTCATGCATCATTAAATATAATTACTATATTTAACGTATAATATTTATTATGCATTAAATATAATGCATCATTTTATTTAATGATGCATTAAATATAATTACTATAATTAAAGATGCATGAGATCAATTTTGTTTCTGCCAAAACAACTCTATCATTTTCCTTTCATTTCTATATAACAAGCACCACTAAAATTTGATCAATCCACACGACACTTGTTAAAACACTAGATGGGTATTTTACATTAATAGCTTGAAATTTTATCTTCTATAAGGATTTTTTTAAATACAAATGATTAAACTTTTTTGTGAGCTTCAACCACAAAAAAATAAAACTCTATTTGGGTTAAAATGGGATGTTCTTACAAGCATGTGTTTTTAAAAATCATTTCAAGACTCTGAAGAGAAGATCTGGTCTGCGTCAAATAACCCTAAGTCTCGTCACTACTACAGTATTTGTTTCAATTTGGAGCAGAGTTTGTAGGCGACTGATGGGAGTTGAATAATTTGTTATTGAACTCTGTTTCCATGGTAACATCTTTCCTTACCTGCATTTCTTTTGGTTTCTATCATAGTTTATTGCACAGCATCCAAACTGAGCAGATTGTTGCACAGAGGTTGGAAAAAAAGCACAACAAAGAAGAGTTTGAAATTAACAATGATACTGGCTAAATTAATTTCAATGTTTAATATGCGGGGTTTTTAAATGGAATGTGGATCTTTCACATCAGTTTGAGAAGGTTTTGATCATGCTTATTATGCCAGATAGCCTGATGCGCTAGTCTAGGTCCCTGGTTAAGGTGATCTTGACTATAATACCAGTTTCTGAGGAATTAGGTCAAAATCTAAGAAGACAAGTCTTCATCTTACCGAAAGAAATTCTGTTTAAACAGGTAAGCACTGATGTGTCCTCCATTCAGATATCTGACTTCACATCCAGGCCAAATCTCCTGAAGGCTGAGGACTCCTGCTCGAGGAACGTAGGCGTCCTCTCTGGCCTGCACCACAATTATGAGACCAGTGTCTACGGGTACTGGAAGAGTCAGAAAAACTGTTTTTTACTTTTATATACATTGTTGGTTTTTAAAGACCTTCTACAAAAACATATTCAGTTGCATGATTTCCAGGGCAAAGTTGTGTAGCTCTTAAGAGGCAAGACTTAAATAATGTCAATTCAATCAAATATTCTCTCAAGGTACGAAACAAGAAAGTTAAATCAATTCAAAGGTCAGTTGGTCCAAGTTATTAAAAATGCAGTCGAATTCAGTACCTTATTCAAACTGATGAATAAGTTTGAATGACTTATTCAAACTTAAGCCATTTTCTATCAAATGAAAATGAAAGCCAGCAGATTAAACTGAGTCAGAGATTAGATTCCTTTGACAACGGCGGAGAGTCAAAACACACCAGGTCTGGTCTAGGAGAACTCGACTGAAACGCTGCTCAAATAAAAAAGTTTGGCAGGAGGACCCAGGAGTGATTCTTACACTCAATAAATCAAGAATATGTTTATTCTTATTCATACAGAATGACTAAGAATTGAATCATTCTTATTTAATCATTTGATTTAGTGGTCAGAGATGTTTCCCTCTATCGATCCGTCCTTTGACAGGCCGACCTCACTAGCACATATGTTTTGGAATTGTCATAACATATTAAAAAATACTATTTCCAAACCTTTTCCAAAGTTTTGAAAAAAACAAAAACAAACTCAGATCAAGTCAGACCCAAATATGGCTCCATTTGGTGAGAGACAGACACACAGGACAACATGACCCGTTTAATGATTTTAATGGGATTATTTTGTGAGGTTGGAAACAGAACATACACACACACACACACCCCCCACACACACACACTCCCAACCGCTACTTCACTGGGCTTTAATCAAAGATATACCGGAACATTTAAGATGTGGGGAAAATAAATATTCATTCAAATAAAACAAGAAAGAATAGGCATAGCTCCACATGGCAGTCCTTACATTTTTTCAGTACAACTCTGTGCCTCAGTTTGGTACAGCTATAAACTGAGACGTCCTCTGATGATTGTTTTTCTGGTTTTGAGCATTCACATTTTTGTACCACAATAAAAAAAAAAGACTAAAAGAGCTAAAATCACAAAACATAGGAAATAATGCAAAATTGTAGAATAGTAGGAGAATGCAGCACAGTGAGGAGCTAAATTGGGAGAAATATGATCTCTTTTTAATTTTGATTCAAATCTTGCTGGAGCATTTTGGTTTAGTCAGAGGCTTTAAACTGTATTTTGTGGATTTCCTGATAGTGAGGAGTTGCAGCAGTTCAGCCTTGAAGTAACAAATGCATGGACTAGTTGTTCATCATCACTCCTAGATGTTTCTGATTTTGTCAATATTCCTGAGTCCAAAGTGCTAGTTGCAAGATTGTAACATCAAATTTTACTTGAACTTGCAAAAACATTTAAAACCCAGGACACTCGGCATGTCCTGAAGACAACTTACTTCCAACAGTGGAAGTGAGTACTGGCAGGGAGGAACCTGTGCACTCAGGCACAAGAACTTACCAGAAAAGTTGGCCATGTGTGTGCATTCATCCATCACTCCTTTCATGAAGCTGATTGACTCTGTGTGCAGCGATGGCCGACAGCATTTGTCGGAGTTCATCTTCTTCCCATGACCCACACTGTGAGCAGTGATGGTTCTGAAACACAAAGAGGAACCAACTCCTTCATTTTAAAGTCTAGGTGCTTACAGGAAGTGAGGATTTTAAACTGAATAATAAAGATTAGTTCAAAATAGTGACATGCATTAAGTTCTTGAGTGGTGGAAAGCTGAATGTATGAGATCATTTTTATGTGGATCAGTAAACTGGTTCCTTTCTTTATCCTGTGTTTCTAGATTAACATACTGAGGATTTTGGCTTCCTGTTTGAAAAAAAAAAGTTTTATTTAACTATAAGGATTTTTTCGGGAAATGTAAAATTTCTCTGCTGGCTTCTTCTTATTGACTAAACAGATGGAGTAGGAAGGGTCTCAAACAACATTACCTGGTAGTAGTTCCGCTGCTGTTGACTAATAATGAGCTGACTTCAGATTGCGTCTCCACTTTAACAAAGCGACCATCTTTGATTGGCAGAGCTCCAGCAAGCAGATTCCCTAAAGAGTCCACATTCCTCTGTTCTGTTCCCCTCTTAAAAGAATCAGCCTGACAGGCAGAGGCATAAAGAGGAAGCGATAAGGACTTGTGCTGTGGGATGAGGTACAGTGGGGGAAAAAGTATCTAGTCAGTCACCAATTATGCAAGTTCTCCCACTTAAAGAGATGACAGAGGCCTGTAATTGACATCAGAGGTCGACCTCAACTATGAGAGACAAAATGAGAAAAAAATATTCAGAAAATCACATTGTCTGAATTTTATAGATTTTATTTGCAAATAAAGTGGAAAATAAGTATTTAGTCAATAACAAAAGGTCATCTCAATACTTTGTGATATATCCCTTGTTGGCAATGACAGAGGTCAAACAGTTTCTGTAAGTCTTCACCAGGTCGGCTCACACCGTTGCTGGAATGTTGGCCCATTCCTCCAAGCAGATCTCCTCTAAAGCAGTGATGTTCTGGGGCTGGCAGAGGCAACACGGACTTTCAACTCCCTCCAAAGGTTTTCTATGGGGTTGAGGTCTGGAGACTGGCTAGGCCACTCCAGGACCTTGAAATGCTTCTTGTGAAGCCACGCCTTTGTTGCCCTGGCAGCGTGCTTGGCATCATTGTCATGCTGAAAGACCCGACATGTTTCATCTTCAATGCTCTTGCTGATGGAAGGAGGTTTGCACTCAAAATCTCACAATACATGTATCCCCATGTAAGGAAGAAGTTACATGGGGTGCTGTGGTGGCGCAGGGGTTGGTGGCCACATACGGAGGCCTTAGTCCTCGATGTGGCCGTCCCGAGTTCAAGTCCCGGCTGGGTGACCTTTGCTGCATGTCTTCCTGTCTCTCATTTCCCTGTTTCCTGTCCATTAACTGTTAATTAAAGGCCACTAGAGCCAATAAAACCTTTAAAAAAAAGGGAAGAATTTACAGGTCTGTGACAGCCAGACATCTTGCTTGTTTGTAGGTGACCAAATACTTATTTTCCACCGTGATTTGCAAATAAATTCTTTCAAATTCAGACAATGTGATTTTCTGAATGTTTTTTTTCTCATTTTGTCTCTCATAGTTGAGGTCTACCTATGATGTCATTTCCAGGACTCTCATCTTTTTAAGTGAGAGAACTTGTATAAGTGGTGACTAAATATTTTTCCCCACTGTGTGTATATTTGCATTTGCTTAATCCAAATATACATTACTAATTAACTGATTTTTTTCCCCCATTCAAATTTTATAAAACTTATGGAATTCTGAGATTATAACTAATCATTCCATGAAGGTGGTCACTAAATGGAATTGTTATGCAGCAATTTAGTGATGTTGAAGGAACGGTGAGAAGTTTACCCCACAGTACTCCAGCAGCTTGATGATCTCCGTCTCATACACCGAATTAATTGCATACTGCTTCTCCAACTCAGCCCATTTTACTGCTCTGCTAAGCACACCCTGGATTCACACACAGACATTACACCAGCTCACTCTTAGTTTGATGGAACAACTGAAAGAAAACAGAAACACTATTTGGCAGGTCTTCAACCATCCATTAAAGCACAAGTTCTAACGATCTTTCGGTGTTTTTCTTTAGACATTATATCATTTGATTTTTGTATCTGTCCATTGCAGGCTACTCTGTACAGCCATAACACAAGTCATCAGGCTGTGGTCTGGACTGCTGGTTCAAATATAGTGAATAGGAAAGTCATAGCTATGGAATTAAACTTGGTCCATGCTTTTGGCTAAATTTGAGCCAAAATTTTTATTTGATGCCGTTTAGATTTTTCAGCAATGGACATTTGACATGTTTCACAAACTGCTAAGGGATGGCAACTTTTTCTTTAATCAAGAAAAGAAAATTCAGTCACTCTGGCACTAGTAATAATAACCTTTATTTAACTAGGTTTGTCCCACTAACGTAGCTAGTGGGACAAACCCACTGCCTACAACCTACATTTAAAAAAAACTCTTGACATATCTGAGAGTTGGTTAAGAAAGGCAGCAGTCTGTTAAAAAAACACTCAATTACACCACATAATTACATTAGACATACATAACATAATATATATACAAAGCCACTCAAATTAAACAACTTGAAGAATTTGCACTTGTAAACTAACAGCACTCTTGAGCTGATCCCACCAACACAGTTGGGCCTGGATTGGAGGAAGTCTGATAAATCCCAAACTGTGGAGGAAAACATTGACTTCTTGGAGGACGGAGTTTGGCTCCATAGAGTGCAGATATGTTGCAGAGTCTCATCTCAGCATATCTACACTGAGATTGCCTCCAGTGATTGCAAGCAACGCTTTGCCCCACACCACCACACTACCTCCACTCAAAGCATTTTGCTACTGGAAAAAAAAGTATTTTGGAAGGTTTTTATGGCCATAACACAAATAATAACTCATAAATGCATTTTCTTTATGAATGTGTAACAGGCTTTCAAAGGGTAAAAGATTTATAGAATATTGTTACAAATAATCAGCCAGATGCAAGGAAATGTTGGCCCATTTCCTTGCTTTTGTTCTATATTTATCTGCAGGATTTTAGAAACAATGCCTTACCGTGGTGAACACACTGGAGGCAGTAGACCACGACAGACAGGGAATCAGAGGAATTGGTTTGGGCCAGTTAGTCACTGCCAGAGATGCCATCTAGACACAAAACAGGGTCCATGAAACAAACGATCTGTACATAGAAATCATCTCATCATAACATACAGTGGGGAAAGAAGTATCTAGTCAGTCACCAATTATGCAAGTTCTCCCACTTAAAGAGATGACAGAGGCCTGTAATTGACATCAGAGGTCGACCTCAACTATGAGAGACAAAATGAGAAAAAAATATTCAGAAAATCACATTGTCTGAATTTTATAGACTTTATTTGCAAATCAGGGTGGAAAATAAGTATTTAGTCAATAACAAAAGGTCATCTCAATACTTTGTGATATATCCCTTGTTGGCAATGACAGAGGTCAAACGGTTTCTGTAAGTCTTCACCAGGTCGGCTCACACCGTTGCTGGAATGTTGGCCCATTCCTCCAAGCAGATCTCCTCTAAAGCAGTGATGTTCTGGGGCTGGCAGAGGCAACACGGACTTTCAACTCCCTCCAAAGGTTTTCTATGGGGTTGAGGTCTGGAGACTGGCTAGGCCACTCCAGGACCTTGAAATGCTTCTTGTGAAGCCACGCCTTTGTTGCCCTGGCAGCGTGCTTGGCATCATTGTCATGCTGAAAGACCCGACATGTTTCATCTTCAATGCTCTTGCTGATGGAAGGAGGTTTGCACTCAAAATCTCACAATACCTGGATCCATTCATTCTTTCATTACACAGACCAGTCGTCCTGGTCCTTTACAGAGAAACAGCCCCAAAGCATGATGCTGCCACCCCCATGCTTCACAGTTGGTACAGTGTTCTTTGGATGCAACTCAGCATCCACTCTCCTCAAACACGACAAGTTGTGTTTCTACCAAACAAGTCTACTTTGGTTTCATCTGACCATATGACTTTCTCCCAATACTCTTCTGGAACATCCAAATGCTCTCTAGCAAACGTCAGGCACACCCGGATATGTACTGGCTTCAGCAGGGGGACACGTCTGGCACTGCAAGATCTGAGTCCCTGGTGGTGCAGTGTGTTACTGACGGTAGCCTTTGTAACTTTGACCCCAGCTTTCTGCAGGTCTGCAGGTTGTGGGCAGGTGTCTCTTATACCGTTAACGAGTTCAAACAGGAGTCATTGATACAGGTAATGAGTGGAGGACAGAGGAGCCTCTTAAGGAAGAATTTACAGGTCTGTGACAGCCAGACATCTTGCTTGTTTGTAGGTGACCAAATACTTATTTTCCACCCTGATTTGCAAATAAATTCTTTCAAATTCAGACAATGTGATTTTCAGAATGTTTTTTTTCTCATTTTGTCTCTCATAGTTGAGGTCTACCTATGATGTCATTTCCAGGACTCTCATCTTTTTAAGTGGGAGAACTTGCACAATCAGTGACTGACTAAATACTTTTCCCCCACTGAAGCCTTTTTTATTTTCATTATTCAAAAAGATTTTAGTAACTTTATGGAAAGATGGTGAAAGATGACTTTCTGGATGATTAGAGTGGAAAAAAACTCCCCAGGATACAGTGTGGCGACACTGGCTGGTGTCATTTTATCAAACATGTCTGTCCACGGAGCTTCAAGGTTTACTGACTGTCTGACTGCTTGGAAACAGCTGGAAACAGCCATTACGTCACCAGTTCCAAAAAGAAACCTGGATACTGTATTTTTATTCTCCAGTGAGAAAATCACTGTTGGTGCAGGTGCTTTGTGACCGAGCTGCGGAGCAAGAGGTCAGGAGCAGGCGCTCCAACCTAAGGCTGGTCGGGCTGCCTGAAAAATCCGAGGGTTCGGATCTCTGTGGCTTTTTGGAGACGTGGGTCCAAGACACTAGGTGAGGACTTCCCCTCGTCCCGCTTTCGTGGAGAGAGCTCACAGGATCGGGCCACTTAGCTCCAAACCTGCGGCTCCAAGGGTTGTTATAGTGACGTTTCTGAGCTACAGGGACCGGGAAACGACTCTGAAAGCCGCCAGGAATGAAGGAGGTACACTATGAGAACCACCATGTCACCCTTTTCCCTGACTTCTGGGCCGAGACTCACAAGCTGCAGAGGCGCTTTGATGGAGTGAAAATCCGGCTTTGTGCCCTTAAAGTCCGGTCTGGCATTCTGTATCCAGCCCATTTGATCATCACACAACGACAAACGCCGGATCTTCAAGTCCGTGGAAGAGGTCGAGAAATATATAAATGGAATAAGCTTGCAGGACAGCTCCAAGACTTATCTTGTCGTTTGAGCAGTGGATATTGATGGGTATTTTTGAACCTTCATAAAAGAACCACAGACAAACGTAATAAGTTTTATGGCCGCACTTTTGCAAAAGGAGAAAGCATTTTGCAAGGGGGATCCTCCGATGCTCTTCACCAAGCGTTTCCCCCGAATCCTCTCAGCTCGGGCAAGCCTTTTTATTTAGGAAAAGGGAGATTGTGAAAAAAGAGAAACAAAGCAACCTTGGTCTGCACACAGGTCATCTAGCTCAAGAGGAGGAATAAATCCGTTCTTAAAACACAGACACTTGGTGCCAAAATGCGCCACACAAGTTTATGACATATGTAGAAATGATAATAACCTAAAAATCCCTAACAGATATAAAAGGAACAATTATCCGTGGACAATATTGTAAGTTGACAACAATTTGTTTTTGTAACTCAGTTTTTTCAGAACGTTTTGTTTCTGTATGTGGAAGCATGAACACTACTGTTAATATTTCTTTATTTGCAGATCCTGTCTTAATTATTGATATTTTGGTCAAAGCATTTTTTGTTCTTGCCAGTCAACCTATGACCTTCGTTATGCGCGCAAACTTTTACGTTACCCATTTAGTGGATACAACGTTTCATATAACCCAAGTTCAAAGTTCAGAAGGGGGTTAGGGTTAGGCTAACACCACATTTTGTTTGGGGAAATATGTGGAAATTTGGGACCTAGGGCTCCATCTGGATATTATATTTTTGTTGACTTTACATGACTTGAATGTGAGAATAAGAAGCGGCCAATTTATTTTATTCGTTTACATCTCCAATTATACAATTTATGTCTGATTGTCCTGTAATTAATGTATCTAGTTGGAATGTTGGAGGTCTGAACAAAATGGTCAAGCTTAAGCAAGTGATGGGCAGGATCAAACAGATGAAAACTACAATATGTTTCTTACAAGAGACACATTTGATTGAAAAGGATGTGAATAAAATTAGATCTAGGTGGCCTGGTCAGGTATTCTCCTCTAGTTTTACCACTCATGCCAGGGGAGTCAGAATACTGATTCACAAATCAATTCCATTTGAACTAAAAAATACATATCTTGACCCGTCAGGGAGATTTATCATTCTTAGTGGGACAATAATCTCTACGTTGGTCAACTTTTTCTGTCTATATGCCCCCAATGGGGATGATCCTAAAGATTTATTTTTAACCATTTAAAATTGGTGGAGATTTTTCTATTGTGTTTTAAGTCCTGCATTAGACTGTTCAAATAGTTCTGTCATGTCCCACCAACAAGCCAGGAAAACTATTGAGAATGTATGAAAGATCTTAATTTAGTGGAGGTTTGGAGACAACTTTACCCAAATAAGACAGAGTACTCGTGCTTGTCAAGCACTTAAAAACCTATTCGCCAATAGATTTTTTTCTGATCTCCTGCGATACATTATCTATGTTTCAAAAATGTTGGTATGAAGCTATTCTGCACTCTGATCACGCCCCTGTTCTATCAATAACGTTACCAAATTATTGCCGGTCTTCAATCCCATTTCGAATTCAAGCTAAACCGTTTAGGTCCAAAGAATTCGAGGAACCTCTTGAAGAGAAAATAACTGACTATTTCAATTTTAATACAAACCAAACCAGTGCATCAATAAAATGGGAAGCATTTAAAGCCTATATTAGGGGGGAAATAATAAGTTACACTAGGCATAAATCAAGACTGCTTTTGAATAAACTAAAAAACATTGAAAAGCAAATCAAAGAATTACAAGAACAGATCTATCATTGCAATGACACTGATAAATATAGGAGACTTCTTTTGCTAAAATCCGAATATAATGAACATACCAACAAAACGGCAACTAATCTAATGTGGTTAAAACAATCATATTACGATCAGGGTGAGAAGGCAGGTAAACTCTTAGCTTGGAGGCTTAAAAAGTTACAGACAAATCGGCTATAAATTGAATCAAATTAAATAATGGTGAGAATCTGGTGGATCCAAAAAGTATAAATGATGCATTTGCAAAATATTATGAAAACTTATATAAATCACAATATCCAGACAACACAAATAAACAGAAGCTTTTTCTGGACCAAGTTAAATTTCCAACTCTCAGAAGAGAGTGAGAACAATTTGGATGAAAAGCTGAGTATTCAAGAACTTCAAATGGCTCCAAGCCATTCTGTAAAGCCCCTGGCCCCGATGGCCTACCAATTGAACTTTACAAGAAATTTCCAGATAAATTACTGTCCCTTTACTCGAAGCATTTAATGAATCTTATGAAAAGGCATTCTGGGGGTTTACCTGGCTGTTAAACTTAATGTTCTAAGATCGTCATAAATCATGTTGTGTGAACTGGGCTTAAGGAAGGAGTGAACTATTGCATCAGGTGGTCCATATGCCATCTTCTCTATTTAAATCTAATCATTATTGGAGGGCAATATAGTATACAGACTTCATAATCTGCTCTCTTTGGTTGAATGTAGTTTTTATTTCCATTTTTCTTTAGATTTTATTCAAGTGCTTTGTTAACGTAGACAGAAAGTTCATTTTATTTTGGTTTTTGGTTCTTTGTTTACCAGTTCCAGTGTTAAATGTTCTTTTGAAAATAACGTGTATCTCTTTTTGGCAGAATATGGCTGCATTATTATGTCATTTCCATTAAATCAGTGTAAAAAGGTCTTCAGACAATATTATCGTTTATCGCAATAATTTTTTGAGACAATTAATCGCTCAGTAAAATGTGTTATCGTGACAGGCCTAGGAACAAACGCAAGCGATTAACACAAGGTTTAGGCTACTACAATACAAATGGTTATTTAGAACTTATATCACTCCTGCAAGGCTTCACCATTTCAATCCAAATATTCCTGATATTTGTGTTAAATGTAATGTAGATAAAGGTACTCTTTTCCATTGTATGTGGCAATGTATAGAGCTTCAAACTTTCTGGAAGGAGGTCATCATGTTCATTTCTCGTTTGGTCAAGCATGATGTCCCAATGGACAGTAAACTTTGCTTACTGCGCATTTTTCCAGATGGATTTACAGATTACGATTTACGATTGCTCTGAAGTGGAGGAACATGGAAAGACCAAAGATAAATGAATGGATCAAACTATTGAGCAACAACCTGGCAATGGAAAAACTGACATACATAACAAAAGGAAAGCTTGAAGACTTTAAAGATATTTGGTCTCCCTTCCTACACCTTGTCAAACATGTAAAGTTAATGTTTATTTTCTATTTGTGTAGATGGAGTGAGCCCTGGGGTTGTGTTTTGGGAGGGGGTTGAAGGGAGAGGTACTGTATGTTGATTGTTTTTTGTTTTGTTGTTTTCATGTGTTTGTATAGTAGAAAATTCTAATAAAAATATTTTGAAAAAAAAAAAAGAAATACAAACATTGAAACTTATTTTACCATGTTAACAAAGACATGGGACAAAAAGGATGTTGCTGTTTTCGTATGCCCATACCTGCTAAATGACTATAAGCCACACAGTTCCTCCAGAAACTGGTGAAATAAGGAACACATTAGCAATTGGCCCTCAGTAACCTCAATCAACTCACATATCCTCCCATAGAAATGCCAGTCATTCCTAAGGGCCAGTATCCTTCTCTCTCCAGCCAGCGCAGCAGCACAGTTGACTCCAAGATCAACGCCCCTCCCATCACAAACAGGTCCGACACATTCTTTAGACACGACCTCCTGAGATATAAAAATAACTTCATGTTAACTGGCGGGTCTTACAGCTGTCAATTACAATCTCATGTGCTACTGCCATGTTGGGAAATCTCAGATTATTATCTGCTTCTACAAAACAAGCCACCGCATGTTTGGAGAGTTCACTCACAGTTGATCTTTGGGTTTGCGATAGCCATGTGGCCTGTTGGTCAAGGAACATAAAAGATTGCACACATTACAGCTGCATGTTGTGTTTTGAAAAACTAAAAACACACATTTCTGTTGGAATTTCTAAGTGGGTAAGATTCATGTTGGAGCTATGTGTGCTCTGACTGCAGACAGTTTAGTGAAGACAACAGCAGGCTTGTTGTCTTCACTAAAGACAACAAGCCTGCAAATCTTTGCAGCATTTGCATCCATGTATTTCTATCAAACTCTTTCTTTCCATTGTTTGTTATCAAATCAAAATAAAGCAAGGAGCCTGAACATGAACAAGAGCTCATTAATTCTTTCAAGCAAAGTATAAGGTGAACAAGCTTGTCATATCCTTAAAAATACAATTCAAGGTTAATTAAAGCCAACATTTTGTTGAAATAAAGTTTATTCTTTACAAATGAAAGAATTTATGCACAAATAATAATAAGCTGAGAAATTCTTCATAATCCCAAGGAGGGATCTTCAGGAAAATAATTACTTTTGGTTTATTAGGTACGAAGATGACAGTTAGGGGCCGTTTTTCCAACCAAATACCTTGAGCTTGTTAGGTGGTACCACTTCTCTACACAACCAAAACTAGCTCATGAGTATCAAACAATAAAGGATGTTCAACCGTCTAACCCTAGCATTGGATATTTATAGATACACATATATATATATATATACCCTACTAACACAGTTTAATGAAGAAAAACTTAAATAAATGTATTTAAATGTATTTACTTATGTATATGGACACAATGCCTGTTTAGGCATCTGCTCAAAGACATATAAAGGATATAATACGGATTTTCCAGAAGCAGAGAAGCCATTCCTGCCTCCTTGATCATGGGCCTGGCCATCAAGGTGCGACGACGCCAAAAAAACTACAAACATAGAAGAGACAAAGATGGCGGTGTATGAAAGAGGGAGAAGTCATGCGCCAAAAGTCAATAATGGGACGGGATTCTAACCCGCAACAACCGCATTGCTAACTGAGGCTTCTGTACACACGCCTTACCACTGCACCACTCGAAGCCAACTGCATACATACATACATACATACATAAACTATATTTAAACTCTTCATTTAATTCAAAGGAATGTTATTCATCCAAGCATTGTTTTCTTTGGAATGCTTCAAATGAAAAGAACAACATCTCTCGGTTCTTTGACATCTCCTATGTCAGGAGCTTTAGTTTAACCTTTGAGTCTTTAGTTTAACCTTTGGTTTTACTTTTGACAGACATGTTAAGCCTCTGGTTCATTTCTATTTCTATCATCCGAGAAATATTGTCAAATTAAGATCCATTGTGTCACATCCATAGCTGGAAATAATGATGCATGCTTGTGTTTCATCATGTTTAAATTACTAAAATTAATTTTAAGCAAGTCTCAGCAAAACCTCCATAAAGCGGTTGCAAGTTGTCCAAAATACTGCTACCAGCGTTCTGACAAAATACTCAAAGTTTTAATATGTGACTCCAATCTTGATGTAAAGCCACAGGCTCTCGTTTTCCCAGAACAAATAATTGTTCATGGTTTCTGTTAGAGGTTGTTATAAATGTGTTAAAATTATGACACACTGCTAACATGCAATGAGGTATTGCTGTAATGTCAACAACACAAAACAAGTGATTGTATCCCCCTGCTGGTCCAGAAGGGTTGAATGCTGAATTCAGTGACTCGATGCAATCTACTGGGTTTCCTTAGATACTGCATTGAGAATACTGCATTGTTTGACAACTAGGATCAATTGGAATGTATGCATGATTGAATTGAAATGTCTTTTTTGTAAAGTGCCTTGAGACAACATGACGCTATATAAACTGAACTGAATTTGTATAATTATGAAACCCAGTGAATATCAAATTATTTTGTCTTATGACCTGAAACAAGAAAACTCAGACATTTAATAATATAGAGGTGAAAATGCAGGGAACTTACATGATCACCAGTCCCAGCTAACTGAATACATACTGGTCTGTTCCTCTGCCACCTCTTTGGTACAATAAATTGGAACCTGAAACAACACACACACTGGAAGTACTGCTTACACATTAGAAAAACACTTTACTTTACTATGTAAGTTAAAATAAGAGTTAAAGTGACAGAATAGATTTTTCTTGTTTGTTGTTTTCTAGTTTAAAACATTACTCTAGACAAAAATAATCTGCTACAGCATGGAGAAAAAGGTTTAATACCTTCTTTAATAACTTCTAGATGCATGTAAATACATGTAAGTATTTCCCAGTCTCATTCCTACATATTACATTCCATAAGTCATTATTAATCATTGTCATATATGTATGACAAGCTACAGAAGTGCAGCACTTCTGTAGCTTGAGGGTTTATTGTATGTTTATGATGCTCTTCAGATAGTTGTTGTAAGACACGTCTGGATAAACTGTTAATCTAGTTGTACTTTCCAGTGAGCTCTGTTAGGACCGAACTCCAGAAGTGAAAAGAACATCATTACATTAGAAACTGGGACCAGATGTCAGACCAAGGAGTGAAAATAATTAGCAAAAAGGGACATGACTGTTTTCAAAGAAGTCCCCACACCGGTTAATTCCAATTAAGCTGTAGTCATTAAAGCTTAATGACTGAAATGTTTTAAATGTCTCCAGAGGTCATGAAAGGGGTCAACCAGCCCCCGCACATTCTTCAGATCAGACAAAATTGGTGTCAATCAACTCAACTACATTTGTGCAGCAAAAATTTTTGCTCATGCTGCTTTGGCTTTGAATATATTAATGAAAGTTTAAAGGTCAAAAGGTTAACCAGCATTCCCACTTTTACAAAATCAAACAAAATTGGTGTCAAACGTTTGACACCAATTTTGTATGATTTGAAGAAGGGGGGTGGGCAACTTCGCTCAGGTTCTGGACCTTTCTAGAACCTGAGTGAGGAATATATTCAACAAGTACTTTTACTTTTAGTACTTTCATTTTTAAAAGAAAGTACTTGCTTTTACACAAGTAAAAATGTTAGTGTGATAGATTTTACTTAAGCAGGGTGTTTGAATACGTTCTTCACCACTGTCCAACCTGTGTCTGAGAGCAAAGTTCCTAACAGAGAACTTCACCGCTGGTTCCTAGATGCTCTAACATTAGAATGGGAGACAGATCCTTTATCAGGCTTCTCTCCTTTGGAACCAGCTTAGTCTGTGAGGCGAACCCCATGTTTACTTTAAGTCTGGGCTTAAAACTTTCCTTTTTGGTAAAGCTCATATTTAAACACAGGGTAATGTTTCTTAGACTAAAGCATTGATGTCAAATTGCATTCCTCGACTGCCAGAGTCCTGCAACTTTTAGATGTCTCTCTCCTTCAGCACACCTGGCTCCAATTTGAACTTATTAGCAAAGCTTTATAAAACTTCACTGCATGCTAGTGAGGCAGTTTCACCATTTCATGAAATGGTGAAACCACAGTCGGTCTGGGTAGCGTGGCAACCAGACGTCAACTCCTGTGTTTCTCAGCAAAAAAGAAATCTAAATTCATCTGCCCAGTTGCGCATGGTGGGGAAGAATGCTGCTTCTCTGTTGCTCCACCTCTCTGATTCTAAGGGTTTAAGTTATCTGTGAAGTTATTCTGCTATGTTAGGCTGGAGGACAAACTTTATTCTTCTACGATTGTATGGTATTAAACTTACACTAAACATCTTAATAAACAAAATTAAACCATGACTTATTTCATTTTGATATTTTGTAAATGTGAATTAAAAATGGCTTGATATTATCTAAAAACTCTCAAAGTTCTTATTATACTAGAAGAAAATGTATGCATCACAGATTCGAAGGATCACCAGACTGCCATCTTGGGTACCTTGCTTTGACAGCCTCTTGTGGCAGGATGCCTGGCACCAAATGCTCCAGTGGGGAAATGAAGAAACCATCATGGATGTGGCAGTCAGTGAGTTCCTCTGTCTAAGCAAAATGCAGAAGAAAAGATGCTGAGAACACAAAAACTTAGTACCAATTTTTTTTTAAATAAAAACCCACAACAAACCTTGCTTATGTAAACAGGATAGTCCACAGGCACAAGTGTCTTGCACTTCTCTCTGTCTCCGATGATCTTTCGAAACTCAAAGATTCTGCAAAACACAAAAAACAAAGGATGAATGTTTGAAATCTGTGCATATTTAGGGTTATGTTATTTTGCACTGAATATTATTTTATTGCTAATATTACCATCACTATTGTTGATGTTTTGATATGATCGTTTCTGTATTTATCATCAAAAATAATCATGTATAGGTCATTCCTATACATTATTTGGAATTACTCTAAGCCAACCTAATATCTAACGAATATATATGAAACTGTAATGTATAAAACTTTATATAAGTCCATGTAATGACATATATAAATAGTTTTATATCATCGATACCGGCCTCGATTCTGCTAATACTCATAAAAACAAGCTGATCTCCTGGATGTTTCAATTGTGCTGCAACTCAAAGGTTAAAGGACACTTCATACCTGGTGGTGATGGTAAAACACCAATAAGTTATTTACTGATCCTCCGCAAAAAAATCTGAAGGGGGGGACACAATGTTCGTAGTTGGTTGCGCTAAAGTGTCTTCGTTCGTCAAAGAAAAAAATCATTTTATTTCCAATTTGTAGTCATCAAACGAAACATTTAGTGTTTCTCTGCGAGAACGTTTTTGAAATTAGGTAACATTTCATCAAATGAAGTGATTGGGAGACGGCAGAACTCTGATGGTTTCCTGATCCCGCACTCACTGCCCTCCGCGGGAGAAAAACCCGCAGAAGCCTCCAAAGCCTCTGGTCCGCTAAAGGGTCCAGATAAGAGATGAAACTCTGGCAGATATTGTTCTTATGTTGATTGATAGTGAGCTTCGCGATGTTCTCTGTGCATAAAGTTGGAACTGTCTGCGCACCAAGTGGTCAGCTGCGCTTTACCGCAGTCTGGATTGTTTTTCCAAACCAGCGGACTCTGTTCTTATCAAGGCGAGGGCGAGGAGATCCGACATATTACTTAAGTTTTTTACTGGTTTCGTTTTTAGACCACCATGAACGTAAGCAGAGTAACTATATATAGTCTGTTTGTCGTGTGTCATCTGATGTGTGACTAATTGGAGCGTAAAGGTGGAGCATTTATGCGCATTTATTGTCCAGCGCACTGCGCTCGTTTCTGTCTAACTGACATCTGTTCTGCACTTTAATTTCTTTCCTTCCTCAACAGTCAGCTGCTGTCCCTCTATTTAAACTACAATAAGTCGATCACATTCTCTTTAGGTTTTCTCTGTGTGCTGCAAACTCATTCGAAGCCCGAGCCACCATCAGCGACAGTCCTAAAATCATTTAGAGCATCTTCCCTTTGAAATGTTAAACATCTTGTAGTCAGGGGAGCAGGACCCTCCCAGACTGCATACATTAGAGAAGAGACACACCTTCCTTTAAAAGTTTCGGAGCTAAAATTATTAATCAGATCGTTGGGGTGCGGCGGCACCAGCGCTGCGTCTCGTATTGGTCTCTGGATTTGTCCATTTTTCTGCTTCTTTCAGGTGATTGATGTCTGTCTTGTGGTTTTGAGTTTCTGATGATTCTGGTGTGTTATTGGTGTGATTTGATGCATTTGATTGTCTGAATAAACTCTGGATCTCTCTGCAGTGGAACAGTAGAATGTGTGTAAGTGCTTTTTGCCCCTAGGAGACAAAGGTTTTAATAATTATCCTCTCAACAATATATTTACACACAAATCTAATTTAATTTTTGTCCCCCCTCATGTAGCCCCCCCAACTTTAAAAGTCTAGCTCCTGGCTTTTGTCATTCAAGCCTGACAAAAAAGTCACCAAACACAGTTTGCAACATATTGTGTGTATTTATCATTTTTCATTGCTAATATAAGAGGAGGGAAGCTGGTAGATAGCAGGGCACGCAGATTAGACTTCTGGAAAAGATGAGAGCAGGCTTTCTGAAAAATCCCCTTCTAATGTTAAATATATGACAGATTACTGGATAAAAGACATTTCTAGTTAATTATTTTTTCACAAACTCTGCAAGTCTGTTTATTCCTCTCTTCAACAACAAATTCTGTGATTTTGATAACAGTTGCTCATTTTTGCCAGTTATTAGGGGGAAACCATATATTTTAGCTCCCTGAAATAGTTCGCTCTCCTTCCATTTCATAGGAACAAATTAATTTACCAGCAAGTCTTTAACTGAGCTTTTTCCACTCATCATCAACAATAAGTCCTGCGGATTTGGTAACATTTGCCAAAGTTCTGAGGGAGGAACCGTATATTTTAGCCATTTGAGAAATACTGCCTTATAGGAAGGTCAGCTTGGTGAGAGCGGTCCTGGAACTTAAATTATTGAAATTATTGGTGGAGAAACAGAGATCGGGGGATCAGGAGCAGGTCCGGCGGCATGGGCGAGCATGGGCAGGCAATGCCCACTGCCCCCCCCCCCACCCCTCCAGGCCTGGAAGATGTTTGTAGTTTTTACCTCAGAATTGCCAACTTTCTATTATTCCTATATCGATTTGATACAGTAGAGGCTTCCGTATTTACCATATCTCTGCTCTCTGTCACTTTTTCAGCAAATTGTTTAATCCATTAACTAGTCAGACCATGGTTTTCCGAGCCGCCTTTAAACACAACATTAGCGCTTAGAGGCTCGCCGTGGGTTTACACCTGTGCAACAGCGATGGATACCTACTGCTGCTATGCAGAGCTATACAGGTGTGTTTGAATCATGGCAGCAAACCAACAGCATGCAGGTAATGTTAGCTAAAAGATGACTAGCTAATACCAGTACAACACCTTAAGCTTGTTAACAAGAGTCTATAGGCTGCTGATGTTGTTATCCATGTTCAAAAGTGGGTAGTACTTGTTACATTCACTTGAGTAACTTTTTTGGAAAACAGATACTTATAAGAGTAGTTTTACTGCATTGTACCTTTTTCTTTCACTTGATTAATATTGTTATTGCTGTGTAGATTGATTTTGGCCCCCCAAAATGAGCCAATGCCCCCCTGTTAAACTCGCCTGGAGCCGGGGCTGGTCAGGAGGTAGGGGGTCAATCATCCATCAGGTTCTGAGTCTGCAACCTGAGCCGCAAGAAGCTGCTTGTGCCATCCACAATAGTTCTTAATACCACCAACTAAAAATGATAAAGAGCCGACTAGGGCTCTAGTTCCCCCCCTTGCTGCCTTGCAGTCTTCCTCTGCCACCAGCACAGAGGAACAGTCTGAATCCAACTGCGGTGAGTTGGATTCCCAGTGAGATCCAACTCACTGGGAATCCACCAGCATCTCAGTTCTAACTTTTCTCCTCTGGAAATTTTCACATTCAGCCATCCTCTAGCTTTTAACTCAATGATGCTTTCAAATTTTATACCATAAATCCAAACGTTCTGCATTTCAGCTCACTCCATTCTGATCTACTTGCCTATCAAGGTAGAAGGATCATCCTTTCCATTTTAATTCTCATTAGTTGGTGCTGTGTCACACTCATGTTTTATGCAGGTAACCTGGCAGGTAGCCAGGTGTCTGTCTCAGGTGTAAGGAAAAGAAGTATGGCTTTCTCTCTTTTGAATTATAAACCAATTGTTATATATAACAGGGTAAGATGAAGAGCCTGAAATAAACATTCACTTTTAACATAGTGTAATAATAAGTGGATTGGAATATAATAACCTAAGTTATTTTACATTCTTGGAATGTAAGCTCAGACATACAACAGATAACTAATAAATACATTTCTAGGTGGTAAAGCAAGGATTTTGTTACCTTTTAAGGTCTTCGGGCTTCCCCCATCCCCCAATGAAAAGTTTGGTGAGGAGAAGCCTTCTGTAAAATACATCCAGCCGACTCATACCCATGGACTAGTCCTGGGCATCTACACAGAGAGACAAGGGCCATCTTCACAAAGTAGATCAACCGGAACTTTATGGTAAATACAAATTGAAGTCAAAAATGGTGTCAAAGTGAGAAACAGAGGGGGGTTGTGTGCAAGTTCAGGACAGGAATCTGATCTCAAAATGTTGGAACATTTTATTTATGGCTGACCAGAGACTAAATATGTCACACACAATTATTAAATGCATCAAACAGTCTGTGGAATGTCAACATGTGTAGAAAAATTCTAACTAAACAAGTATATTGGCAATATAAAGACAAATAGCAATGGGAATGCGCTAATTGCCTGCTTCATTCACTTGTGTGATACAGTGCCCACAACAGGTGTTATGCCAAGAAACGCATGCCTGCCGAGAAATGCACGCCCTGTTGCAAGAATGCGCATCACTCTAAACTCTTGCATATTGATGAGAAAACAAACTGAAATGTGACCAAAGAGGCAAGATATTCATAACATTATCATGTTTCTTAACCATATAAGCCCTAAAACAGTGGGTTTTATTTTGCAGATGAATTGAAATGAATACGGTTTTGACACATTGACCGAGACATGCATTGGGGAAAAAAGTATTTAGTCAGTCACTAAGTTCTCTCACTTAAAGAGATGAGAGAGGCCTGTAATTGTGATATATCCCTTGTTGGCAATGACAGAGGTCAGACGGTCTCTGTAAGTCTTCACCAGGTCGGCTCACACCGTTGCTGGAATGTTGGCCCATTCCTCCAAGCAGATCTCCTCTAAAGCAGTGATGTTCTGGGGCTGGCAGAGGCAACACGGACTTTCAACTCCCTCCAAAGGTTTTCCATGGGGTTGAGGTCTGGAGACTGGCTAGGCCACTCCAGGACCTTGAAATGCTTGCAGATTGCAGATCCAGTCTACAATTCTGCAGGTCTACAATTCTGTTTCTGGTGTCCTTTGACAGCTCTTTGGTCTTCACCATAGTGGAACTTGGAGTGTGACTGTTTGAGGTTGTGGGCAGGTGTCTCACTCTGTGCTATGCTAGAGCTAGCATAGCCTGTTGTGAATGTGCAGTCTAGTTAGCATATATACCAATGATGGCAGCTAAACGGTTATCTGTAATGACAAGTTGTTTCTCCACCATTAGCATATTTAGCAATAAGCGAATGAGGTTGATTGACGGCGCTAAGAACATCGTCCTGGTTCTGATTGGTTGTTTTTGGCCGCAACAATGCATTACTTTAGCTAGCAATAGTAGCTCAGGGAGGAGATTGATCTTTTCACAGATTATCTGTCTCATAGCAAACTGTCACAACATGGTGACAACTTTAACAAATATGGAGAAAACATATTTTTCATTAAAGTTATATACAGCAGCTTGAACAACATGGCATTTTTTGAAAAGTTAGGATTGTTTCATTTTTATTTTGCATGTTGCAGGTTACTGTTGGGGAGAGGTCTTTCATTAATATTGGACCAAAGAAAGTAAGGCCATTGTGGCGCTTTTGATAGGTCAGATAGACTCAAGAAATTGTAACAGCGGGTGAGCAGGAGGGGGCCCAATATAATTTTTTTGTCATGGGCCTCAAGATTCCTGACGGCGCCCCTGTTTGCAAACCATGAGCGGAGAACCTATTCATTCATTTCTGATTGTAAAACGTTCGACTCATATCTCTCAATAAAGGTGTCAAAACCGTATTTACTTCAATTCATTTGCTACATAAAACCCATGAAGCAAATAGGTTTCAATTTTAGGACTTATATGGTTAAGAAACTGGCTAATATTACGAGTATCTTTAAAAGTTGCCTCTTCGGTCATATTTAAGTCGTTTTCTCATCAATATGCGAGAGTTTAGAGCGATGCGCGTTCCCGCGATAGGGCATGCATTTCTCCGCATAACACCTTTTTCTTTCATACATACTTGTGAAACAGCCCTCAACCAAAGTTTTACTCTTGCTCCAGATAACACAGTGGAAAGGAATTTTAGAAGAGCGCTGTGACAATATGATTCAGAAACGAGACAAGACTAGAAAACCAGAACAATCGGAGAAAGGGAGATCACAATGGAGAAAAGGTAAATGAATGAAGTTCAGCGAGCACGCAACGACACATACGCACACATACACACACACACACCCACCCCACACACACCTACACCCCCCCACACACATACACACATACTGCCCCTGTTCCTCCTGTGCCCATAGCAGGGAGTAAAACACTTGTTAGAAAGCTGATCAAAGTTCAACTCACTGTTAGAAGCATGAAGGTAGTTTGCCGAATCCATTATAGTCAAATTATGAGCAGAGGAAGGTCACCCTACCTCAGATCAGAGCACACATACACGGTGGGAGGTTAGGCTGCTTTTAAGGTTACAGAAAACTCTGCGGCCGAAGCTGTGGGTGGACGGAAGACAGCCGAGCAAATTCAGGCTCCATCCAAATGGATTTTCGTTTTTCTTTTGATTGTCCGTAATCGACAAATAGGAGCGCGACCGCCACCACCTGGACTGGAGTATGAAACAGTAGACGATCATAAAAAAGCATCTAGATTCTTTTGTTTTGTTTTACTTTATTTTCTATTCTTTTCTTTTCTTTCAAAACTACGAAATCAACACGTTTTCCTGGTTTGCAGTTTGAGCTTGCCTTAAACTCACTCACATTTTTCACAAAACCAGCGGATTAATACGGATCCCTCGAGGGGACATGGGGAATTTGTTTTTCTTTTGCGTTCCCTCGCAATACTCTACTGATCACTTCATGCTGCATAATTTAATACTGTCTGCCTTTCTTACTGGGCCGCCGTACCCTGGTTTTGTACTTTGTGCTCTATTTGTGTGGTTTGGGAGAATGTTCCAGTTTCTCTTTGTCATTTTTCAATTTTGTATTCTGCTAATACAAGGTTATGTAAGGTTTTTCCATGAATGTTAATATCTCGTTGTGAAATATCTTAAGTTTTATATCCTTTTCTTGAGTTAATGCACCACACACCTATAATATAAACAGAAACTTTCCGTAAGTGGGAAAGATAAATATTTCTGAGTTAATAAGTCATCTGACTGACAGTTTTGATTGTATCTCTTTTGTGCTGGTTGTCTGAATGGCTTCACGGGCCGTTTTCATGTTCAATTCCATCTCAACTTTAACATGCAGTGAATAAATCGACTTTCGATCAATATTTTGCACCAAAGAGTTAACAATAATAAACACGTTTCATTATGATAAAATACGGCAAACGAATGGCGGTAGAGGGCCGCACTGGGTTAACTCGCGGAATCTCATCTGTCCGTGTATTAATCGAATCAAGGTGTCAAGAGAGACAGCCGGCTCAAATCATTCAGACTACGAACACAACAGAGACACAATCAAAAGTGTCAGATGACCCCGCGATAATAACTCAGAAATAGTGCAAATAGTTTGGATGTATTTTTATTTCTTTCCTACTTAGAGAAAGTGCCTGTTTATATCATAGGTTTGTGTGGCATTTCTATACTAAAGAAAAAGATCAAACTTCAGATATTTCACAAAGAGATATTAACATTCATGGAAAAATCTTACATAAACTTATTAAAGCAGAAAGTACGGCGGCCACCCCAAGAAAGGCTTACAGTATTCAATTACGCCGCATGAATTGATCAATACATTTTTTGCGAGAGAACGCAAAAGAAAACATGTTCTCCATGTTCCCCATGTCCCCTGGTGGGCTCGTGAAAACCTCTTAAAACGTGGCAAACTAGCAAAAAAATTACAACTAAGCAAACATAAGTATACAGTGAAAAAAATATGAAATAAGCCAAAGGTAGAAAATATGCAAACATTCTCTCTCTTTAGCTCTTCATCCGCTCTTCCACTCACACCCTCCTCTCAGACGAAGAAGAAAATAAAGGTTTTAAAACATAGACATGAATTTAAGTCTGTCATATATTTAGCATCTCGAGCCACACTCCATTCCAGTAGATGGCGGTAATGCACATCTAAACGTTGCTTGCCAACCGCCATAAAAACAACAAGGAGAAGAAGGAGAAGAAGAAGAAGAAGAAGAAGAAGAACAAGATGGCTGAAAGTATGGCCGATGCGGCTGAGCAGTCATCCGCTCCAGACACTGAACAATTAAAACTATCTGACTTATTGGAGCGTGGTTGGAAGATACTTGAGGAACTGGACAGTTCAAACGAACCGTTTGGCCCGAACACCGTGCATCGCATTAAACGCGGCATTAACATGTTGGAAGACGCGTCGAGGATGGTTGTTCAGCTCGACCTGTTTAGCCGTAACGAAGAGGTGGAAGAGATCGCCACTGCAGACCTGAAGTACCTGCTGCTCCCTGCCCTGCTAGGGGCCCTGCACATGAAGCAGAGCAGCCAGCACAAGCGGCTGGAGACGGTGCAGATAGCACGGGCTTACTTCATGGATTTTTTAAAGACGTGTCATGACTACAACATCTCACAGTTTGAGCTGCCGAAGCCATCAAATGATGTTTCCGAGGAAACATCGGAGGGCGTAGTTTCCAAAGCCAAGGTAAAAGCTACCCTGAGCTCTATATTACACGTGTACTACTCATAATATACATGTAAATGCTAACATCAGGAAAATCTTACAGGTATGGTTTAAAGGAGTTTATTTTCAAAACGCAAGGTTTTGATATAAAAATGAGATTTAAGTTTTAAATATTTTTCGACCTTTTAATTTTACACCTTTTTGTAAGTGAATATACATAAAACTTAGTTATTTTAGTTGCAGACTTGCACATTAAACCGTATTTGAAGCACAGACAGAAAGAAGGCTGTGTAATAATGCCTCTCTGTGTCTTGGCAACATGTTCCCACGCCACAGTGAAAATATTCTGGTTTCCCCCAGAAAACTTGCCAGGCCGGGTGGTCAGGGCACCGAGGCGGTCTACAATGTTTCTGTATTAACAGATGTTAAGTTGACAGGAAATATAAAATGTTACTGGAAGACATTGCCGACAACCCACAACCATAGAATCTCAAAACAATCTCAAAAACAACAAATAAAAAATCAAATTATTTGCACTTCTGTTTTATCCAAATTAAGTAATCAGTTAGTGGATCTAAAAACACATGTTGCACTTAAAGCTTTGCTCACAAAAAAAATTAAAATCTCACTGCTCGCTCAAGACATACCTCCAGTATGTGCATTGCTCTTTGATTGTTTTAGTTCAAGGTGGCAGACATTACAGCACTGTGCGCTGCCTGGCTTCATGCAGCGGGAGAGAGGGTGAGAACACTCACAGTGTGCGCTTTGTGCTTGCTACTTCTTGCCTATTGCTCCTTGGTTAGTGTCCATAGTTGAGCATTGTTTACCATTAGTGCATTGCCTCAATTACTATGTTTAATGGTGCAAAGAGTGATGGTTTCTGACATGAGCGATATGGGCAAACGCCCAGGGCGTTATGTTTTTAGGGATGGAATGAGACTTCCGTGATTTGTGGTGGCACAAAGATGGAAGCAAATATTTGTTATATTTATTTCAGCTCTAAGTATTTAATATCTAAGTGTTTTTATGGGAATGTGGATCTTTCAGATCAATTTGAGAAGCAATTTTGATCATATTTCACATTTTATCGTGTCGTGTAGCGCGGGGCACTGGTCTTGGTCTTGACTTGGTCTCGGACGCTAAAAGTCTCGGTCTTGCCTCGGTCTCGATACACTCTGGTCTTGGTCTCGGGTTAGGTGGTCTGGATCACAAAACTGGTTCATACAGGTCATTGAATACCTGAAAAGTCACGGAATTTGCAAATAAGGGCAAAAATGCTATTTTTTCTGTGGTGAGTGTGTTTCTTTGGTTCTCGCCTCGGACTCTACTGCATTTAGCCTCGTCTCGGTGTTAAGACATTGAGGACTCTATTTTATTTCAAGGCCACTCAAGACCACAGCTGTGGAAA
Organism: Phalloptychus januarius; assembly: GCA_902982915.1. Classification (NCBI taxonomy): domain Eukaryota; kingdom Metazoa; phylum Chordata; class Actinopteri; order Cyprinodontiformes; family Poeciliidae; genus Phalloptychus; species Phalloptychus januarius. Next base: position 2,844,315 of record CADWAE010000470.1, on the reverse strand, counting down.
TATAACTAAACTACCAGCATATTGTCCAGTTTATTTGTCAACAGTTTATTTGTTTTAACTGGATACAACAGACCTGTTGCTTGAGACCGTTAGACATAAATTTATGGACTTTGGTTTACTTGTGTGTCTGTGTTCTCAGTCTTTTTCTGCAGGTCCATCAAATTTGGTTGCCATGGCAGCAAAGAGACAAGCGAAGATTGAACGATATCGACAGAGAAAGGAACTGGAGACTAGACTGTCGGATGTTCACAAAGTAGTGGAGAGTGGACAGGCCGATGACGAGGTCAGCAGAGAATTTTACCTTCTGAATGTCCAGAGATGGGTTGCTGTTTGTCTGGAGGAGATGGAGGCCATTGACCAGGAGTTGGAGATACTTAAAAACATGGATGTTCTGAAGCAGAGTCCTGCTAACCAACCAGCTCAGCCACCCAGAAATCCCATGAAACCCTTCATCCTCACTAGAAATGCTTTACAGGTGAGTTTGTGTGATGAACTGGTTTGTAAGTCAGTTCATGTGACCTTTAAAAATCGTTAGCATTCTTAAAGTGCATCTTTCACTTTAAACATATGTTGAAGCCTTTGTATCGTACCCAGTCTGAAATTCATATTCTCACTGCATACATGGCCCATATTTCAAATGAAAAGGCACTAGTACCTCCTGAAAGTAGCGCCCCTAGCGGCAACCATTAATGATGTAGACGGAGTAAAACTTTCCAGACTATGCAGCTAAAAACAAGATCTGGAGGAGGTGCCCAGTCCTGAGCATTGAATTGGCAACATGTTTAGTATTGAAAGCTCATAGGTGAGCCAGAAGCTAGAGCTATTGACAGCATCGTAAACAGAGTTCATTTAAATAGATGGAGAGCAGATATTATGCAGACAGACCTTGAAATGGGGCTGGGCCAATGTACTTGATGTAGCCCAAGTTTTGAAATTTCCAATGGTGAAAATGGCTCTATTGCAACCATTGAGTATAAATTCAAACAATGAGCTTTCACCATCTAATTCACTGAGTGTCGTTTATCCAAGACCCTACGAATGCCTCACTAGCCCTTCCTCCCTCCCAACTTGAATATTTTCTTCCAGTGTTTTAGCAATCTGCGCTACCTCGTCAGTACCCACCGTAGCATATTTAGATAGACACAGCTATCTAGATATGCTACAGAAGGAAAATCTATCTCTCAAAAACAGCAACCGTCATGTTTCAATACCAAAGACCTTAGCAGTTAGTGTCAATGTTAAATATAGTAAACGGAACTCATTCCTTAAGTGGCGCTTACCTTAGCAGTGATGCATAGCAGTTGAAAAAAATCTGTAAATGACAGAAACTTTTCTAAAGCACCTGAATCCCTGTTTGAAAATACCTGCTTGTATAAATGCACTAAACTCCTTGAGGAGAATAATGTGGGTATTTTAATATGTAAAGCTGGTACATTTTAACACACAAAAACATATTGCAACCCTACCTTCATGAAATACACATGGCAGCGCATGTTGAGCCAAAACCAACTCCATTTTGTCTCTGTTCCCCATCAGCATTGTTCTTTGCCTTCTCCACCTCTGCTGTGTTATGGTGGTACTGCAGTGGATTCCAGCCCAATTTTTTCATGTCTTTTGGGTCCCATCTAATATTCATTCAGGTCACTTTTGTTTTAAGCCTCCTTGCAGCAGTGCACGTTGCAGATCGCCATGTTAGTTTTCATACCGAGTGGTAAAAGCTGGATGAATCTCACCCAAAGTTAATCATTTTTTCCTGCCTCACCATGTCCAGATCAATCGCAGGCTTCAGTTGCACATGAACAAATTTTAACCACACATGAGCGAACCAAACCTCCTTGAGTTCTGCAATCACATCGCAACCTCTGGGCCCCATTCACCTCCAGTTATGTCACACAAATACCACGTTTTTTCTAGGAGAGCTTTTTTGTTGATTCAACACTTGAAAATATTCACTAGCTAATTAGAAACCAAATACAGCAACCAGATTTACAGTTTGACCCCGGAAAATATTTTTATACCATTTAAAAGAACCTTGAATATGCACTTTAAGAAACAGTGTCAGCTAGGTCATGCTGCTAGACAGATGCAAGGAATATGAAACCGATTGGTTAAAACAGTTCAGATAGGGTCTGCCATCAGCTGCTGTATAGGTTGAAATATGCTGAGTCACTGTGCGATGGATTTAATTTCTCTTGTCCACAGGCTCAAGTGATCGGCGCTGGGTATCCAAGCCTCCCCACCATGACAGTGGATGACTGGTATGAGCAACACAGAAAACACGGAGTCCTGCCTGATCAGGGCATGCCGAGCAAAGTTGCTGTGGAGGACAACACTGATGTGCAGGCAAGAGAGGAAGAAAAAGAGAAAAAGGCTGAGAATGATGATGAAGCTTCTTTGTTACAAGCCAGAAACTGGGATGAGTGGAAAGATGATCACCGCCGAGGATATGGAAACCGCCAGAACATGGGCTAATCCTTTCTTAACACACTCTTAATTTCATGTTTGTAATGTAAACAATAAAGTGGATGTTCCTCACATTATTACTCCTAAAAATAAGAATGTCTCAAAATTTGGAATGGCCCGTTTTCTTTGATTTATCTTCTGTAAAAAGAGCTGTTTGATAAAACTATGAATCAGGACGAATAGCTAAAACATCTTTAAGCAGCTTTCTTCTTTCAAAGAAGCACTATGAAATGATGTTAACCAAAGGATGCACGTATCGGCACCATTGTGCATTTAAAAGATCTTGTTCTTGCCTAAAACTGATCCGTGTGATGTCCCCAGACCTGAACATCTCAGAACGTCAGGTTAAAGAAAGCATTCAAGTGATTTCTTGTTGTATTGTTGTGTATGCAGCTGCTGGAAAGGAGACTTCTAATAAAAATGCTGAGCATACTCTTGGTTAGCCCACAGAGAAGGTCATCATCTAGAACATAGAAACATGAAATATTTTATAGCAATTTCAATGTTACAACTCATTTTAACTTATTGATATTCTTTTATCAAACCTGTGCTGATTGATTTTTTTGTCACAAGCATATTATCTCTGTTTCGGTGAAAAATGTGTCTCCTAATTTAAGGAGAAACATTTTTCCCCAAAACAGAGATAATATGGTAATACAACAATTTAAAAAGCACTATTGGTGATAAAGATCATCTAAACTCACAACTGATTGTTTTTGCTAGAGTAGCTTATGTCCAGTTTTTTTCCAGTATGCACATAGAAAATAATTTTTTGGTGTGTGCGTCAATTACTGCCTTAAAGAAATGTACGAATCGCTGTTTGTCAGTAATGCCATTTTAACCAAGGTACATAATAACTGGTTGCTATAGCAATTTCTGCCTTTTTCGGTTCGCTGTGGTTACCACCAGTTCTGACTTTTAAAAAATTTTTATTGTGATATAAGACAAGTAGTACTTTGGGTATTTGTAGTGTTTGTTGATATGAGAGAGGAAAAAAGATTATTTTAAAATCATGGCTCATAGTAAAATAGCATTATTACTACTGAAGAGAAAATAATGAAGTAATATGAGCAATAATTAATTGGGCAGACAGTAGATCAGTGGGTGCAGCACAGTGAACCCAGGCCACAAACCATCAATCCATAAGTTCCCACTCAGCCCATGTTAGCCAAAGAATAGTAGGTCTATCTTGTGTGCTACATTTTGCACACAAGATATAGAAGAAGCCAACGTTTTACATTTTGGTCCATTTCAGGATGGCACAGGCTATCCATATATTTTTTAAAAGATGCATTCTCTAGAATAACATTTTGGTATGATAACCCTTCCAAAGTGGTAGCTGGGTCAAAGTTATCAGCTCATTACATTGACAAAGTTAGACAAATTCTGTTTTGGAGATTGATGTACGTCTGGTTTAGGCTCATAATATGAGCAGTGTTTGGTATCATCTTGGCTTTTATTTGGGGGGATGGTGTTTCGGATTTTTAGGGTGTCACTGGTGTCTGGTTTGTTAGTTATAAAAAGGTTCATCAGCAATAGTAGAAATTTACACTTGCATAAACTTTAGAAAGCAGATTTTGAGTTTTTCTATCTGGGTTACCATTACGTAGCCTACATAGAAACATGATGGCATGGGAGGAAACCACCCTCGCTAAATCACACATTCTTAGGTTAAAAAAGAATAACTATTTCAGATACTAATGACAGCATAATTCAGATTGTAGTAAATTTCTGCCAAGATGATGACCTTAGACATATCGCTACCAACTTAGGTTTGGTGATGTTGATTTTAGTCCGGCCCACAAACGAGTTAATCAAAAAACAAAATCAGTAAGATGTACTCATTACACTTAGAAAGCTTTAAGTGGCACCGTTAACAGGTCTGGCTGGGAGGTTAGATTGCTGCAGGCCACTCAGCCTCTAACTGCTTAGCATCCGAACATCAACCTGGAACATAAGTCTCTGAACTGACTTGAAAGAATGAAAGCCTCAAACAACAGAAGACCCTACTGGTATTTGGAAATGCAACCGTTTCAGTTTGTTTGTCACATTCGTAGGAAGCTGAACTCTACTGCTGACTATTTAACATGCTGGCTGACCATGGAGTTTCCAGAAGAGGGGGAGTGTGTGGAGGTTCCTTCAGTTTTTCCCCAGTAATTGGCAGGGGGAGACGTCCAGTTGTAAGGCAAAACCAAGAAGTGGAGCAATCCAGGGTGCTGGAAGCAGGGGACTCGACTCTGGAGTCTGCAAATAGTACAATTGCTTTATGGTATTAAGTTTTGTTTCACATTTGTGTTGTAGTTCTAATGTGTTGGCTTGAATTAGTTTAGGTTTGGTCATTGTTTTTCTTGGTCTGTTCCTCACAACCCCCTCGTTTGGGTATAAATACCCCAATGATGTGATCATTGTGTAAAGTCAGTTCTAGTTATTAGTGGTGGGTCAGGTGACCAGCACCTAACAGACACATACTCAACTTATGGGGAACAGTGTATATACGTGCACATAAATTCAGAGTCCATGCAGGCAAGCGGACGGAGCTTGAGCCCCTGCCCCTTTCATCCTTGATGCCCCTTTTTGAGGATTGTTTACATTTTTATTTTTTCCAATTTTTTATTTATTTGTTTATTTCTATCTGTATGTCAGAAGGCCTGCTTGTGCCCCTCAGGAATAACATTTAGCTAAATATAATAACTGAGCTAAATAATCTAGTCTGGCTGCCCTCAGTCTAATAATGACTCAGTTCCTCAGCCTCCATGTTGTTCAGACACCAGGTCCATGGTGAGGGGGGGGGGGGGGGCTGTGCCCCTACTATTAAATTTGGGCAGAATATTTTTTCATACACTGGTTTGTGAATAATAACTTAGGACTGATATTGACGTTAGAAAAACTGTCTCTATTTATATTTTGCTAATTGTCCTGCAATAGCTGGAAACAACCCGCCTCGCCCCGAAACACAGAAACGCTTCGGCTGCAGAGAAAACTTCTGACTTTGACTGAATCAGGCTGCTGAAGGCCCGGTTCTACAGGCCCGGTTCGCTGAAGGCGGCCTGAGTCGGTCCTACCGACAGAGAGAAAGAATGTTTTTCTGCTGAGACTGTCAGCGCGAGTCACGACGTCTGGTATCGGGTCTGGTACCGTCTCTGGTACCGGCAGGTCAGCTGCAGGTTGAAGCTGCTGCTGACAGGATCTGGCCTGGAGGTGAGCGGCTGGAAATAGAGGTTATTGCAGAACCTGAAATGTTAAAGGAAGATTCGGCCCAATCACAAAATAAACATCAGAGAAAATACTGTAGCAATAATTAGAACCACAATTAAATGAATCAAAATGTCCCCAAAGCATCAGCAGACTGACATACGGGCTACCAGGGGATTCCAGGTAGATCCCAGGTAGATTCCAGGTAGATTCCAGAGCTGCGCATCGCAGCAGCTGTTCATGCAGGGCCGGCCCAAGGTAATATGGGGCCTTAGACAGAACCCCCCCCCCCCACTAAGAACCTCAGCATCACTAACGTGTTTAAATATAGATGAGGAGAATCTGTGTGAGGGAGACCAGGTTTATTGGCTGAGTTTAAAATCAATCACTGATTATTGGTTATTTGCTGTGATGCAAACACAAAGATTACACCATATTGTAGCCATGGTAACATAACAATCAAACTATCAAGAGGATTTCTGTCTACAAAAATACTCAGCACCTCTGCAGTTGTTGATTGTATCAGAGATGAACAAGAGGCTGAGTACAGAGATCTAGTGGACTGTGTGTACTTCATTCCAGATGTCTTTGTTCACCACATTATTTGCCTCTATGAAGGTTTATTCTCTGGTGGGCTTACTGTGTATTGCTTAATGTATAAATGATGTAATCTGAACTTATTTTTTTTGTGGAAACAATGATCTCTTCTTGAATATAAACAAAACAAAGGACATGACATATCTTACATGTCCCCACAGGCTTAAAAATTAGATATACAGTTTGTGGTTCTGAAGCCACAGCAAAGCAAATTTTATAACCTTTTCCTGGATTTCTTTGAGAGATCCCCTGTTCCTTTTTTATTTTCTATTTTTATTTATTCGAGTGGTTTACTAATTAGTAGGACAGCTAGCTTCCAAGAATTTATTGTAATCTGCTTTGTTTGGGGAGAACATTTAAATGGGAATATTCTGATGCTTTCAGTATTGTACATTGCTATGGTATGCGATAAAATAGCTTAGATAGGAAATCTGTGCGATCATTTAAGTCATTATGTAGAGACTCTAACTCTATCCCACAGTCACAATGACCTGAGAGCCGATCTTAAAGAGGAATGGGAGGCCACACCTTGGCAGTTTGTGGACAGCCTGTGTAACCGGATCCTTTCTGCGTTGTGCTGGTTTTTGATTGATCAGGCCGTGACACAGTGTGCCTTTAAAGGATGATTTATTCTGACGAGAATAACATAGAAATAACCGTGTTACAGGCTGCCCGCTTAAGTCCTCTAAGGGACGCAAACAATTTAAAACAATACCACAGAAGAAGAAATAAAAAGGAGGTGCTTCCAATCTTAAAGTAACACGGTCAAAACAATGACAGAGTTTTTAGAGGTGTATAAGTCAGGTAAAATACAAGTAACAATACAAAAAAAGTAAAAATACAAAAGAAAATGTCTTTTCTTTTCATAGCCAAAAGAAAATACATTTTGTGTAATTATAACAAAAGAGTAGTACAACCAGGTACATGCAGGTTGTTGTCAATCTGTAATTGATGCTCAAGGGAACCTGGCATTGTTGTTGAGACAGTGCAGGAAAAATATACCCCAAAATACTGCATTTCTAAAAAAATATATATATATATGGTACATTATAAAACAAAAAGCAGTCAATGTGGAACAGAACACCATGTTCCACATTGACCCAGTGTGAATCACAGGGTCCAATCAATTTTTTTTATAGTACTTTTTTCCCCCTCTTCTTAGTCTTATAGCCTATATCAAATTTGGACCTTTTAATTGTTTTGTAACAATCAACAAATTTCAGCTTTCTGTCCATTAACCATTTGTTGATTTTCAAAACTGCACCTCTGTAGTTCCACAAGGTTCACCGCAGATTCTCATAGAAAGCTCACAAAACAGGTGGTCTAAATGTGAGACCAACCCATTGTGGTAATTTTTACGTGAAGTTATTCAGTTTTTTGGGAAAAATTTTTGTAGGTGGATTTTTTTGCCAACCATATATTGTCTTTGAATGTTACAGTTTTTTTATACTGTTCATTAGTCCATCTGTTTATGGTAACTACAATCAATGTTGTTAGATTAAAAAAATAAAAAACAGAGGAAAAAAACATTGACCAACAACAATACAAAGCAAAATGATATCATGCATAGTAAATCTAAAAATCAAGCAAAATAAAAACAGAAGTAAATTGAAACATGTTAAAACTACAATTTCAGTATAGTCAGACATCTGCATGTACTTGTCAGAACCATAAGTGTCATTCAATTTATAATTATTTTTTCACTAAACACAGCAGATCATTACAACTAAAATCTATATATAATAATTAATCTGCATGTCCTAGTAAAATTCTAACAGTACTCCCAGCAAACTCATAGTCCAGGTCCAAAGCATTCCAGACTGTAATGGACTTTCAAAGCCATTTAGTAGGTACTCCACTCGAGACCAAGATCCATTGTTAGGCAAAGGATGTACACCTAAAGTCCAGCACATCAGGTTATAGACATCCACTGCTCTAATTGGAGCTGCTCGAACATTCTTCTTGAAGTCTGGGTAGAGAAAGAAAATCTATTTAGATCTCTGCTTTAGATTTTCTCATTCTAGTTTCAACACAATGTCATAAAAGCCTGACACAGCACCAATACACATTTTCTGTTTCAAATATACATCTTCTACTTTTTTGTAAATTGTTTTATTTATGTAATAGATTTCCAACTTGAAAAAAGAACGCCACAGTCACCTCCAAGCAAACACACAACAGTGGGGGGGCATAAGATGGACAGGTGGTATTTCACAGCATATCCATAAAACACTGCATATTAAATCCATCCATCCATCCATCCATCATCCCTCCATCCCTCCATCCTCTATACTTTATATACTTTCTTCGTTAGTCAAGGTAAATCAGATTTTCTCCAGATTGCTATGAAAATATGATTTTGTCTTTCCTGTATTTCTTATCTGCTCACATGCACACTGCTGCACGCTTACATAGCTATGACATATAAGACTGTGACAGTCAAACATAAACGAAACTGAGGCTAATACCTCTTAGAGAGGATGCAGAATGAGGAAAAGATAAAAGCAGATTTTGCATTGCTATCTTTAAGGTGTGCTGAGTGGAGCCCAACTGGACAGTGAATATCACTCTGTATCTATTTCTTTTATATGAATTGTAACATTTGATCATTTTTGGCATTAAAAACTGTGTTATACTTAAGGAACTGTTTTATCCCATTGTTTCTCAAGGTAGTGACTCAGGGGTGTCAAACTCCAGTCCTCAAGTAGCGCTGTCCTTCAGTTTTTAGATGTGCCACAGATACAAAACACTGGAATGAAATGGCTTAATTACCCCCTTCTCCTTCTTCTTGAGTAGACAAGCTCTCCAGAACCTTGCGGTCATTATTCTATTCAGGTGTGGTGCAGCAGAGGCACATCTAAAAGTTGCAGGGCAGTGGCCTCCAGGTCTGGAGTTTGACACCTGTGCTCTGAGGGCTAATGATCTGGTCCCAGAACTGTTAAACAAACCTGGTTGTTGCATGGAACAGAAAAAGGATAGAACACAACAACCGGAGGCTTGTCCACGTCGGTTCCCAGGTTCCTGAGACCAGGGCTCTCTTCGCAAGGAAATCCCAGACCATGATGTCCAAAAATGTAGCTTGTTGTGTGCACAACTAAACAGGTAGGCAGAATGTTTTTTATGCTAGCACTTTGTCTCACTGCAAAGCTTGATTCTTGCTCACCCTTTCCTGCCTTTTTGTCCATAAAGTACAGAGTAACATTCAGTTAGTGTATCCTACTTTGGTAAACAGTAAATGTTTACCAAAGTAGACATTTACATCTCTTATTTCATCTCTCATAAGATGAAATTGTTGAAGAGTGTATTATTAAGAACCATGTTTAGAAGATTAATGAGGTCATTTGGGATTGTCAAAATAGACACTCACTGTTTTGAAAAGTTCAATTCCATCAGCTATAAATTAAAAACAACTGTTTCGAATCATTTCATTGGGAAATTTAATTGCTAAGTGATCATCCACATTCTGGCATAAACACAAGAGTTGCAGTTTCCTAATGCTATCAAAAGAAATACCCAGAAGACCTTTATGCTTATTCTTGAAAAGTTACAAGAATTTAAGGATACTCTAAACTACACCAAAATAGTTTTACTTGATTTAAATGAATTTTCTATTTCCAAACAATTTTCAAATTGCAAGCATTAGTAAACAAATATGATTTGAAGACAAACAAAATTTGAAGTGAAATATAAGTAATGATTCTCATTTGGAATTTTATTTAGATATATGATTTAAAAAGTGAACATTTAAGGCTCTTAACTTAATGTTGTTCTTGACTTGTGATTTGACAAGTCAGAGAAACCCAAGATTTCCTAAACTTTTCTAGAGGAGAACCAGAACCACAACTCAGAGTTGTGACTGGTTAGTACTCGTATTTGGGTCCACTGGACCCTAATATTAAATAGTTTGTAAATGGGTCGAGGCATTTACAAACCATCTGAATCGACACCTTTGGTGGAGAGAAGCAGTGGTTTAACTTTGAGGGATTTCTGAATGACAGAGGTTGAAGTCCATATGTCATGGGCCTGGGTTGGGGTCAGAATGCAGATGAAATGGTAACCAAGAGCTTTGCTTTTTGGATTGGCTCATTTTTCTGTGCTGGCATTACAGCAGTAAAAGCCCAAGTCAGTCTGCCACTTTATACCACCATCACTCATAAACAAAAAGATGGAGCATTCAACTTTTCTTAAAGGAGCTAACTGTCATCCCAGTCCCGAAGAGTTATTTTTTTCTCTTATAAGAAATCTTGTACTTTTGTCTCTTTTTGGCAAATGTATCTTTAGTTACTGTGTTACATACTAGATGTTAAACGTGGTATAAAAATGTGTTACTAGATTACAAGTAAAACAAAATACCATACTAACATTTGAAATTAATTTACCTGGTCCTACGGCCAAGAAAAAGCCTCTCATGTCAAGGAACTCGTTATCATAACCATGCCAGCCATTTTGCCAAGCTGATGCCTCTCCTGAGTCATTTTTCCAGTAGGGTAGTGTTGTCTTGTTCTGCAGAGAACACCAATACATACTCATGACAAGAAACATAACATGCAAAGTAAACAGCACGTTATATTTATATAATGTATGTACTGAATACATGATACCAGTCTTTACTGGTCATGAAGGGTGACAGATATCTGTGTAATCCACAAATTCACTGTGAATGTGCATCCAAATGGTTAGGGGTAACATTTCAGTTTTTTAATTAAAAGATATAGATCCTGTTCATTACTTTCATGGGCAGAATTTCTGTTGAGGGGTGTTGAGGGGATCCGTTTTGGTGGGCTTGGGATGGCGCCTCTGCTTTTTGCGGATGATGTGGTCCTGTTGGCTTCATCAGGTTGTGATCTGCAGCTCTCGCTGGAGCGGTTTGCAGCCGAGTGTGAAGCGGCCGGGATGAGGATCAGTGCCTCCAAATCCGAGGGTCTTGAGCCGGAAAAGGGTAGAGTGCCTTCTCCGGGTCGGGGGGGTGGGGGGGGGGTGTCCTGCCCCAACTGGAGGAGTTTAAGTATCTTGAGATCTTGTTCACGAATGAGGGAAGAAGGGAACGGGAGATCGACAGGCGGATTGGTGCAGCCTCTGCAGTGAAGCGGGCGCTGTACCGGTCCGTCGGGTGAAGAGAGCTGAGCCAAGCGAGCTCTCGATACGGTCGATTCGTTCTACCTCATCTATGGTCATGAGCTTTGGGTCATGACCGAAAGAACGAGGTCCCGGATACAAGCGGCCGAAATGGGTTTTCTCCGTAGGGTGGCTGGGCTCTCTAGTGGAGAGACACCCTGTCTCTCCACTTAGAGATAGGGTGAGAAGCTCAGTCATCCCAGAGGGACTCAGAGCAGAACCACTGCTCCTTCACATCAAGAGGAGCCAGTTGAGGTGGCTTGGGCATCTGTTCAGGATGCCTCCCTGGTGAGGTGCCCCAGGCCTGTCCCTCCGGGAGGAGGACCTGGGGAAGACCCAGGACACGCTGGAGGGACTATGTTTCTCAGCTGGCCTGGGAACACCTTGGGATTCCTGGAGGAGCAGGAACAAGTGGCTGTGGAGAGGGAAGTCTGGGCCTCCCTTCTTAGGCTGCTAGCCCCACGACCCGACCCCGGATAAGCGGATGGATGGATGGATGGATGACTGTAAAGAGAAACACATGCCTGCTGTGAATCCCAATACTCACACTCCCACCCTCATTCTGGTGGGTAGTGTTGTAGTGTGTCCCACATTCTCCACATCCGCCCTTCGCTCCACCCATTTTGGGTCCGATTTCCGCCCTTACACAAAGTCCGCATTTCTACGGATTCGGCGAAATGCTTCACAATTACCCACAATTCATCACTGCATGTGACGTTTTGAGTTAAAGGGCGGATTCATGACAATGTGTTGTTTTTCAGGTCTTTACTGAAGATTCAAAGAAAATACTGTGACAAGGAACAGTAATAAAAAATGTTTGATATGATAAACTGAGGAGAAAAAAGAAGAAATACAGAATAGTCACAAACTGTGAGGAAAGTAAAACAAAATGTCACATATGCAAGACAAATTTCAAATATTAAAATAAGATATCAAAATATTAGTATAAAAATTGGGCTTTTGTGATGTTGCAATGTTAAAGCATTCTCTTAGAATTATTTTGCTTTGAAAATTGAGGTGATTTTTAGAAAGCAGTATTTGTGAATAAAACTTAGGCAGAGCATTAAATATATTATAAATTAACTCTTCATCCACTATTAGAAGACCCAATTTTATTATATTAACTCTTAAAGATAAAAAAAGATCAATATCCACTTTTAAAAATCTTTCTAGAAGCATTAATGAAGTCGCAGTTGAAAAAAGTCTTAAAATCTCAGCCACAAAACGCAAAGGAATTTCTTTTGCAGAAAGTCATTATGGGGAAACCTTTATACATAATTAGGAAATTAATACCCTAAGTTTTTTTGTGGGAGTGCAATAGAAAGCTATTTGGTTCTTATTTCATCTAGTGATATCATTGTGATTTTGAAACAATTGTTTTATTCTCAGGGTGGAGGAGAAGGAAATTGATGTCAGAGTCACTTATGAATTTCTTGTAACATTTTTGGTCTATAAAGTCACAGCAGTCATAGTTTCTTTTAAAAAAGACATTTTAGTTCCATTAGTCTTTTTCTTTTTTCAAATGTAGCATTAGGTTTTTTTTTATATATGCCATATGTTTGTCCTTAACTTGATCTTTGTTGGCTCATTAGGTCCACTTTATAACAACGGTGAGGGAAAAACTAACTTTTATGAGTTAACTCATAAAACTAAAGGTTTTATGAGTAAAAAAGAAATCATGAACCTAATTAAACAAATAGTAGACTGTTAAATTGATTATTAGTACATTTTAATGTGTATTTTTTGCCATCTTGGAAATATGGCAAAGATAAAATATTTTCAAAAGTAAAGTATTGAAATAATTGTTGTTTCACAACTCAACATGTGTGATTACATCGAATTTTTTACATTCAGCAAGTGATAAGAAAACACACATCTCCAACAAATATCTCCACCAACGACTTAGGAAAGCAAAAATACCTTTACTGTACATTTAAAATAATTTGTTTTGAAGCAGTTGTACTTTTTAGCAGCACAAATGCCTAAACAGTCGAAGTTACGACACAGGAGCGTACTATCCCAACTCTCATATTTTTGCACCCTTGTAAAACTACGCACTCGAACACTGATGTGCACGTGACTGAATCCACACTTCACAGAGCGCCGTAGGGTGTGCACTGAGCATTGCATGCCCTGTCGCAGGAATGCGCATCACTCTAAACTCTCATGGAAAATGGACTGAAATATGACCAAAGAGGGAACTTTTAAAGATATTTGTAACATTATCACATTTCTTAACCATGTAAGTTCTAAAACGGTGGGTTTATTTCACAGATGAGTTGAAATAAATATGGTTTTGACACTTTTATTGAGACATATCAGTCGAACGTTTTACAGTCAGTGTCTGATGAATATGTTCTCAGCTAAAGGGTCACAATTCCCTGCTTTTTCTTTTAACGCCATAATAGCTTAACACAGCAGTTCCCAAAGATTTTCTTCTGGCCCCCTATGGATTACAACAAAATCCCCCCCCAAAAGGAAAAAAAAATCAACTGGTCACACACATGGTTCAACCAGACATAAACCTATACACATATTTTGTTTTCAAACTCCACTGAAGTTTATTTCGCTCTTCAGGTTGCAACAAAACAAACTACAAACCATCTTTACAGTCAAACACTTTTGTGTCACTGTTTTTCTTTTAGTTCTATACTGTGGAAGAGTTTTCTTTGCTGTCAGTGCTATTTTTATTTGTAACAATATTCAACTTTGCTATCATTTAAAAAAAGCCCCTGTGCAAAACATAAACAGCTCCCTGAGAGTTCGTTGGTTTTTTTTCATTCATCGCCCCCCCCCCCCATCCCCCTGCCCACAATGGCACTTTGGGAACCACTGTCCATTATGTAGAAAATGTGATATCAACCTTAACTGTCTAGTCTAGTAACGTAGAAGAGGATGCATTTTAAATTATGAGCCTGCCGTCTGCATCCCTTGTCCTATTGATATGAAACTCATACCAGCAGTTAAGAGAACAAGTGTGATTATGTAGAAAAGCTGTTTTTTCATAATACCCATTTTGTACAGTTATTTCTCTTAACTAATAATAAACTGTTAAGAGGGATAGCAGGGGGATTTATTTTTTGGTAAAGCAAATTAATAGTCTGCCAATATTTGCATGCCCAATCTATTTCCCCTAAATATTGTTCTATTCATATGAAACTCATACCAGCAGTTAAGAGAAGTGTGGTTATGTACAAAATGTTATTTCACTCTTTTCTTCTTCAAGTTAGCAGGGGGGTGCATCTTTCAACCAACCCTGCCAATATCTGCATCCCCTGTCTATTGTCCTATTAATATGAAACTTATACCAGTAGCTCATGGAACAAGTGTGACTATGTAGAAAAGATTATTTCACTCTTAGCTCTTTGTTTCTTCAAATTTGGAGTGGGATGTATTTTATGGATTTTATGGATTTTGAGCCTGCTGATATTTGCATGCCCTGTTTATTTTCCCCAAATATTGTCTTATTGATATGAAACTTATACCAGTAGCTTAGAGAATAAGAGTGATTATATTCAAAAAGTGAAATCCCTCTTAACTCTTTACTTTATACATTCTAAATATATTTTAAATGTAATTTGATCACAAAAATAGTACATTTAAGATATACAAGCACATTTATATTGCATAAGAAGCCATAAAAAGTACACAAAATATAATGTTAGTTGTTCCAAAAAGAACATTATAGTACACATAGTGTATTTTAGTAGTAATTACACTGTAATAAATCACAATTTAAAGTGTACCAAGTACAAAATTAGTTGTTCCAAAATAACACACTTAAAGTATACTGATGATTAGTCTGGCTTCAAGTATGCTGAAGTTTAACATGCTTAGTATATTTACTTTTTTACCTGTCCAGTTAGTTTTTTATTTTTCAATTGCAAATGAGCAATTTTGTAAGTAAATACATTTAATTTAAAGTGAGGTTTGTTTGTTTTTTACTTTTGTTACAAAGAAAAATAAACTTTTAACTGCAAAATCATAGTCTATTCTGAAAGGCAAATACTCTAACTAAAAAACATGAGATGACAAATAAAAAGTTACATATGTTGATGTAATGCTATTTCATACCTTAGTGATAAACCAGCCTGGTTCAGCAACCAAAGTGAGAGAGGAAACAAAGTTCCCTTTTTTGTAAAGGAACCGTTCAGGGATTTCCTGCCTGGAATAGACGCGCATGTTATGGACCTGGCTCAAGGCAGCATAGACCTGGTAATACACATAAACAGAAACATTCACAACTCCAAAAAACTAATTTCATAAAGCAACTCTGAAATGGCTACTAATCAGCAATCAGAAATGTTACATGCGATCATAGACATAGCAACCAGGAGGGACGGACGGGACAGCCCCCTGTATTAGAGGCAGGTGCATTTGTTTCACCCAAGAAATTCACCACAGTTATGAAAACTATTTGATTTTGAATTTTTTTATTTTGAAGGTGCAACACAGCACCCTCAACACGGCACTCCACAGAGGCAGGAGACGGCAACGAGTCATAAACTCCTTTTTTACGGCCACCAAGGACCCAACATATTTAAGGACACGAGACAATGAAGGTTCAAAAAATAATTGTGTTATTCTTTAACTCTCATGATTTAATTCTTCTGTTCTTACCTCTCTGTGGAGAAAGAAAGAGAGAATTAAATGTTCTCCGGTTCCCGTGTACCAAAACATAAGCAAGTAAAACAAAACCCCCAAAGTATTAACAGAAAGGTGGACCTGGTGAGCCGATCAAAAAGAACAAAACGATACAGCAGGGGGCCGACCCGATACAGGGCCGTCGAAGCCCCTGCTAGTACCGGAACCAAACAAAAAAAGATCTAATACAAAAGAAAAAATCAAAAACAGGACAACCGGTCCCACCAGGCCAAAATCACAACGGAAAAAAACACGCAAACAAAACTAACAGAAGCTGCCGCATGGCAGGCTGGAGGATGAGTATGGCTGCACATTTGATGAATTCATTGAAGAGTTTAAGCAAGCATTTAACCAAGACACTGATAAGACTTTAAGTTCCCATGAGCTGTTGAACCATAAACAAGGGCAAAGATCCATGGCTGACTTTGCTATAGATTTTTGTATAAGGACCGCGGCTCCAGGTTGGAATACTAAAGAGTAAAGAGAGGATGACGGATTTTGAATACAGAGAAATAATCAGCTACCAAGTGATGCCCTAATGCATCAAGTGCAAAATCACATCATCAGGTCAGGGGTGCAAAATGTCCAAGGGACCCCTCACTGCCAGATGCATTTAATAAATTCTACGCCCGCTTTGAGGATCCTAACACCTCCCTCAGCACCAGACTGAGGAAGCACCTCCCAGACCACCTGGTGACACGCCTTTCTATGTGACTACAGCAGATGTGAGGAAGTCCCTCCAAAAAATCAACCCCCATAAGGCTGTTGGCCCCGACAACAAGCCAGGGCGAGTACCAAGGGGCTGTGCACGTCAGCTGTCTGAGGTGTTGACGGACATCTTCAACACCTCTCAGTCACTCTCACCTGTGCCCACCTGCTTAAAAACCACCATTACTGTCACTGTCCCCAAGTGCTCCACAGTGACAAGCCTGAATGACTATCAACCTATAGCCTTAAAGTCAGTAGTCATGAAGTGCTTTGAGAGACTAGTCATGAATCACATCAAGGACTCCATCGACGTCACTGTGGACCCCCAATCAGTATGCCTACAGGAAGACCCGCTCCCCTGCTGACGCCATTTCATTGGTGATCTGCTCTCTCTTGATTTCCCCTCAGCCCTCCACACCATCATCCCACAGACCCTGGCACAGGAGCTCTCCTCTCTTGGACTGAGTTCCACATGGGGAAACTGGATTCTGGATTTCCTGACCAACAGACCTCAGACTGTCAGGATCCACAGCGTTGTCTCCTCCTCCATCACTCTGAGCACTGGCTCGCCTCAGGGCTGCGTGCTGAGCCTCCTTCTCTTCATTCTGCTGACGTATGACTGCTCAGCAAGTCATACGTCTTGCCATATAGTAAAATTGCCGACGCCACAGCAGTAGTGGGACATATCATGAACAATGATGAGTCCAAATACAGAGAAGAGGTGGAACACCTGGTGTAGTGGTGCCGAGAAAATAACCTCTGAACCAACATGAAGACATCCAAGGAAATTGTCGTGGACTTCCGAAGGGACAAGGATCCTCTTCATCCCCTGCCACAGCTGCTCCTCCGAGCTCCTACAACTACAGGTACCTGGGTGTGCATATATCCAGTGACCTCACCTGGACTACCAACACCTCCCATCTGGTCAGGAAGGCCCACCAGTGTCTACTTCCTCAGGAAGCTGCATAGAGCAGAGATAAAAGCTCCTTAGTGCTGAAGAGCTTCTATTGCTATGTGGTGGAGAGCGTTCTCCGCACCTGCATCAACGTGTGGCATGGCAGCTGCACAGAGGACTGAGGGGAACAGCCTTTCCTCCACCGTAGACCTCTACACAGCACGGTGCAGGAGGATGGTGCTCCTCATCATGAAGGACTCCACCCATCCTGCACACAGGCTGTTCCAGCTGCTCCCGTCAGGCAGGGGGCTGAGGAGCATCCAGAGCAAGACCACCAAGCTGAGGACCAGTTTCTTCCCTTCAGCCATCAGACTGCTGAACTCAATATAGCTTCACCTTAGAGATTATTTACACACAGGCACATAACTATATATCACTTAAATTAATTGATTATGAATTTGTTTATTGACCTTATTTTATTATTTATAATTTTTTTGTGTAGTCAATAATCTGGGACCTGAGTACAAATTTTGTGCCAAATGATTTTTATGACAATAAAAAAAAAATCCTTGAAAAAGTCCTGAGAACTGGGCCAGCATTCTGTTCAGTCCTTGTCAGTCTGTCAATTCTGATGGATTTGTAGAGAAAGTTAATTTCTCTGTCATATATTTTCCATTTTCAAGAGATGCATATTGTTGGGTTTTATTTTAGAACAAAACATTGGTTTACATTTGATTCATCTTTGTTCCTGATATGTTTGCTTTGGTCGTTATTTTTATGACACGATTTAAGCTAATGTTCTCTATCAAAGCTCTGAGGCCACAAAATTGCAACATTTATGCAGAGTTTTATTATTTAAAAATGTGGGTACAGAAAAAAGTGACACAGGGTTACCTTTTGGTATGTGGTATTTTTAGGCCACAGGCTGACTACTGGTCCTCTATCCATTATCTTCACAATGTCTGACATGTCGATATAGTTGTCCAGTTCTATCACCTTCTCCATCCACTGGATCTTTGTCATGCCATGGTCTGAAAATAACATCACATTTAGCTGATTCTCCAGGTTGCTGTCCTGAAAAAAAAAGCAACACAAAATTATAAACTCACACATATATATATATATATATATATATATATATATATATATATATATATATATATATATAATTTCTTAAATGAAGTGGCAAAGTACAGGAAGTAAGTTTTGAAAGCATAACGACTGTGTAGAAAGGCCTAAAACCAGCTAGTTTAATAATAAAGGCTTGTAAAAAGGTTTGTATTTTCCACAAACTACGTAAGACATTATTTTAAGTTTGCTTTTTAGAGTTTGTACATCATCTGTGGATAATTTTGATGTGCTGAGGCTTTAGTGCATTCCTTTTGACTTTTTACAGAAAAAAATATGTAGAGCAGGGAGAAACCTTCATTTTAAACATTTCAGTTCATGAGTCTGAACTGACACTAGACTTATCAAAAAGAAACACACATCAAGTACATAGATATACATATAAAGGTAAAAATCTGCAAAAGCAATAGTGATGTTATTACCTTGATTTTTTGGTTTAGGATCTGCATGGTGAGATCAAGGTGTTGCACAGCTGTTTTGACCTGAGGAGACTCTGGACCAAAGTGATGCCCTTCTTCATCTATTTTCTCATAATAAACAGCTGCCATGTCTGCTTTTCCTGAACTAAAAAAATAAAATAAAAGGCATATTATAACAAATCTCCAACCAATAATATCGAATAAATGTCTATTAAAACAAATTAAGCAATACATACAGAGCCTCAAGCATGTGCAGGGGGGGAGGCTTGATGCCCCAAGTGCCCTTTTTTGAGGGGTTTTCCCCCCACCCCCAATTTTCTAAAAATTTTTCCACATTTTTGTACCTATATATCAGGAGACCTGCTTTTGCACCTCAACAATAATATTTAGCTAAATACAACAATTTTTGATTAGTCTGGCTACCTTTGGTCTAATAATAAAGTGGTGGTGGTGGTGGGAGGCCGTGTGTTGGTATTCTTGACCATAACTATCAGATTATGGTCAAGAATACCTTATTTTCAACACAACTTGTCTGTGAATAAATATATAGGTTTGATGTTGAAGTTAGAAAAACCATTTCTATTCATTTTTGCAATTGTCCTTGTAAATACTGCATTTCTGTGTTTGTGGGCCCCAAACACAGAAATGGTTTGGCTGTAGAGAAAACTTTTGACTTTAATTTCATCATTCTGTCCCAGTGCTGGACTAGATGCCTAACAAAGTGATTCATTGTGTTGACTTTTTGGGAATTTGTAAGCTTGATTGAACTTGCATTTGTAAATAATCAATTTTAAAAATACAGAGGGGAAAAAAGGCAGGAGTATGGGATTGAAGCCACCAAAAAAAATACATTTGCAGTGACTTCTGAGTTGGGAATAATAATTTACACACTGCATTTAAGTTACATATTGAATTCTGTCAAAAATACACATATTTTACGCAAGTTGTGTGTGTATGCGTGTGGGGGTGTGCGTGCGTACGTACGGACGTGCCTGTTGGTATGAAAACTAGTGTGACCTGGTGAGATCTTTTCCGGTTGTTGCAGAAAACAGGTCATAAGAATCTGGGAGACATAGGTAATCTTGTACTTTAATTTATTGATGATTATAAAATTAGTAATCTTATATTTTGATTATCATGCATGGTTATAAAATGAATGATCATGTGCTTGATTTCAAAGTGTCAATCAAAGAGTAATTAAAATGATGAATCAAAAGTTAGTGAATACAATTAAAACAAATGATTATTAAAGAAAAGATTATGTCTGAGGAATTAAAATGAAGATGATTGTGTTTAATGATTTATAATAATCATACAGCATTTATAGAATTGTAACTGAAGTAATCATACATTATGTTAAGTACATTGACATGTCCTCCTCACGCTGTGTTAAAAATATAAAAAGTCAAAGTCAGCAATAAGTTGAGGCTGAGCGGGAAGCAGAGGAACTCAAAAGGGTAACTGGAAAGCTTTCACTGGAGCAGATTAGGTAAATTAATCCAGATAGCCAGTGGACAAACAACAGAAAAATAAGTGAACAAGGTAGAAAGATCAGATACTTTTTCCACGAACGCCTAGTGACACAAGAAGGGTGCTGATTAAGACGCACGAGGGTCATTGAATGTTCGAGAAGTCACGTAGGCCATCAAAAACCATCACAATCATCACCCAACCATGGGGAAAGAAAGTATAAAATCCCTGAAAAGAAGAACAAGTTGTTCTTGGTTTCCCGGTGCTGAAGTCCAGCCAACATGAAGATGCAGACAGAGAATCAGTGGAGGACTGCAGCCTGGAACCACAAAGGGGTGAAGACTCTGCACTGCTAAGAAGGGAACAAGACCCAATAGCCCACCTGATTCCTGATTTGACTGCTGTCCTGCACTCAACCCAAAAATCTCCAGTGTGCTGCAATAGACCACTGTGTGATGAAGAACTGAGTCTCCAGAAGAGAACTACCAATTCAGCTTTGCTTCTATTCAGAAAAGGATTTTACCATTAAGGACAAGATCCAAACCAAGGACACTAAAGGCTTCTGTTGCTGACATCATCCACCATCCGGGTATGAGTTGCTCTGCACCCCAAAGCCTTGCTCAGTTAATTGAATGACAGTATAAGGAAAGGTGATAGGAAGGAGTGAGTGTGATTTCAAACTTCTATATTAAATTTGTGTTTCATTAGTAATTAAAGCTGTTTGTCATTTGCCCCTGCTAAAAGCTTGCTTAATAAAGATTCATTAAAATTCTAATAAGATTTGTGGAGAGTCAAATTAATTGAGTCATTTACTGAGTATAATTCTTCTGATTAAGGTAAAATCCATGAGCATGATTCTAGAAATGTGGTGGCTTCAGACATTTCTTCAGTTTTTACAAAATAATGACCTTGGGGCTTATGTTGAGCCACTAAAATTGTCTAGTCTGTAACAAGTGTTGGTTATTGATAGAGAGAGAGCTACCGTTAACAGGAGTGGGTTTTGGGGCCATGCGGCTGTAAGGGCTACTCAGTCGATCGTTTCATTAACTGAAAAGGGTCACGTCCTTTTGGATGAAGGTAGTTAAAGGCTAGATAAGTCTCTCTCGACACCAGCTTGAATAGATTATCTCCCCTGACCCTGTCTTAGCGTAAGACTCTGTGATTTAGAGATTTTACGGATCCGTTAGACGGAGAGTTGGTCAGTAGTCAGTCTGTGAAAATTATGAGGAAGTGGGTGTGGCTGGCTATTGTGCAATAACAGTGTCTGTATATATATATATACACACACACACACACAGTGCCTTGCAAAAGTATTCGGCCCCCTTGAACTTTTCAACCTTTTGGCACTTTTCAGGTTTCAAACATAAAGATGTGTATGACTGATTGTTGTCCTATGGACAGACTCTCCCACCTCAGCTGTAGATCTCTGCAGTTCATCCAGAGTGATCATGGGCTTCTTGGCTGCATCTCTGATCAGTCTTCTCCTTGTTCCAGACGAAGGTTTAGCAGGGGCCGAGTCTTGGTAGATTTGCAGTGCTCTGATACTGATACTGTTTTTTTCCAATAAAGGTGTATTGATGAATAGTAATACATCAATAATGTGGCCAGTAGGACAGAGACCGTGGAAAACTGCATGTGTATGTTGAGTGTATTTTTCTTTTTGTTAATAAACCCCACAACAAAAAAAGTGCTCTTTTTTTGGTAAATACTCTTACCAATGAGTATTACATGTTTTGCCAATACTCATTGGTAAGAGTTTGTATTTTATTTCATAATAAAATACAAACATAATTCTAAGATATTATATTATGTTTGAAAAAAAGTCTTCTTACCTCAAGGCAGCAAGTGAACTGGCTATTGAATGTATAAGATCTTCTTTTGAGGGACTGTTGACATATTCTTTGCAGAACGTCGGACGGACATTCAGAATTTCCACTTCACAGCCTAAAAACAAGTATAGGAAATCATCACGCCTGTCATCTGTTACCTGCAGATGCATTAAAAAATAATAACTAATATTTTTATTATTGGTAAATGCTGCCACAATTCAGATAAGTACTGAACTGTGGACTCATCCAAGTCTGAGTCTAAGTCTAATCCAAGTCCAATTAGACTTAAATTTATTTTAACCTGAAATATATAATAGATTTGACCTTTTTTGAATCTTTGCTGTCTCTATATCAAACAATTTTATTTCTACTCATTTATTGCACTCAACAGGTCAATGATAAATTGACCTGTTGAGTGCAACAGGTCAGTTTGACTCAACAAATTTACCTGTTGACAGGGGCATACAAATGCCCCATTACATTTCAGCCCCAATACATTGGGACTGAAAAATGTTTAAGCCCCCAAATTGATCATGTATCTGGCAGATTTAGTTTTAAAGTCATTTTAAATAGACCCACATGTTTCTTCTGATAAGAAGTTCTAACGTTTTGATCAGCGAAGCCAGAATTCAGACTTGGATGTGATATGGAGATTGTGAAAGGAGCTAAACAATAGAGTAACAATAGAGAGGCCTGCAGAAGTCCTCATACAAAAGAGTTTTCTTTTGTATGTTTGAGCTGCTTGTTAGACATGAGCAGCGAAAGTGCTGCAAAGGCCTATTGTTTCTGCTCATTTTGTTGTGGACATTTGGGTCTACATGAGATGTTGCCAAGTCTGCCAAATGCACAAACCAGAAACCCAAAAATCCTTATGATTGTTACAGCAAACGCAGGTGAATGCACAATGACAAATGATAGGATTGTACCTGACTGAACTGTTTCCACAAAGTAGTAATGGCAACATCCACCTCCTGGTGGAACCCCTCCACTGCAATAAGGTGGCAGCCCAAGGACTGGTAATATTTAACAATTTAAAGCCAGATTGAACATTTTCACCAATTTTATTCAGGTCAAGATAAATCTGCAGTTGGACATAAGCAACTTTCTACAAAACTTTGGACATAAATGGCAATTTAGAGACAGGTCTAAAGTTAGACAACATATTGGAATCGAGGTTGCTCTTTTTAATGAGCGGATATACCATAGCATGCTTCAGAGTGGTAGGAAAACATCCAGGCATCAGAGCAGCATTTACCATTTTAGCAATACATGGACCAATACAGTCAATGACATCTATGAACAAACGACTCGGAATAGTGTCCAGAGGACATGAAGAAAGCTTTAACTTTTAACAATTTTAGTCAATTCACTAAGGGACACGGGCTCAAAACTTTGAAAAATCGCATGGAAAATGTTTGTAGCCACTGGAGCCACACTAGAAAGAGGAGACAATCTAGGATCAGAAATTTTGTTTCTGAAAAATGTCAGGATGTTTTCACAAAGATTGGATAAAGGCCAATCTTTGGATAACATTTCTTTTTTTTTTTTTTTGCACAGCAGCAATTCTGTCATAAGGACAAATAATAGATTCCAAAGTGATAAAAAGCATGTGTGGGTTGTGACAGTTTAAGAAAACGATGTTTGACAAGAAACCGTTTAAAACGCTTAACCAGCATTTAAAGCTGATTGTTCCATTGGCTTAGACCGCTTCGGCCTAAATGGGGTTGCTGAGTCCAAAGCCTGTGTTCAAATTTCATTAA
This sequence comes from Phalloptychus januarius, assembly GCA_902982915.1. Classification (NCBI taxonomy): domain Eukaryota; kingdom Metazoa; phylum Chordata; class Actinopteri; order Cyprinodontiformes; family Poeciliidae; genus Phalloptychus; species Phalloptychus januarius. Next base: position 2,820,095 of record CADWAE010000470.1, on the reverse strand, counting down.
AATTAGAAATGAATTCATCTGGAGTGAGCCAGGTGAATTCACCTGATGAATTCACCTGGCTCACTCCAGATGAGTGAGCCACAAAACCACAAAATTATAGGTTTTGTGAGTCAAATTTATATGATTTGCTACATGCCAGAGAATAAAGAGGCAGTCTATGAATTTATTATGCCATGAACTCACCATGCTGGGGTGCAAGGGCTGATCACACTGTGGGACAGTGTAACAGAGAACATTACAGCAAAGTGGTGGCCCAAGGGACAGCACCAAGTGGAGTGTGTGTCCTTTTTCATGTGTCACTCATACAGGTGTCACTGGCTGGATCCACCGCAATCCGTACGTTCCCTGGATTGCAATCCTCTGCTAGGCCTTGGCTTTCACCAGAGCGCCTAAACGTTTTTTGCGTATTCGGCCCCACTTCTTTCACCTACTGACAGGTAAGCTGGCATGGACATTAGATGAAGCGGAAGTCTTAATGTTTTATCCTCAAAGTTTTTGTTTAAGGATATCTCAAAACATCTATTAAGAACAATAACTGTCTTAATAGAGGACTAGGACTAGTTAAGTGCTTTTACACTTAACTAGTGTTACTAAGTGTTATTACACTGTCAAAAGCTTTAATAACACAGTCATTAATATTTCTCCCTACCTGAAATAAAGTAGAACAAGTAGAATCAATAATAAAGAAGTCATTGGGGCCTGCCCATAGCAATGCATAAGGAGAGCAGTGTCTGGCTTGCAAAGCAAGCCAGACACTGCCTCCATGCATTGCATGGCAGGCACCTATTGTTCTACACCCAATAGAATGTCTCTTTATTTATTTATTTTTCTTCCACCACCGTTAATGCGGCTCGTACCGCTGCGTGTACACCCACAAAAGTGGTATCAAAACGTGCGGCTCGGCTCCGAGAAGGGAGCTATTATTTTTATTGGCAATCGGAGTTAAAACGGCGACGTAAAAAGCGTCGAAAGAGCAAAATTACCAACTGCCAAAACGAAAAACGAAACAGAGTGTAACTGACATTAACTGCCGCTCTTTTAGAGTGAGAAAAACAGTGGATTTTTGACCAAAAAATTATTTTGAAATCGCCCTCATGCCTACAAATATCGCTTGATAGCTCTGAAAGTCGGTCAAAACATCGCACCGAATGCCTGCTCCCGTAAAATGTCTTCAAAATTTCTCTAGGTCTTACGGTTTTCCGTCAAGGTGCTTCAGAGCCAAAACAAGTGACAGGTTTACTCAGGCTCTGAGCCATTCATTTTGAGATTTTTCTGAAAAGTTTCTGAGGTCAGCGCAGCCATTTTTCTCTCGTCGCTGTAATTTCTGTGTTTGTGCAACAGATATGAATCGCGGTAGTATCGGAGACGATAAATCGATCTCTCACACGCTTCAAACGGTTTTCGGATCGACATCACGGATCCTGAATGGCAGGCATCTGTTTGTGCTGATTTTTTCATCAAAGCTCAGGTTGATAGAATTTTCTCCACTTTCTCTGTGACAGTTGACAGAGGACTAATCACCATAGCAACGGAACACAGAGGCCGGCAGAGCAGCTGGTTTGAACTACAGAAACGTCATCACTTTAGTTCTGAGCAGAATGTCAGAACTGTCTGTTACTACACAGCACAGCTGATCACAATGTTACAACTAGAATGTTTTGGGCACCATATAAGTGTTTTAACCCAACCAGAGTTACTCATAAGATTAGTGTAGCCATTTATAACAAAATGTTATTAAAATAAAAGCTTGAATATTCCTCTCGGGCCTTTATTATCTTTTTCTCTCAGGTTAGTGTGAAGCAGTTAGAAAAACTGGTTAGAACTACAACGTGGTGGAACTTTCAGTTAATACAGAGGATTGAGCTGTCATTTAGAACTACAACATGGCGGAACTGTTACTGACTAAAGAAGAAGGCTGAGCAGAATGTTAGACCTACATTAATGGCAGAACTCTTTTACTACAGAGGAGAGATGAGCTGGAAGTTAAGAACTAAAATGATGGCTGAACCACAGCTACTCATAGGATTAGTGTCACCATTTATAACAAAACTAACTGCTTCAAGCACTTAGATTTCTGTCTCTCCCTCTGTCTGACTCTGACTCACATGACAGTTGAGCTGCTCTTTAGAACTATAATGAATGAAGGTTTGAACTAAAACATGGCGGAACTTTCTGTTACTACAGAGGAGGACTGAGCTCGCATTTAGAACTACTTGCTGATGTTTGCATTATATAGCTGGATTAACAAAATCACTGTTACAGATGGGATTAGTTTGATTATTTAAAATAAAGGTCATTGAACATTTCAAAATAAAAGCCTTTACATTTTTCACATCAAGTAATTGCTCTTTTGAACTTATTACAACTGGTTTAGCCCAACCATTGTTAGATATTGGATTAGTGTGGCCATTTCATACGAAGCTAAATGAACATTTCAAAATAAAAGCCTAAATATCCCTCTGAGATTAATGCACGCCAGAGCAGGTCAGTACAAATAATATTAGCCCTTACTATCGTTTGATCTCAGGTTAGTGCACTGTCTTGCGCAGCAAGACAGTGCATTAGCTTTAGCCTTTTCCCTTAAAAAGCTTTCCCCTGTTTTTCTTGCTTATTAGGCATGTTTAGTATACTGACTATAGTAAGTCTAATAGACACATCATGCTAGTGATACCTCACATTACAGTGACACCATTTATGCTAACATTAGCATTTTAGCTTATACACCAATTTCAACATACAGATTTGCACAAGTCCATGTTAGTCAACATGCTTTTGCTTCTGCACATGCTGTTGACTATACTGTAGCTAAGCTTAGCATTGATGCTAACTTTTAGCATCAGAAACCGACGGGCACACTTTGGCAGGCCCCATTTAAATTTCTGCAGGAATTTTCTAGTTAACTTTTATTACACTCTCGAATGATTTAATAACAAAGTCATTAATAATTCCTCTTGCAACAAGTCAAGTGGAACAAGTAGCACCAGTTATCAAGATGTAATTAAGTGTTATTACAGTGTCATTAATATTAACTCTTAACTCAAGTAAAATGAAACAAGCAGCAAAAATAGTAATGTAACAAAACACAAAGAGATAACTTTTTAAATTTTTATAATTAACTATTATGACATATCTATGACAGATGATGATGATTCTTGGTTAATGTCAAGACTTTGTCTCGGTTAAGGTCAGGTTGTCATAAAGACATTGCCTTACGTCTAAACTGGTCTTGTTGTGCATTTAAGGTGTAAAGTTTACCTTCGAGCAAACGCCCCCCAAAGGAATCTCAGCGCCCCCCTTTTGTAAAAATGTCCGCCAGCGCCCCCTGCTGCCCTCACATTCTGAAGCAATCACAACATCATGGCTACGTAGGACAAGGATCCTGGTACTGGAATGGCCAGCCTGCAGTCCAGATCTTTCACCTATAGAGAACATTTGCTGCATCATAAAGAGGAAGGTGTGACAAAGATGAATGGGAGAGCATTCCTATTTTTAAACTCGAGAAACTGGTCTCCTCTGTCCCCAGACATCTGTTGAACGTTGTAAGAAGGGGGGATGCCACACCATGGTAAAAATGGCTAATGATATTCATTCAGTCAGGACTTTACTGACACCAGCCACATGCATTGCAGGTAGATTGTAGTAAAACATCGATTAATGCCTGGTTTTAAAATGAGTTAACTGGACTTTTAGCTATTATTTTGTGCCCATTGTTGGACACCAATCGCCACGGCCGGCTAGTGTTGGTCTCAGGTTTTGAACATGGGCCGACAATCAGCCGACAGTTCTAAGATGGTGTAGTGTGAGCTGGGCATTACGCTAAAGGAATGAGGAAGGGAGGGTCAGTGGAGAGCAGGAGTTGAGCTTTCTCATCCAGTGTCATGGAAACATGCAGGGAGAAACAATAATGTTGATAAATTAAACTTACTCGATAGCTTTTTTTAATCGGCCGATTAATTGATTTATCGTTTCTTACAACTATAGAATCTTAAAAACATCAAATAAAAAAAATAGAATTAAAATGTATATCAGTTAATTTGCACTTCTTTTTAATCCTAATTAAATCAGCGGCTCCATAAGGCCCCCAGTGGGCTTCAGGGGCCTCATAAGTGCTAATATTTTAACAAAGACCACAGATACATAAATGTAACAAGAGCTGGCAAGTTTACTTTGTAAAACTTCAAAAAAACAATATAGTTAGATTGTTTTGTTACCAGAGCAAAAATCTGATGCTATGAGTTTAATTTCTGTTTGTTCACAAATACAAATTAGTAAACTGCATTTATCGCTGATTGTTTTTAGGATGGCCAATTAAAGTATTCCTCCTCTCCCAGATTAAATCTAACAGAAGCTGTTAGAGTTGCTAATGTTTTTAGCAACAAAAGGGGCCCCGAAGTAAAATTCTGCTCCAGACCTCAGACAGCATTGAACCGGCCCTGCATGATGACTTAAATCCGCTGCACTGCGCAGAGATGCGTAACAAACGGGAGATTTTATTTAATGCTGCCAATGTGGCTTTAGTAGCTCTTCCATTTCGTGACTGATGAGTTTTTAATAACTGCCACAGAATACGTTTTGGTTGCTGGGGTTTTAAGGGACGAGTTTTTCTGATCTCCACGCGGCCTGACCCATTAATACTGGCCGCTAACCATGATGAGTGCTGCATGTTAACGCTCCGGCCAACCGGGACCACAAACATGAAGTTTACAGGGAAGACAGAGCAGCATGCTTACAGAGATGCAAACACGTTGCCCAGCACGTTTACATCTCAAAACACTGGGCAGACTGTTGAGATGTAAACGCCCCACATAATTCTTTGTAATCAATTCAAACACTTCTTCATTCTGCTTTGTTTCCATCTGTGCTACAATCCGCGGAGGTCTCCTGCCATCCCTAAAAATATAACGCCCTGGGTGGTTGCCCATATTGCCCATGTCAGAAACCACAACTGTCTGCACCATTAAACATAGCAATTAAGGCAACGCTCAACTATGAACACTGTCCAAGGCGCAATAAGCAAGAAGTAACCAAGCAGAAGGAGCAATGTGACTGTTCTACACCTCCTTCCCACTGCAATTGTAACGGTTGTAGTATTGATCAGCAATGCCACACGAGAACCAGGGTCTGCGTCACACTGAGACACCGGCGCGGCACACAGTCACAGTCAGATGCCAGCAGTTCAGTCAGGCAGCTTCTGCCTGGCTGCTGCAGCTACATCACAGAAACTCGCCTTGTGCGACGCTAATAACTGTCCTCTCAGAACAATATTAGGAACCAAAAGTAAAAGCTTAAAACAGAAATTGCCTTGTTGAGGTGCAAAGATAACATATGAATTCAACAGAAAGGTGTTTTGAGAAGATTCATCAAAAAAATTCTTAATAAATAAATAAATAAATAAAATTAACTCAACTACACAATGTCTGTCACCATAACAGGTGACGAAAACAATCAAAGAGCCATGCTTGTTTTATTTATTCGCCAATTAAATAAATCTATATATTTTTTACTGAAATAAAATAATAATAGCTACTGCAGGGTATGCAGAGCATCACAAGAACAAATAACGGCTCTCGGTGAAGCGTCAGTCCTACAGGATTCAGTAAAGAACCGTTCAGAAGAATCGGATCGTTCCTGAATGTCATATCACTGTATAGCAGACTTTGGTCACAGCGTTGTCCCATATATGTGACATGTCAGTCAACACCTCCACACAATAATTCAGTGCATGAGTGACATCACAGTTGCAACATGTGTCTCTGTGCAGCTAGCTTTGCTAACATCACGTCCACAGAGCTTAGCTTTTTAAGCTTCCTTTCCAAGTGACGCTAAAGTTGGACAAAGTCCCCTTCGTCTGTGAAAGCGAGGTGTTTTTGCTGATTTTACATGTCACCATAATTATCATACTTATGATGTATGTAGCGGAACTACGGTATATCACCTACGATTACACAGACATCTTCTCCCGCTCAGAGGAAACCACTGCACGTCTTGGAGCTCCGCGTGCGAATAAAGAGGGAGGCGATGGGTGACGACAGACACACGTAAGTCACATCATTGCTTGGATTTGACAGCGCCACGGTGAGTCCCTGAATTTCACATTTTAAACGACTTGGATGTAACGAGTAACGCGACAGTTTTGTAGAAAGTACAGATACTGTAAAATGTAGTGGAGTAAAAGTAGAAAGTATCCATTATTAAATCTACTTACGTAAAGTACAGATACACAAAAATTATACTTAAGTAGTGTACTTTGTTACTTCCCACCACTGGTAACAAAGAATAACTAACTATAAGAAGTAAACACAACTAAAAAGTCTAAGAACTGAACTAAGGGAAAACAGGGGCAAGACAAATCTAAACAAAATAATAATGAAACAAATGAAATCAAACTACAAATCAACCTAACAACCCAGGTTCTTGACAATAAAGTGCCTTGAACACAACATGAGTTGTGAATTGGCCTTATTTACACCAATCTGATTAATAAAGAAATAAGATTAAACAAAGTCACAAAAAAGAAACTATAACAATGGATTTCTTTACAGACAATCTTCCAGCTGCAGTTGAAGAAATGTTATCAAAAGTGTTAAAGAGTCCTTAAGTTAACAGCATGTACTCACCAGGCCAGAAGTACATGAAAACTTTCTTTCCCAGGTTTTGCATGGTGACCCAGAGAGGTTCTGATCCATTCCACCAAAGAGGCAACCGACTATCAGGATTGGTTCCAATAAGGAACTCTTTGTTTAAGACTTCATCCCACATGTAATTTCCAACCATCTGATGGGTCTCACAGTGACGGCCTGAAAAAATAATAGTATTGTAAAGTTTTAGAACTGATTATTTCAAATCTCAAAAAACTAGTCACTAAATCAAAAACGATAAAGAAGAGCCCATTCTACTATTCACTTTAACAGTCCATAGGGGGCGACCAGGGCTTACTGCCACTTGGGCGTCTCAGTGCCTCTCAGAGAATTCTATTTTTTTCTGACAGATTTAATACACTGTAAATAAGATGCAGTGGGGGGAGAAAATAAATGTAAGTCAGTAACATTTTATTTGTATAGCACCTTTCACAGATAAAAGTGTTTCACAAAAAATAAAGGAAAAACATAACATCAAATTGAATTCAAATATGGTCTGTAGTTTAGATTTGTTGTCATTGCACAGCATTTTTAGCAGTGCAACAAGATTAATGGAGAAGTTCTGTTGAAGGCTTTATAAACAATCAAGATGCATAACATTAGGCAGAAGAGAAGACACATCAATGTGTGGCAAAACTGACAGTTCAAAAGCCTTTGGGGAAAAAAGCTGGTTTTCAGTCTATTTCTTTTTGTCTTTATAGTCATGGTCTCCCTGATGGCGGTAGGGAAACTGGTGGTGAGCTGGCTGGTTACAGTCTTTCAGGATGCTCTGGACTCTGGAGAAACATTGGGAGCTTGAGATTTTCTGGATGGGGGGCATTTGGTAGCCCATGATTTTGTCAGGTAACCTGAGGATCATCTGCAGCATTTTCCTGTCAGCAGCAGAGCAGCTGGAGTACCATATTGTGATGCAGGATGCCAGAACCCACTTAATAGTGGACACATAGAAGACCACCAGCAGGAAGACTGAGTAGCTTTGCAGTCATGCTGAAGAGGTGTGGGCTAAGGACACATCCCTGTGGTTATTTTGTTAACAACAATCTGTGAAATTATTGTGTTAAAGCAGAGGAGTAGTCGGCAAAGATCATCGGTCCATAATTGTCTTGTTCTAGATGAGACAGCCCTGTATTTGCCCCATATGCAAATTGATAAGGACCCAAAACTCTCAAAGCACTTCATGATTATTATTTTATAATAATCATGTGCAATAGCAGGGTTTCCCCAGTGTATTAGAAGCCTGGCAGCCCGCCATACATTACTAGGGCCCCTGCCAGGCTAAGCATTGCTTGTTTCTATGTGTGTATATATACATGTATATATTCATACACTTTTTTTTCAAATCTTAAAGCCGGGTTGAAATCGTCTCTATTGTTCTGAGAGCTTCACTCGTGGAGGATATTTATTTCTAAAAGATAGGTTTATAGTTTATGCATTTAAAGCCGGCAGAGCGGATCAGTCCCATTGTGCGCTGCCTCGCACGCTGCTGCTGTTTAGTGTCTTACGTTAACCTCAACACGGATCGCATGCACCACCTTTCACTCACACTGGACACAGGCTATATGGCTATTTACATCAACCCCCGGATGTGAGGAATTATGTTTCTTTGGCGAACTCCACATCAAGGTAAGCAGGGCCGGCCAATGGCAAAAGCAAACTAAGCATCCGCTTAGGGCCCCAAGGCCAGTAAGGGGCCCCCTCAGTGGAGCTGATTTTCTTTTCTTTTTTTTTTTTTTTATAATTTCTATGTCATTATAATATCAAAAACACACAATTCACACTATGAAGTGATTTGTCTTTACAATAATATATATTTGATAATGTATGTAGAAATCATTATTTTATAGAGAAAAAGAAAAAATAAATTGCTCTTGGGGGCCCACTGGTGGCTGCAGTAGGTACCGCACGCTTCGCCAGTATCATGAGATGCAATGAGCATCCAATATATATTATATATCATCCAATATATATTATATATCATCCAATATATATTATATATCATCCAATATATATTATATAGCATCCAATATATATTATATAGCATCCAATATATATTATATGCATAGAAACTTTTTAATCTACTTTGAATAGTTAGCTGAGCATACTGTACTGTTTGATAACTAGAATAAATTGGAATTTATGTGTGAATGAATTGAAAAGATTGTTTTTGCAAAGTGCCTTGAATTGGCACTATATAAATAAACTGAAATGAATTGAACTTAATGTTTAAAAAGCTTTCTGAAAAAAAATCATTGATCTGTTTTACAGCACTTAACAAATTTTTGAAAAACAACAAAAAAACTAACTTCAAATCAAAATGATTAGCCCCAATTAGAAACTTCAACTGTGTCAAATACTCACAAAAGGAAGAAGATGATTTGATACATATGAAGAAAGTTTGATAGACAGTTCACAAAATAATGTTCACTCTTCACTGATTATTATCAAGGAATATCTTTAGACTGCTCAACTATTTGCTGGACAACTTGTCTGCACTGCTGTCTATGAGGACTATAAAGTCCATAGTGACAGAATAATTATTAGTGATTGCAAAATTTTCAAAGGCCAAAGTGTTTTTGAGCATGGATAACAGAATCCATGCTCTGTTATCCATGGATCTGCTACAGATTGCTTAAAATCTATGTTAAAGTATTATTATGGCTGGGATTTAAATAATTTCAAAACAGATTATAGTTGTATTAAATCAAAATGTACTGTACCATAAAGGCATTTAGGTTGTACAAGAAAAAGGAAGCTCGTTTAGCTTATAATCTGAGATTTGTGAACAGCTAACTTGACTGATGGCTTGATAGCTTACCTGTCATTAAGGAATAGTAATTTGGGTAAGACAGACTCGGAAAATCCGGAGTCAGGTAGTCCACCTTCACTCCTCTCTCCACAAGCTCGCGAAACCCCGGAAGTTCATGAAGTTCATCCATGTAGTCATAACGAAAACCGTCGAGCAAAAACACAAGCAACGGGCGGGCAGCGAGACCCGCCTGCGCTTCACACAGGAGGAGCAGAAAAAAGCTCATCTGGGAGAAACACGCGGAGGTTTGTCTCGTGGGCATTTTAGGGCCTCGTTCCACACCAAACACCCACAAACACCGACAGTGGGCTGGAGGCTGGCAGTCGGAGGCTCCAGCCCACTGCGGTGGGCGGGGTCACACCACAGTGGGCAGTCGGAGGCCCACTGTGGTGTGACCCCGTGGCCCCGTGGTGTGGTTCCAGCCCACTGGGGTGGGCGGGGTCACACCAAGCTCCGAGCTGGGAAATGGCTAAAGGGCGATTCCACCGGTTTTTCACTACCGTCAGCATCTTTTATCAACTCTAGTTAAAAAATGACCACAGCTGGACTCTTCGAACCTGGACTAGATTATTATCAATTAATAGCAGAATATATAAAACCAAGTTTGTGATTTCTGAAACATTTATCTTATTTATGAAGCTTCAATAAAAGGCAATGTCACCTAATTTTTTCACTAACTTAACCATCTTTTATGACAGAAAACAAAAACCTAAAACTGGACACATCAGCAAAACTAATGGAAATGCCATTCCTTTCACTCAACCTGGACACAAGCTGACCTGTTTGGATATTTATGTTTCTTTGCAGAGTTTTTCATTAAGGTAAAAGTCAAGATTAAAAGCCACCGCGTTAGTTGTGGGTGTGCAGCTCTATGGTATAAACCTGTAGTCGCGCTTTCAGAGGTTGAGTGAGCAGTGAGAACGATTTATATTTGTGATTAAAGAATTATGTGCGGCGTTTAAGTCTCAGTTCAGTGGCCAGTGTGTGGCTTTGTGTCTGCGCTGTAAAGTCCATGTATGTGATCCCGGCGTTCCCTGGCTTCCTCCTTCATCTTCATTTGCTTAGACTGCAACAATATGTTGAAGATAAAAACAATGATGAACAAGTTATAACAACTTGTCAAAGTCTCTTTGGTACACTGAGCTTAATAAAAACCAGGTAAGTTTATGAAGAAAACTATATTAGGTCACAACACACAACGCCTGCAAACATAGTTATACTATTTGCAAACAGGGAAACATTTCTTTACCAGTTGGTTAAAGTTAGCTAACTTTAGTTAAAAACGTGAAAGGAGCTTGAACCCTTTCACGTTAAAACCTCTTTAGCTGGTCCCTGTTTTATGCAGAAACGCCGGTTCAAGTGCAGGATCAGACAGTCCAGAAATGGGTTTGGGTTGCAGTGACAGATGACTGCTATGATTACTTGAAATTCATGCAAGGGGGTAAGTTGAGTACTAATTATGTTGTTGTGGCAGTTGCCATTAAATGAAGTTAGCTTGAGGAAGTTTCTTTATCTCAAATCACGTCCAAAATGCTTTTTAATTAAACTCTTACAGGCTTTGTTTAAGTAATAATTAATTCATTATTTTCCATAGAAATTGTTATGCCAAACTTTAGTGAACTGTCTGCCAACAATATGGGCAACATTAATGATAAAATTTACAGTTTCATTGTTCATTATTTGAAAATGTTATTTGAAACCAATTATAAATGGAATTGGCCTGAACCAGTTCTAACCATATGCTATAAATTTCCATGTTCAGATGAGTACTTTTTCCTTTCAGTTCATGTTTGTAGACCTGAAAGACTCTTCTGATGTGGATGGTCATGTTTTTGATGAACTCCTGAGGTCTGCTACAGTATTTTTCAAAGTAACTAAGCACTTTGGTAAGATTTAAAATCATTAAAACAAGTGTTCATTCTAATGCACTGTAAAAATATATAAATCAAAAGTTCATTTTGAGTGGTTTATTAATGAAGCTTCTAAAAGTTACCCAGTGGGCCTCGATGATGAGAGTGAGGTAACAGATTGTTCTTTCAGTTCTGAAGATGGGTCAGCCATCTTTGCTGAATCTCCAAACTCAGGAAGTTCCTCTGAACTTCCTGAGTTCAGAGGAACACAGACTCTCTTCTGTGTTGAAGAGAGTCATCTTCTCTTCAACACAGAGAAGATGACTGGTTGAAGGACCACCTGACAGTAAGACGGCAAACGATGTGAGTTGTGTCAAGGCGTGAAATAAAATGATGATCCATTTAAAAATTCATAGCAGGGTAACATGTGAAATCTTAACAGCTGTTTGGTGATGGATGCAAAGAAGCAATGTCCATAATGAAACATGCGGCCAGGAAATTGCAACATTTAAGCATAGACAGAATATGCTACATGATCTGGACCAGTCATCACTCATCTTGGATCATTTCAACTCTCAGTTTTGATTAAGTGATTGAACTTTTGAATTGGGTTTTGATGGGATATCTTCCTCGGTGCTAGATTGAGCAGGACTTTATTAAGCTCTTTGGAGAAGACGTCTCGGGGAAGATAACGACAAGATGGCCAACGTTCTACAAACCGAAAGTCATCACTGTCAGCAAAAGCCTTCGACAGAGCATTCAACTGGATGGCCTTTTGTTTGCTCAGGAGGAATCAAATGCTCATGGTACATATAGATAAATATGTTCAACGGTGTTTTCTATGTATGCATTTTCATATGGTGATTCTAAAGATGGTTTGTGTTGTGATTGTATTAGAATGGGATGGTGACTTGCAGCCATCCTCCTGCTGGTGCATCTCCTGCCTCCAACCACCAAACGGAAGAAACAGAAACTTTACTGCAACTGAACGGATGTGTTTGACATGAATAACTTACAATAAATCAATTTTTGTTTTATAAAATTAAATGTATAGTAAGTCACTATTTGTTGTTTGTATTATGAATTTATGGCATTTTACGTTTAATTTGATGACAAAATATAGTAAAATTGGCTATGGGAAAATAATTACACAAATAATTTTATGAGCCTGTTACGGCCCAGCTCAGCCAGGGGGAAGGACAAGTAACATTTAAACAACCTAGATGTTCAAAGTTTGTCAGTTTGGTATTTATTGTTTTGGAAATGACAAAATTAATAAGGTAACAAAAGAACTACAATCCAAAGTTAGGGGCTTACAACCAAAAGTACTAAATAAAACAAAATCCACAAAACAATCAGAGTGATAAACCAAATAACGTAACCAAACAAAATTGACTTTAAATCCAGGTTAACCAAGGTTAAACAAATTACAAATCTCTAGTGGAGATGCAACAAAACCCCACAGTGACAAAAGCTATCAAAGGTATTAAAGTTGACAACAAGCTCACAAAAGACACGGCTACTAGCAGCAGTCTGCAGCAGTCTGCAGCAGTCTGCAGCAGTCTGCAGCAGTCTAGCATGCTGTCTCTCAATCTTAGGTGGGGACAAATATGGTGAAATTCCTTGCCAAAGTTGGATCTGCACAGCCGTTCTTAATCTGTGTTGCAGTATACAGAAGTTCTACACCATCCTGGATCAGAAGCCCATTCCCCATGTGGCCCAGAATGCAGTAGCTGCCTTCGATGAACTGTTTAAGGTGCACTTTGTGTTTGCTGCGTTCGAAGATGCAACCCTCCTCAACTTCTACCTGTTCATCCAAACAGTTTATGGGACTGATGTGGCAACAACAAAGGACAGAGTCAAGGAAATCAAAGTGAGAATGAACAACACTTGAATATGCCAACATGTTACATTTGTAAGGTTCAGCACAAAAAATTGTTTCATAATCAGGGATGATGAGGTATTCTTTGTTGCTGCCAAAGTCATTAGAATATTTTGATGATCATTTGAATGCTGACATTATTGTTGTGCCCTGCTGCTGTTTTGTATGCATTGTGCATTGGGGGCCAGCGAATGATTCCAATCATTCGCCAACAAACATTTAAAAATATTACTATCTTTTTTACATTTATCAATAATCTTCTGTATGTGTATCTTAAATGAAAGTTTTGCATGAAAACATACATCTAGGTACCTCATATTTACCTGCTTCAGTTTTTGCCCATATAATCCTAGATCAACTTAGGATAATCTTTTCCTTGAGAAACATATTACTGGTGACTTCTCGACAGACAAATGAAACCCCCATTCATGTGAACATCTTTCAATCAATTACTGATTGCATTCTATTTTTTAAATTACTAACATTACCTCCTCTCACCCATAATGCCAAATCATCCGCATATAATGCTTTACTAATTCTAAAATCTATATTATCAAAACTATCATTAATCATTATATTAAATGGGCTACATACACTTCCTTGCGGTGTTCCATTTTGTAAAGCATAAATATTTGAATAATTTACCCCAACTCTTACTTCTATTGTTCTATTCTTTAAAAATCCTTTATCCAATTAAACATTTTACCCCTTATTCCAATTTTGTCCATATTAATTAGTAAACCCTCCTTAAGCATATCATACGCTTTTTCGATATCAAAAGATTTAGCTAGAAGAACTTCTTTATTTACCTCAGCCTTTCTTATTTCATTTTCTAAACAAACAATTGGATCTAAAGTTGTCCGTCCCTGTAGATCCAATCCTAAAACCACTCTGATGGGGAGAAAGCAGATCTCTTTTTTTGAAATAAATGAATCTCTTAGTTATAATCTTCTCCAACAATTTACCTAAATTAGATGTAGGAGCTATCAGCCTATAGCTTTTAACTTCTGCTTTATCCTTTGCTGGCTTTGCTATCGGTACAACTACTGAATGTTTCCAACTGGAGGGTAATTCGCCTTGTTCCCATACTTTATTGTGTAACTTTAAAATTATTCCTTTAGCAGCATCTGATAACTGTTCAATCATCTTATAGCATACACCATCTGTACCTGGAGATGCATTCTTAACTCCAATGAAAGCTCTATTCGTTTCAACATTTTTAAAATCTTTATCTAAAACGCCTCCATTTTTCTCTTTCCTATTTCAAATATTTCTATTATCCGCAATCATTTTCAGTCTTCATAATAATTATTGACTTGAAACATTTTGAGAGCTATGTACTTTCACAAAAGATCAAGCAAACATCTCTGCTTTTTCTTTGTTTCTTTTAGATTCACACTGATGATCTTTTATTATCGGTAAAGAAAAATCCCTTCTAATTCTTCCCATCTTTCTAACCATTCCTCAAATCTCATTTACTTTAACTTCTGTTCCAACTGTACTAAGGAAACCCCTCCAATAATTCTTTTTAGATAATTGTATGATTCTCTTAACTTTAGACTGTGCCTTTTCCAATAATATTAAATTATCAAATGAATAATTCAATTTTAACATTCTAAATGCTTTATTCTGAACTTTAATAGCTTCTTTATATTCATTAGTTCACCAAGGAACCATTTTCTTTTTCTTTAATCCTGTAGATTTGCCAATAGCCTTTTCTGCAGATTCACATATTATTGTGAATCTGGAATTTCATCATAGAATTTAATTCTTCAGTATTACTACTTAAATTAGACATAATCCCATGAATTTCATTTACTATCTTACTATGTATTGCCCAATTACCCTCCCTCATTTTCCATTTAGGATATCAATTTCTTCGACTACTACCTTAAGATTTTATACCTTAAGTAGAATAGTATAATGATCACTTCCAATGGGGTTATCATTAATTCTTGCCACCAGTTAATCCATTAACACTGGCTTTACGGTGATGCTGTTCTTCTTCTACTGGAGTTTTTTTTTAATGGTTTTCTGGGTTTTGAAAGTGTGCATCACCTCCACTATCTGGTCCGGAGTGTGAACTGGAGCAAATGCCATACCATAGATCTTACATCAAACATCTGAAATTGGATTGGATAAACATGACTTCTGTTTTAGTTAAAGAACTGAGAAAAACAGATAATATTCAGTAAAACTCAAGTTATATTTTCTCACTAAAATGTCAACGTTTGGTGTTTTGATTATTTACTACTTTGCTAAACAATTTTACATTAAGTTCCACTATAAGGATTGTTTATTTTATTTTATTTTATATTTTTTGCCATTTTTACTAAATAGTAAACGATTGTTAAGGAACCCAATAGAGCATACTTTGTTAGCATACTTTGTTAGCATTAAGTAGCATGTATGTAAACACTGAAAGTTTTATTGAAATATAATTAGACACTATTTGCAAAGTACTTACAAATATCATTGAAATGTATTTATAATGAGATAACCGATTTAAAAATATTGCCAAAAGTACAACTTCAGAAAAGTATTGTTTGTATATATTTGTTGTATATTTTTTAAAAATCTCCATGTAAAATATACATTTTTGCAAATACATGCAAAGTGTATTTTTAAAAGGATTATCCAAAGTATAATTTTTGGTACTATAATTAATTAGAATTTAAAGCATATTTTAGAAAAAATACACTTTTAGAAAGAATACCAAAATGCATTTTAAAAAAGAGCATTGGAAGCATGTTTTTAAAAATGTTTTTATTTTACATTTTTAATATAATCTGAAATATATCCACTTGACAACGTACTGAAAATGTATTTCAGAAAAATATTTGATATATACTTATTATTTTCACCAGGGATGGTCTGCAGAGACCTTCCAAAGCATCAGAGGCGTATCTCATTATTCAAATATATCAGGTGAAGACTACAAAAGAATTTCCAAGGAATTAAATATACTATGGAGAACTGTGAAGCCAATCATCATCAAGTCGAGAAAATATGTCACAAGATGTACATTAAGAACAGGTTGTCTGTCCAAAATTGATTAGATGAGAAGAAGACTGGTCAGGAAGGCTGGCAAGAAGCCAACAGCAACTCTAAAGGAACTGCAAGAATTTCTAGCAAATACTGGCTGTGTACTACATGTGACAACAATCTCCTGTCTTTCCATATGTTTGGGCAATGGAGTAGGGAAGCAAGATGGAAGTATTATCTTAAAAAAGAAAAACATCCAAGGCCCTAAATTGTGCAAAAAGACATCTGAAGTTTCCCAAATGCATGTGGGAAAATGTGTTATGGTCTGATAAAACTAAGGTTGAACTTTTTGGACATGATTCTGATGATTATATTTTCATTATCAAAAGAACAACATACTTATAGTGAAGCATGGAGGTGGCAGCATCATGCTTTGGGGCTGCTTTTCTTGAGCTGAACCTGGGGCCTCAGTCAGGGTGGAGGGAATTATGAACAAAACCTTCGGCCTTCCGTTAGAAAGCTGAAGATGAAGAGGAAACTATACCTTTCAGCACGACAGTGACCCAATAAATACATCTAAATCAACTAATGAATGGCTTCACCGGAATAAAGCTGAGGCTTTGGAATGCCAGCCAGAGTCCACACCTGAATCCCACTGAACATCTGTGGATGATCTGAAGAGGGCTGTAAACAGACGATGCCCTCGCAAGCAGTCAGATTTGGAGAAATTTTGCAAAGATATAAAAAGATATAAAAGCCAAAAGTGCCGCAACAAAGTATTAGTCTAAGGGTGTGCATAATGATGCAACCATATTTTTATTTTATATTTGCTCCTTGTGGTTTCCAGTCCCATCCTGTATGCTGTGGTGTGTTGGAGTAGCAGGCTGAAGGTGGAGGTGGAGGACAACAGCAGACTGAGCAGACTTATCCACAAGGCCAGCAGACTGTGGTGTCAGAGAGAAGGAGCCTGTCCAAGATAGACCATCTTGGACGAATGTCATCCACTTCATGACGCGCTGGCCAGATAAAGGAACACCTTCAGCCAGAGACTCATTGTACCAAAGTGCACCACAGAGCAACACTGGAAATAATTTCTGCCTCTAGCCATTAGACTGTACAATGCCTGAGTCTGAGTAACTCATTTAGTTCTTTTTCTCTGCACTCATAGATATAGATTAACATAATTGCATGTGCATGCCAGTTTTATTTATTTATTTATACTCAGTCATACTGAACTACTTACATCATACTTGGGTATATATATATTTTTTGAACTTTATCTCTTATGGTTATATTTGTATTATTAATATTTAACACCACCCCACCTCTCGCCTGAAGTGGGGTTGGGGTTAGAGAACACCAGCACCCCTCCCGACCCCACCAGCGACAAGGGTGTTAGAAAATGGATGGATATCCATTTAGCACCTTGGATGGAGTAGCTTGTCAACTAATAAGCAATTTTCCCTTGGGGATAAATTAAGTATATTCCATTTTATCTAAAAGTTTCCGTTTTTTCAATTGCATTGCACAGGTTATGTGGTTGCAACGTTTTAAAGGTAGAAAAAGTTTTGAAATGATTTGTCTTGGTGTCATTTATTTACATGATGAAAACCTGGCATTTGAACAAGGGTGTGTGGACATTTTATATCCACCATATGTTCATTTCAAACTAAACTACCTAATATCAAAACATTTTGCAATGATTGAAACAGCAACAGATACTCTCATAAAAGTGACTCAACAATAGCTTCACAATTGAGTAAGTTTTATAACAAAATTACACAGAGGGTCAAATATATACATACATCCTATTTGAGGAAAGTGCTGTCAATTCTTCCAGAGAAAAAGTACTTATGGTATCCATCAACAAATTGTGGCTGCTTCCTGACAGAGACCTTTAAAAAGCTGACAAAATCATGATTTCAAAATGGTAGCTCATCAACTATCATGGCAGCTCTCTCTCTCTCTACTTCCTAATGTTTTAAGCTTTTAGCGTAAAAGATTTCAGCTAAAAGCTCTATTTAAAGTGAGCTCAGTCCTCTCATTGCTGCCAAATAGCTCAGTCTTTGCAACAAAAAAACTTTCTCCAGTCGGCTTTTAGCTAGTTAAAGTGACCAGCTGCGGATTATAGTCATTTTTATCTGGAAAAGATACTGACTTTGCAGATAAAGTTTGCAAGTGACACAATCGCAATCAATTATACCTTACCAACCTGTGCAACTAATGTTTTCTAAAATTCATTGGTGGATGTTCATTCCATCTTGGAAAAACAATTGTTCAAATAAAACATTAAATCTTGGAAAAATGATTGACATTCATGTCTTTGCTAAGTCTAGGTACTGTTGCTCTTTTAACCAATCCTTAATGTCCAAGAAATGAAAGCCTCTTTTCACCTAATGATTTATTCAGTATTAGCATTTTTAGTAGTTAGCCACTGTCACATAGACAATGATATAAATCCTGTGGGAAAAATGCATTCTGTATTGTACTGCATAAACCTTTAAGTACAAGGATGAGATATATTTATAGCACCATTGATTCAAGAATTACACAAGACAACACCTTGTTGGAGTAGCTCTGTTACATTCCTTATGTTTTTTTTGTTTGTTTTCTTACATACTCTTTCCCTCTTTTTTGTAGAAAACCTGGCTTTCTGGAGTCATTTTTCCTATAGCTTTAAATGCTATCTAGCAGGAAGAATCTTTGCTTCTACTTTTTAGTTTTGGGCAGTTGCAATGATGTGTATCTATAGCAACAAGGCACTTCTTTTTACAACAGAAAAGCAAATCAACAGCTCAAAAGCTTGAATACTACCTAAACAAAGACCCCAAATCTCAGATGAAGTAAATAAATGATGAAGACACAGAGCAGGAGCAAAGTGGAGAGAAAGAGAAGGAGTAAGTTCAAACCATCTCTTCTACTGATCATAATAGGGTTATGAGATCTTTGACAAATAAAATGTATGAAGTTCAAATGATGGGAGGGACTCACACAGGGTGGAAATGCAGTGTTATGTGTTTTTCTGAGAAGTTGCTTTCGAATCACATCCCCAGATTCAGTGTTTTTGCCTGACAGTGTTTTCTGATTTTAACTATAAAAGCTATCTTAGAATTGAAAAGAGGCAGTAAACAAGGTGAATTACCTGTGCTGGTCAACAGCTGATATAATCCACAAACATGCTGCTGTTGTTGCATCCTTGAAGTATTTTATTTAAATTATTACTATTTTTTGCGTTTATCTATTTAGGGGTAAAACACTATTTACTTGTTTCATATATTTGCCCAGTGGTTTTTGTTCAGCTGCGGAGGCATTGCAGAAGCTGAGCTGCGTGTTGCGTCACTGATTGGTTTTGGTTGCAGAAGTGGTGCAGCTGGTAGAGCTGTTGCCTTGCAGCAAGAAGGTTCTGGGTTCGATTCCCGGCCCCGGTCTTTCTGCATGGAGTTTGCATGTTCTCCCTGTGCATGCGTGGGTTCTCTCCGGGTACTCCGGCTTCCTCCCACAGTCCAAAAACTTGACTGTCAGATTAATTGGCCTCTCTAAATTGTCCCTAGGTGTGAGTGTGTCTGTGCATGGTTGTGTGTCCTGTGTGTCTCTATGTTGCCCTGGACAGACTGGTGACCTGTCCAGGGTGACCCCACCTCTTGCCCGGAATGTTAGCTGGGGATAGACACCAGCAACCATCCTGACCCCACTAAGGGACAAGGGTGCAGGAAAATGGATAGATGGATGGAAGTGTCAGTTGGTCAGTGGGAAACATTGTAGCGCGAGACAAGTTGAAACTTTGTAACGGTTTTCTGTGTGTCTGTCCCCGGCTGCTTCTGAGAAGAACAAATCCAAAAAAATACACACAGCGTGGGGCAAATAAAGTTGCCGAAACTGAAGAAGGACTCTTGTCTGTTTCGTGAGTGCAACACTGTGAAAGTTACATTGCTGTAACTTATATTTCCAGTAGTTTTAGGACTAGGCTTTTCCTTTTGATAAAATTGGGTTATTCTGAGCTATCTCGGTGTAAGAATTTGAGTTTTCTGTATGTTTATTTTTGGTTTCTTTGTCGTTTCTTGTGAGTCTGTGTGTTGTCCTGTCAGCCTCTGATTGTTCCCAGGTATAGTTCCCTTGATTTCTCGCTGTGTATTTTAGCCAGCTGTGTCTCCGTGTCTTTGTCGGATCTTTGTTGTGTCTAAGTCCTGGTCTAGCAGTCGTTTGCCATAAGTTGCATGTCATAGCTTCGTTTCACTGTGCCTGCTCATTGTGAACTGGTTGAGCTATTATTCTTCATTAAATCTTCTCCAACCTGGGTCTGCCTGTGTTCTCCCTCACCATCACAACCACAAATCATGACACTCGGAAGTTATGCTGCTGGACTACCTTGCCTCACTCAGTTAAAATATCCACTACTCTCCAGTTCTGCATTACATCTCCATCCATCTTCCTGCACCCTTGTCCCTTACTGGGGTCAGGATGGTTGCTGGTGTCTCTCCAGCTATCGTTTCGGGCGAGAGGCGGGGTCACCCTGGACAGGTCACCAGTCTGTCCAGGGCAACACAGAGACACCCAGGACACACAACCATGCACACACACAGTCACACCTAGGGACAATTTAGAGAGGCCAATTAACCCGACAGTCATGTTTTTGGACTGTGGGAGGAAGCCGGAGTACCCGGAGAGAACCCACGCATGCACAGGGAGAACATGGAGACTCCATGCAGAAAGAACGGGGCTGGGAATCGAACCCAGAACCTTCTTGCTGCAAGGCAACAGCTCTACCAGCTGCGCCACTGGGCAGCCCGGGCAATATATCTCCTTTTAACTTTATCTCAATGATTTTTCTTTTTATGTAAGCTAAGCTCACCTGGTGTTCTATTTAGCTGCCACCTTCCTGAAGGAAACTACCAGCTGAGCTACTGCTGCCACCAACTTTATGTTCCCCTGCTATAGCTGACACACCTTTGTCTACCTATCTCTATTCACTCTTGTTGCAGAAGCTCAGCATGAGTGGGCTGTTTTTCACCTTGTGAATTTTACTACAAGCTCAGACACATGCTTACAAGTATGACCATTGCTCCTAGACCATTACTTTTGTGTTTTATGCATGTCTATGTTCTTATGTTGGCCAATGGTTGCTTCTACCATGAGGAAGGTACAACTGAAAGCTTCTTCCTGTAAAAAGACTGTGGCACAACTGTGCAAGACACTTAACCCCAAGTGGCCTACCAATCTGCTGTCTATAAATGTGTGTGGGAATGGGTAGACAGGGTTTCCCCCAGTGTATTATAAGCCTGGCGGTCACCGTGTTTTCCTAGTCCCTCTCCTGGTATCCCCCCAGGCCAAGCCTTGCCAGTTCATGTTAGAAAATTAATAATTAAAAAATATATATATATAGAATTTATTTAATCTGGATTGCAAGCGTCTGAGTGTTTCACTGGCGGAGCAAATTTATTCCTAAAAGATAAGTTTATAGTTTATGCATTTAAAGCCGGGAGAGCGCTCTCGCTGCAGCTACTTGATCTTTTAGGCCTCCTTTCACTCAAACTGGACACAGGCTGACCTGCATGGATATTTACATCAACCCCCGGTGAGGAATTATTTGTCTTTGGCCACGTCAACACGCTGCCCAGCGTCTGGCTCTGTCTTCCCTGTACAGTTGACGAATGCGTTCCCGGTTAACGAACCAGCTCACCACTCATCATGCAGGTTCAGCCGGTGAGGAGCTTTCACGCTTAACGTTGGTTTTATAATCTTTTCTTGGTATTATTTTTCCTGTTACACAATGCACCAAACTATATGAAATCCTTTCTCCATTTAGTCAGCCAGAGTTAGTGATCTGAAAAACTAGTCCCACAAACTTGAGCAACCTAAGCAGACTCTGTGACGCTTATTAAAAGCTCAACAGACACGAAATAGAAGAGCTACTAAAGCAACCTTAGCAGCATTTAATCTCCCGTTTGTTGTGCATCTCTGCGCAGTGCAGCGGATTTAAGTCATCATGCAGGACCGATCCAAGGTTGTATGAGGCCTGGAGCAGAATTTGACTTAGGGGCCCCTTTTGTCACTAAAAACATCAGCATCTCTAATAGCTTCTGTTAGATTTAATCTGGGAGAAGAGGGGTAGTTTAATTGGCCAACCTAAAAACAATAAGTTATAATTGTAGCTTATTAGTGATGGGCCAGATGACCAATGAAAGTGTTGGTGTGATATCACTTTAAGGAAAACCACGTGACCTCCTGTGTCGTTTGGATGCGACCCAAATTGTATTGATGAGGGAAAAACTGTCAACACGTTTGTGAGTTTTGTTGGATGGAGAAACTGTGTTCTTTGCTTTGCATTGGTTTTTGGCTCATATTTGACTACCTGCATGGATCAACCAAGGAAAAGAAAGTTTTCTCCTGTATGGGTCATTTTGATCTTATAATGGAAAATAATTATTACGTTCTCATTTCCACTTTTGATAATTTTTCTTTTGGATTATTCAAACTCCTTTCCATGGGATATTTGAGTTATTTCACATGGATTAATTTTTATTTATATTGTAGGTGAAAATGTAGGACTTGCTCCCAAGTTTTGTGTTACTGTCACCAGAGCACTTCCACAATGCTCACAATGCTCACAATGCTCACAATGCTCACAATGCTCACAATGCTCACAATGCTCACAATGCTCACAATGCTCACAATGCTCAGGCATCAACGTACTCGGTATGAAGGGAATGAACCGGTCAACACTCCCATCTTTATTTAATTGGCCTGCAATGGCTTTCTAAATCCAGCAAATGTCACCGTAAGTGACAAAGCAACACAGTTTCAACACAGTGTCGACACAGTTTGGGAAATGTGCCACGCACCCAGTGAGGCCCCATCGGCCCGTCACTACAGTTTACTAAGTTGTATTTGTGAACAAACTGAGCTCAAACTCAAAGATTAAACCCACAGCACCAGATTGTAGCTATGGGAACAAAACAATCTAACTGAATATTTTTCTCTGAACTTTTAAATCTTACATTGAATTGTTAAACAAATTAAAATATTTAATTTATGTATGATGAAACTATTAAATCAAATTCAGCACCCTTGATAATCTCAATAAATAAATGTTACATTTATATATCTGTTGTTTGTGTTAAAATGTTAGCATTTATGGGGCCCCTGAAGGCCTGGGGGGCCCTGATGGAGCAGCTGACTTAATTTGGATTAAACAGAAGTGCAAATAATTGATCATTTTAATTGTATTTTTTGTTTTTAAGACTATTGTGGGTTTAGATAGCATTTCACTGGGGATGTTTTCCCATAACATATATTACCTTGTAATATTTTTACATTTCCTGTCAATTTAAGATTTTTAATTAAAAAAACAAGGTAGACCGCCAGTGGACCGCCTCGGCACCCCAACCACCGGTGCTTAGCAGGTTTTCTGGGGGAAACCCTGCGTGAAGCTCTTTCAGTGGGTAAAATAAATGGAAAAGTGCTATAATATATAGTTCATTTACCATTTAAAACAGGAGGTATCCACCATTCCCAGTATGAGGGATTGCTGCAAAGTTAACAATGCAATTGTTAACTTTGGATAGTTGTTTGCAACCCAAACAACTATCAATACCTGCTTATTCAAGAGAGATGAGTGCTTCAAAGTCAGTGATTCGAAGCAACCAACTGGGTTTCCTCAGAAAACCCAGTTGGGTTGAGGAACCCACTAGTTTTGATTAGAAGTTGAACTTAACTGGATGACTTATTAGCTAGTATGAAACTGTACATTTTATGTATATACAATGCTTGATATGTCTTCTTTTTGAAGAGTGCCTTCAGAAGATATTTGAGTAAGTAGGCACTATATGAATACATTGAAATGCCTTAATTTAATGTCTCATTTTCTTAAAGTAGTGCATTACTTACAACACACAGGTGGTCATCAATGTATAACATCCATTTTTCAATTCACAGTTGAAATAAAATGGGACTAAATACTAAGGCTTGCTTTTAATCGTCTGACTCCACCTACTTCCTGAATATTGTTGTAATAAATGTGTTACAGGTTCTGTTACTAAATAGTTATCTAGTACAGTTCCTAAATGAATCAGAAAGTGCTAGGGGGGAAATTACGCTAACTCATTTGTTTATGACAATAATGCACCTAATTCTGCACATTTTCTAAATCGGTTTGCTTTAGACATCAAATTTATAAGCTTTTTTCTAGAGCAGCTTTGTTTAAGAAGCACCAAATTGTCAGAAGTAAAAATTGTCTTTAACATTCTCTTTACCAAAAAATAGTTTCGATGGCAATAAAACCACAAATTTGTCACATTTTAGAAAGTTAAATTCAAATACTTTCAAACCTACAAGACTTGTCACATTTATCTGAAAAAGTGTGAGCTCAACAAGTTGTTAGTTTTACAGAAAATCTTGAAATTAGACTTGTGAATGTTAAATTACCACAAAATATACCAATGTGTGAAAAATCTTTTTTTTCTTGCTGTCTTGCCTTAAAGGGTGTCTGCAAGTGGTTAATATGACACCAGAGCTGAAAAAGCCAACCACATAGAATGCATCAGTAACAGTACTCAGCAGAGCTACAGCTCTCATTTGTGTAGCACCAGCAGAAGGAGATACACTGATCAGAAAAAACAGAAATGAGACTGAAAAAAAGCACAAAAAAAAGAAAACCTGAGATTACAGATAATACATATTATCGACACACACATGCCTCAACCAAAATATATATGATTTAAAAAATGCTAGAGCACTGGTGTGTAAAAGACCGAATCCAACGAGTGGGTTACAGTTCGTTTGTGCATGTCTTTGTTGATGCCTGCAAGACAGAGAAAGAACTGTTCTAGATTCCTTTTCCCACGGTTGACCTGTCACAGCTTCCCTACTTCAGTCTGTCAGTGTCATGGTGTAGCAGTCAGATGGAGCGGTTCTAGGATTTTCTGTCCGTTTTCACTGACTTTGTGCTTCACTCAGCCCTTAGTTCTCATACTAGACGCTGGTGATTGACGCAAGGCAGGTAGTGGGCTTCTGTAGTTTCTCCTGCTGAGTGGTGGCAGATTCTGAAATAGCATGGAAGGAAAAAGGAGGACCGCTGCCAGTTGTGGTGCTGAGGTGTCCAGGACTCAGGGCTAAGTTTTGACGTCTGTTACTTTCAACTATTGAAGATGTGTTTGATGCTAAGCTCTCCCTTGTTCTGAAAAGACAGACACAAAACATGAAAAAATGTCCCTTTAGAGATGGTAGCTGTTTTGCCAGTAAAACAAATTTGCAGTTTTAACAGGAGTTAATACGGGGCAGTAGTATGTGTTTTCCAGGCACAATCAGGTAACTATGTTACCTTCAGTTGTTATAAAAATGATATATGTGTCAAGTATGACTCAAGATATTTAACACCTTGAAATTGGGCTTTAGTCTCTTAAAAATGTTCATTCTGGAACGCCACCTTCAGGAAGCCATCACAAAATCACTCGTCTGCTAACCCTTTGACAACATTTTTACCAGCGTTGCACTAAGAAGGGGCTTATAAATAGCTCAATAGATGCATAGTTCTACCTGGTGTTTGCAGATAGAACTATGCACCTGCACTAGATTAGCTAGTTCTTCAGCTAGTCTGAAGGACTAGTCCTTATAGAAGGGAGGGCTGCTCTATATGGTTGAAGCCAGCATCTTGGAAACTGCAGTTCCGAGGACGAGCTGCAGCCACCCAGGAGTTTTGCACAGTTGAATGGCTGCCATGTTCATTCAAAGATTCCTCAAACATGCATGAAACAATCAAGACAACACTCCACATATGTTTTGGAGGATTATAACACGATGCTCAAAAATGTCGCGTCTGCATAATAATATTTCCATAAGGAAATTTTAAGAGCGTAGAGGTGTGCTGATAGATCGGCCTTCTATCAAAATCGTCCGATTTCCGTGAAAAAGTGTATGATCGGTGATCGCTTCCCATTTCTCTCACTTTGCAGCCTGTGTGTGCAGCTTATCGCCTCTTTCCTTCACACTGCGCAAGCGCACGGCAACAAATCCTGAACTCTGAGAGAGAGTGGGGGACGTTTGCGTGTTGCAGCGGAAAATGACCTCGTGGGTGCAGCACGTCAAAATGCATCAACACAGCGCATCTAATATGGCATTTAAAAAACAAGCACTTGACGGAGTTTGGCTATATCATATCGAGCCTCAATGCAGGAAAAAAAGAACATCCAGAGCAGCCAGATAGCAAATAAAACGGCGTACAACTACCAACACTCACCCGGGTTAACATCACGGTCAGAAAGCTAAACAAATGACCCGATTCAAGTCTTCGAGCTGGATCTGCTCTCGCAGACCGCCGCTACGCGCTACTGGTAGTAATATTTCACAGAGTGAACTCACACCAAACGTCTGCTTATTGCTGCAGCATGTAATTTAAAAAATATAGATTTTAGATATCTATTAAAAATATCTATTATGTCTAGATTAGGTGAATTTATTGCCAGATAATTTTTCCATTTTGCCAGATAACATAGCATCATTCCAAGCAGTGATCGGTGATCGGCAGAGGTCGGCCTCATGAATGATTGGTGTCGGAATCTACAGCAAAAAACCTGATCGGAGCATCCCTAAAAGAGTGTGTATGAATCTGGTAGGAAAGGACTGTTTAAGAAATTAACAGAAATAATATTAAATTAATAAGGAATAGGGTTGATTTAATAAATACTTCAACATTTGCAGAAATAATATATTTAAGAAAAATCTGCAAGAAAGCATTAATACCAATGCTCTCACCGTGGTGAATTGAATCCACTGTCAACTGTGACAGAGCTGGAGTCCATACTGTCAAGTCTAGCAGAGTGGACTGAATGCTGGCTCTGGCGGGGCTCTGAATGGTTTCCTTGAACACCAGAGAAAGTAAGGGTTCTTTCAAATCTCATTTGTAAATCCCTTGCCTTCTCTCTCTCCAACAGCCACTGCATGGTCCCTATTCCACATCCTTCCACCTCAGAAACACTTCCTTTAGGTTTTTCCTCTCCTTTTTGAACTTTAGTCCCTTCATCTTCAAGTTCCTCGTCATCCGAGACGTTATAGTAGTCAAAAGAGTTCTCTGCAGCACTAGCAGTGCCCTCCACTCCCTTTTTGGGAACAGACAAGGTTGTTATAAGTGGTTTAGGAGCATCAAATCCTTTGTGGGAATCAAGAGCATCACAGGATGAAGATAGAGTAATTGAGGCAAGAACTGTAGGTTTCCTCAAGGAGCTATAGCCAGGCAGCGAGAGGCTGGGAGGTGGCTTGAAGAGCGTATCTTTACTAAAAATTTCCTTGTTTCTCTCCTGGCCAGCAGAGGCACTGTGGGATGGTATTCCGTTTGAAATTGCAGGGTCAGGGATAGACAGAGGTATTGGAGGCAGGCTTCCACCTTTAGGTCCAACATTTGACAAATCCTCATTGGAGGGGCTGGAAGTCTGTCTCTCTGTTTGCCTGTCAGCAATGTTTGCCATTAATCCACTGTGGCTGTTTTTACCTTGAGTTCCTAATATAATTGTTGTTGTAAGAGAAATTTCAGAGTTACCAGTACACTGAAAATAATCCTCAGAGGGGTTGGAGGCAGATAGAGGTTTGGGTGAATATGATGGTAAACTTTCCTTGCTCTTAATCTTCTCATAATTTCTGGCACCATCCAAACCAGCAGAATCGGCTGCAATCTTAGATGAAGGTGGTGTGGTTCGAGTGTAGTGAGATGAGCTTTGATTAGCTCGTAGAGTGCAATCTTCCGTAAAATAATGACTGCGGTCATCATAATAATCAGGTGGTGGTCCAATCAAGCCAGCATCAAGCAGCCCTTTAGAATTGTCCATAGATCTAGAACGTTCCTTAGCCTTGCTACTGCGCTCATTCCTTGATTTTCTCTCCTGAGTGTGAGAGTGTGAGCGGTGGACTTTGGAATAATGAGTTGATGGACCATGGCTTGGCTCAGGGAAAGGCATTTCCATGCGGCGCTTGGCCAGCTCCCCAGATACATCCCATTCCGGTGTGACAGGCAGATGAGATGAGTCAAGGATGTTGGGAATGCTGTGTGCAAGGTGATGTCGAGCTCGTTGACGCTCCACAGCCAGAGCTTGCTCTCTTGGCGATCGTGCAAGTGAGGAAGAGTAACCTCTATAATCTTTGTCAACTAGCTCTAAATGGGTACCACCAGTTGTTTCAAACCGAAATGCCCTTGTCTTACTCTGTGAGCGACTAAGTTTGGATTGCGATTGCTTTCTGTGCCTACCCCCACTTCTTCTACTTCTGGAGCTCTGATTTGCTGATGATGCTTTGCTCCTCTGAGTGCGTTCTTCTTCAAGTCTCTTCATAACTGCTGTATGTCGGGCCAGATTTTCCACCGTAAGGTCAGGGTTGATTCTACGTATAATTTCTATTTCTACGTGACGGGGCAAGTGGTTGGGTTCCTCTTCGTCATGGAGTGGCCACTCCTCAGGAGGAAACTGTGCAGAGAAGGTAGCTAACTGCTTGGCCTTATCCTTCTTAAAACTCAGACGAAACAACTTCAAACCAAACTTTCTCCCACCTGTAGCACTGCCCAGCGTTTGTTTGTCTAAGTCCCCACACCCTCCTCCTCCTACAGGCCCTCCTCGGTGCTTGGTGAGGGTGTCTGTCTTAAATGGAATTCCCAGGGAACTACGATTCTTTTCTGAGTTGCCAACTGCTTGCTGAGAAGGTGTTTGTGGGGAGTACTGTGATGAGTATGCGTCTCTGTGATCTTTCGGAGACCGTCGCTGAAGTGTAGTGTGGTGGCTGGGTGGATCATCTGCACGATAACCACTGCTGTAAAAAAAATCATCACCTCCTGCACAGTGGCTTTGGCTAGATTTTGTGTGTGTGCAATCTAGAAACCCCCCTGAATTGGATGGTGTTATGGTGCCAGAGAGAGGAGAGATGCATTGAGTTTGCTGATGCCGCTGTTGTTTCTGATGCTGATATCTGTCAGATGTTCGCTCGTCTAAATGGTACCACTTTGAGCTAGTTCGAATAAGACTTGGGGTGATGAAGTAGGTTTGAGGAGTTACAATGAAATATCCATCGGGTGTTGGGTAAATTTTACGCTCCCGGACCAGTAAGCTAAGTGTGTGGTGCAGGGCTTCCTCTGTTGGTGTAGGAACACCTAAGAAAATATCAGAAAAGTTACACAATTAACAAATATATTTTAAATTCATTAAAAGACCCAATACAACCACCAACATCACTACACAAGAAACATTTTTCCATTTCCTCACCTCTTGATGAATTTGCACAAGAATTTCCCCTTGTGCATTATAGGTCTGACAGGCCACCAGATTATACTTGCTCCTACACTGTCCATCCACTACATGTTATCCTCACACCCTGTAATACACCTCCAACCTTTTGTAACTTGCTGCATACCACCATTTATTTTATTCATTTTAACAGTACTTAAAATTACTGTTAATTTTAAGTACTGTTTTTGTGTTATATATATATATACATACATATACATGAGTATATATACATTTGTAAGATCATTTTTAAGAGAAAGTGCTATGCTATGTACACTCAGGATTGGGAATTAAATTAGATTACGGTTGTCTTTAGATAGACAGCTGTGCTTGCAATGAATCTATCAATGAATGGAATTTTAATACATTTCTGAATGTTTTACAAAGTTAAAATTTTCATCTGTCAAGTTAATGTTTGTTATCCGTTGTTTTGTTGATTTTTCTATAAAGTAAAATGACTGAACATTCTAGAAGATTTGGTTCCATATTTGTGGCGTTTATGCTTTAACCAAGTGTAAATTGAGTAATCTAAATAGATGCCAGTGAATTGTGTTGACTGGCTCTTGTGTTACCTGGAAAGCATGTCTGCAGGTGTTCTGTTAGAGCCTCTTGTGTGACAGTCTTGTGGGCAGAGTTCATAGCAGAGACAGCCAATAATAAAACTTCTCCCAGTGGGATGAACTGCGACTGGCTGATAGGGGACATACTGATGGGAGAGACATCACCTGGAAAGGGAGCCACATCATTCATTTTGAGTGACTAAGATTAACAAAAATATCTATTAAGTACAAAGTATTATTTTTTTCTGTTCCAAAATGTAAATATTACAATACGAGACTGTGACATGCCCCTGACTTTTTAATACATCAATATTTGAGGCATGTTGAATACTAACTATTGCGAAAAAAAAACTTTAAACTTGAACTTTTTGCTTTGACTTACTTAGGAAAAAGGAACTTTACTTTTCATGGAAACCAGATGTGAAAGCACACAGCTGTGATATGTGTTTTCTCTCTGTTTAAGTTGCTGACAAAATGGAGCATTGTACAAAGTGTGTGAAGATATAAAAAAGCATGTTTAAGATTGCTCTCAGACTGTTTTAAGCTTCTTCAATAAAATAAGACAAAATGTGCATTTCTGTTGTCTGATTGATCCAGTGTCTTCACTTCTTAATGGAGAACTTCCATGAGATAATCTTAACGTATTTGTAATTTCATCATTATCTGCAGTTTGTGTTGTGACATAGTAAAATGAGACTTGCATGTAAACACTTTTATGTGCCTGAGGTGCTAATATAAACACTGATTTGTTAGGGTGTGGCCAGCAGCAGTTGATTTGCGTCGTGATGTGGCCTTAAAAAAGAACATTCCTTAATGAGCTGAGTGGGTGAATGATTTTGTGTATTGAAAGTAATGAATACAAAGTGTTTTGTATGACCTGCAGACCTATCCTATAGCTTCTTCAAGGAAGCATAATAAAGAACCTTTAGCAAATATTTAAACATTTTTGTAAAAGTTGCATACTGTATCTAGCTTTAAGTGAAAACTTGGCAATTCTTTAATCTATTTCCAGAAAAAAATTGAAAAAAAAACAAGCAGTGAACACAGGCTCCAAAAATTAACTAGAAAGGAAAACAATGTAGCATTTAACTGAGAATTACAATTTCAGAACATAAAAAGTATATTAAAATAACTGCGGTTCAGCATTTCTTGGTCTGAAATCAATAGTTGTATTGGAGGAATGACCTCTCCTAACAACAGGGGCGCCGTATAGGGGGGAAAGATAGGACAATTCCACGGGCCCTTGACCGACAGGGTGCTCTCCCACAAAAACATTTTCTTTTCTTATAGAAATAGAAAAAAAATGAGGACCTGTCAATTACAAGACCCTCCTCCTGGTTCTGATTGGTTGTTTTTGGTCAGAATGCCTCATTACTTTAGACGCTCCCTGAACAATAGGGAGTATCGATACTCCCTGAGCAATAGGAGCTCAGAGTATCGATACTCCCTGAGCAATAGGAGCTCAGGGAGGAGGTTGGAGGAGATTGATCTTTTCACAATCTTTTCACAGATTTTCTGTTTCATGGAAAACTGTCGTGACATGGTGGCAGCTTTAACAAATATGAAAAAAAAACGTTTTCAATTAAAGTTATATTCTGCAGCTTGAACAAAAGGCAACAGCTTAGCTTAGCATTTTTTGAGAAGTCTGGATTGCTTCATATATATTTTACACATTGCCTGTGACTGTTGCTGGTGGAAGAGGCATTTCAATGAGCAAAAACTAATAAAAAACATTTAAGGAACCTACTGGCATACAGTATGTGGACTGTTGTATGTAAAATTCACTTATGAATATTGTGCTAGTATCAGTATTGGACCAATGAAAGCAAGGCAGTTGTAAGCCTTTAAATTTGTGATGCTTTATATCAGATAGACTCAAGAAATTGTAACAGTAGCTGCGAAGTGGGGGCCCAATTTAATTTTTTGTCTTTGGGCCCAAGATTTCTTGCGGTGCCCCGGCTTAATATTTCTATTATAAATATTAGAAATCTTTATAATATTTATAAATAGGAAATATTTAGAAATATTCCCGGAATATTCTCCTATTTTAGTTGTCTAAAATAGGGAATATGACCTATGTACTATAAGATGCTGCAGGGTAGTCTGAAGCTGCTATCTTTTCAAAAATTCTAGTTAAATGAGATTCCAATGATGTAAGCTAGTTGCCTAATACTTTCTCTAAATACATTGATTTCAATATATAAAAACAATTGTCATTTCACGAGCATGTGTGAGCAGTTTTTGTTTGAGGCTGTGCATGAAATCCTGCAATGCCATGAAAATAGTTAAGTCTTCCTTAAGGATTAAGAAAACATATTTGAATTGACCTGAATAAACAACCCAGAAGAGTGTGCAGGCCCTACCCAAGCATTTGATGGTGAAGCCCCGCGGAGGGTTAAGAGATCTCCGCATCCATCCCTCTCTGAGCACCTCCAGATGGTCCTCTTTTCCCTGGATCAGTAGCACGTGTTCGTCTATCCATCCCAGGAAGAAGGTCTCCGACACAGCTTCAGTAATCCGCTGGTTCCATATATGCTGCTGAGAGTTTTCTGCTTTAAAATCGGCAAAAATCTCATAACCAGTGTGGTGTCTGGGAAGCTCGTCGCTCTCTGATACACCAGCTGCAGCTGATGCCTCAGCACCTCCATCTCTGGCCAGTACAATAGCCAGAGAATGGGGAGCAATCTGCAGGAAAGATTCCATTGACAGTACGGCCTTCTAGCTGATTATTGACTCCTGTATAGCCATCAGTTTTGTTGATTTCAAACACATTTAGATAAACTGGGAGGCAAAAACTCAAAATGTGCCGGCAATGCGGCTAAGCTCTGCAGTAACCGCATAGCCCACAATTATTACAAAAAACGGTGCTAGCCTAAAATCTGCGTTTTTCAGGTTACATAAAAGTCATTTCTGGTCCCACTCTGAGCGCAGCCTGTCGGGCCGTAAACGTGTGTTCAGTGAAGAACTGCTTTCGAACACAAGCACGACATGACATTGGAACATATACCAAACAGGCTCATTGTTAGGTCACAAACTAGCTAGCTAAATGCTAATGTGATGTTAGTTCACCCAGCCAACAGATGCGCGAGCTGCCCGCCACAGCAGCCCGGCTCTTTGTTCTAAAGCTCGGGAGGTGCAAAGCAGCCAGACGTGCAGTCGCTGTGCAGCAAAGTCCTCCTCTGTCAATCGGGCAGCTTCAAGACCGACACCATAGCTGGATGCAGGAGTCTCATCCAGACACAACGAAAGCAAACGTCATTACGAAGCTGCGTCATCACTGCGTCATCTCAGAGTATGTGGAGCCGACTATGATTTGTAAAGAAAAATAATGTATAATTTCGCTCTCATATTATAAAATATTAAATTAAAATATAATTTCTTGGTATTTTTACACTCTATATGGAGTGAAAATAGTCTCAAAATACCTGAACGTGTATGATACTGGATTTGTGTAAGCATCTTTGTGTGTAACTTTGGATAGTTGTATCTGTGAGACGTGATTTGTGGGTTTACAAATCACGGTTGTAAAAAGAAAATTTGTGCGTAATTTGTAAATATGTGGTAAAATAAAAGTACACACACAATTACAACTGCTACAACGTTAAATTTCTACACACAGATTTTTTAACTAAAACCTCACAAATCTGATAATTACGATTCAAACCTTCTCCTCCGCCTACATTGCTACGTCTGCAAAAACTGCATTTACGCACAGATCGGGTTACGAGTGCACGAGGATTTTTAAGACTCCTTTCAATCTTCAGGACACCCTCAGATTTGTGCGAAAGTTGTGCGCTTAAATGCTGGTGGAAAGTTGGGTCCAGCATATCATTTTTCTCGGAGTGTTTTCATCCTCTGAATGTTTGTCACTGTGCTTGTGCCGTAGTGGCACAGACGTTGTTTTGCTGGAAAACTGAATATTTCTACTCCAAAGTACAAATTAAACTTGAATGCTTTGCTCTCCGATTATAATGAGACATCGAGTTAATAATAATGATAAATAAATTCAGATTATGTTTTATATTTCTGGTAGTTTGTATCATAAGTTGTGGTTACAGGTGGTGAGGTAGACGTGGTGGACCCAGTTATGGTGGAAAATGAAGAAATTTTAATGGTAAATCTGTACACAAAAATCCAGGCAGCACAGGTGAGCAGCGGCAATAGCTCTGACTCTGGTAGGAACTGGTGACAAACATTCGACAACTGACGAAAGACTTCGGACAAATGACATACAACAAGGGAACACAGATACAGGTGGGTATAAATACGCAGGGAAGGTCACAGGGGAAACAGGACAGAGACAACACAGGCACTAAACTGACACAGAAAAAACAAATAGTCACAATACCCTCTCCTCTCCAAGGGCAGACGCCCAAAACAAAATCCAACTGGTGGGCGCAGGGGCATCGGACTGTAGGCCAGAGTCCAAAGGAAAACACAAGAGGCTGCGGCCCACGAACCCAGAGGCAGTGGCGGTCGGCCTGCGGCTGGTCAGGTTAATGATAACTGAAAACCCACATAGCACAAGATGGTAAATCAAAGTTGAATTAGAGTCAGATTGGTTGATATTTGGTTCAAGTCGACGGTGGATCAACCATGAAACAACCATCAAATTCTGACCGTTGAAACTGTGTCATTGAATCCATGTTGTTTTGTGGTTGAAATCTAATGAATGAAATGCCGATGTCTGATCGAAGTCT
This sequence comes from Phalloptychus januarius, assembly GCA_902982915.1. NCBI lineage: Eukaryota > Metazoa > Chordata > Actinopteri > Cyprinodontiformes > Poeciliidae > Phalloptychus > Phalloptychus januarius. The sequence goes on along the minus strand of CADWAE010000470.1, from coordinate 2,785,421 downwards.
GATCGAAGTCTGATCGAAGTCTGATCGAAGTCTGATCGAAGTCTGATCGAAGTCTGATGTTTTGCCGCACCCCTTCCCCTCCTCTCCTCCTCATCAGAGCTCTGGGTCAGAGCATTTTATTAGTGAACGGGGTTATCATGTTTCAAATTAAACACTGTAGAGGAGAGTCGGTGCTGATTCCTTGCTGTACATTTTCTTACTTGTTCATAACAATTCTTACTGACTGTTTGTGTGTGATATATTGACACGAAAACATCTACAACTTACTCCAAGGTGTGGATCGGTCCACCCCTACCGTTTACATGAGTGGGATGGTCCAACCACACAGCCCTTCACTGTTGGCAAAAGATGTTAATTCAACGTTGAATTATCATCACAAAGGTTGCATGTGTGGTTGAGGTCGACAACTGATGGTGGATCAACCATCAAACAATCATCCAATGCTGGCCAATTAACTAGCGTTGAAACTGTGTCATTGGAATCAATGTTGTTTTGTGGCTGAAATCTAATAAATGAAATGCCAGGGTCGAATCAGTCAGTGTTTTTCAGCACTGGTCCTCCAGGCCCTACAAGTCTTGGGTATTTCCCTAATTCAGCTCACATGATTTTAATTCACGTCTGATTAACAGGGTTTTGCTGAACTGAAAACACGCAGGACAGTTTGCCTTGAGGACCAGGTTTGGGGAAGAACTAATAATCTAAATGTTCAATGTCAGTTGTTTTTTGCACCCCTCTACCTCCCATTCAGACCCCCATGCCCTCCCACTCTCCCTGCCAAAGACACCCCCCCCCTCCCCAATCCTTCCACCACCCCTCACCTGGCCCTCCCTCCTTTCCACTCTCCTTTGGCTCCGGGTGAAACAAATTTTATTTTTGGTGAGGGTTAATCGCGTTATAATTTAAGCTCTATGTGTGACAACATTGGGTCGTGATTCTGTTCATCTTCTTACTTGTCTGTAAATCTTATGACTGACTATTTGTGTGTGATATGTTGACACAAAAACACAACGTAGAATCACTACAAGAGTCAGGTGGTCCACCTCCCCCATTTAACACGACTGGTATGTCCCAACCACATCAACCCTTTGCAGTTGGCTTGGTGCAACCTGTTTCTGAATTTAATTATTCAACTCTCAGGATGTTTGTGGTAAGTGTGACCAATCGACTTTTATCTTAACCTATTTATTGTTAACTAACTGCATTGTGTTGTGCTTATGTTGCAGCTTGGTAGGGAAATAAGCAGTGATGGCCTAGTTATGTTAAAAAAGTATCTTTAAATCAGATTTTGATAACTTCTTGAAACCATAACTTAGTGACATGACTGCCTACTTCATTTGGAAAGGAGCTAAGTTACTTTTTTAATGACCTTAAGCAGCTGCTGACAACAAACCTCCACCACCTGTGAACATTACATAAGAGCTTTGCCAGTTCATTGATGAAGGTCTGACTGGTTAACTGCCAAGTCAGGATGTCATCCGATACGGCTGCTATAAGAAAGTGTAATCTAACTGTGCTGTTAGTGCGCCATACAGTGGATAATTGTAATCTACGGAGCCCCTAAGGGGACATGGAGAAAAAAAAGGAAAGAAATCCTGACTTATTATCTTGAGATCCCGACTTTTTTTTTTCTTTTTGCAGGATCTCAAGAAACTAAGTCGGGATCTCAAGACAAAAAGTTGGGATCTCGAGAAAGTAAGTCAGGATCTCTTTCCTTTTTTTTTTCTCCATGTCCCCTTAGGGGCTCCATAGTAATCTAACTCCAGTAACGTGTATTGCTTCCTTTGTTTTACAAATACTCAAATTTGTCCTTTCCAGAACCTGGACATGGGAGCGGATAACACCCCTCAACAAGGTGACGGGAGGGGATAATAAGAAATTGTATGTGAAATACACCTCATCTTTATGACTTTCTTTTGTGTCTTTCAGCTGCTGCTCGCCAGTTTGAACCAAGGCTAACGGACCAAACTTACAGCAAAACTGTAAAGAAATGGTTTCGCTATGCGCCAGAGCAGGAGGGAGGCATTGAAAGGCAACCAAAAGGACAGCAACAAGAATGAAATTAAATAAGCAAAATGCCGTGTTGTTATTTTTAAGTCTTTGTGACACATTTTAGGAATTTAGATAATGTAAACTAATTTTGAATGACATAACGCCCATCGTCACCAGAATTATGTGTAAAGGAACCTTTAGTGGGGGCTGCCCAGTGGCGCAGCTGGTAGAGCTGTTGCCTTGCAGCAAGAAGGTTCTGGGTTCGATTCCCGGCCCGGGATCCTTCTGCATGGAGTTTGCATGTTCTCCCTGGGCATGCGTGGGTTCTCTCCGGGTACTCCGGCTTCCTCCCATAGTCCAAAAACATGACTGTCAGGTTAATTGGAATCTCTAAATTGTCCCTGTGTGTGTCCTGTGTGTCTCTGTGTTGCCCTGCGACAGACTGGCGACCTGTCCGGGGTGACCTCTCACCTGAAACGTTAGCTGGGGATAGGCACCAGCAACCATCCTGACCCCACAAAGGGACAAGGGAGTATAGAAGATGGATGGGTGGATGGAGATATAATGCAGAATGGATGGATGGAACCTTTAGTGGCATGTTATGATGTAGACCTATCAGACCAAAAGGTGTACATGAATCAATGATTCTTTAACTTAGATTTAACATAAGATCAACCCAAATGTGGATCTTAATTGTTCAACATTGATTCCTAATGGATTCAATGTAACATCAACACAAATATGCATGCAGATCCACGTTGAGATGATGGTTGAATCAACATTGATTCCTAACTGATTCAATGTAGAATCAACACAAATATGCATATAAGTTGACATACAGATGATGGTTGAATCAACGTTGATATAATGTCAGTTATGGTAGAAACCCTAATGTTGATTCAACAAACAAGTCACCAACCACTTTCAATGTTAGTTCAATGTCAGCCTTCAACGTAGATTCAATATCTCTGCCTAACGTTGATTCAATGTAGTTTAAACCATTCTGTGCTATCTGGGTCCTCAATAACACAAGCATGTTTTCCCATAAGGCCACCATGGAAGCTGCGGTCAAAACTATGTGGGACATAAATTGTTGCCCTCATTTATTCCATATGGGGCCCACCAGTATACCTATACTGGCTGGGAACTGGTCCAAAACTAAAGCGCTAAAAAAAAGAGTGCAACTTGTAGAGCAGGATTTGTAACTTCATCATAGATTTTGTGTAGTTGCATTCGCTGAGATTATATATATATTTAAAAAAAATCTCTGTGTCTGTGTGAAGATGTTAATACAGATGTTTGAATTAGTTTTGCTCCAAATGTACTGGACTGAGTGGAGCAAAAGTATTAGAGCATAAATTTTATATTTTGTGACTTGTAGAGTGGAATTTGTGCACCCCGAATGAAGAATCTGTGAACGTGTAGCAGTAGTTTTGTGTCTGTGAATGATAAAGAAATATTCGTGAGTTATTTTATGAGAAACAGGTATGATCATTTGTTTTGCACCATTTGTTTTGGATCATTTGGAGCAATACCGAATATGTAAGCTTTTTTAAAGTGTGACTCAAAGAAAACAGTTTGTGTATTTGCTTAAAGAAGTGTATTTGTGATAGACTGCTAAAGATCCACCATAACTATAGGATTTTTCTGTCCTACTTTAACTTTACAGCAGAAAGGCACAAATAGTATTGTGACAAAAATGCCTCCATATGATGGCTGTGGACAGGCAGGCCCTCCTGCAGAGATCTGTATTACAACAACTTTGAAGAAGCCTCTGACAGACCTGACAGAGTAAACTATTTTTCTGTGACAGTCTCGTGAAGAGGATTCTCAGAGTTTCCATAATTCTCTTGATTTTATGCAAAATTATTCTTTTCGCAATCATCTCCAGAGGTTCCACAATCGTCCTCAGAACATCTTTATCAGATTGTTTAGCCTTTTTAGGTTCTGGTTCTGATGCTGCTGATTCATACTCCACAAACACCAGTGATTCTTCTCCCATGATGGAAATAGAATTTGATCTGACCCTGCTCTTCTGAAATCTACAATCATCTCCATTGTTTAACATTGAAGATCTTAAACAATGTTTCTTTCCACACCATGTCACAAAGCGGCCCACCAGCTTTCTGTATTCAGTCCATCTGCTGATAAAGTCAGTAACTGCAGAGACATCTGAGCATTTCTATAGATGACAGAAGTTGGACTTGTGCTTGAAGTCTGAAGTATAAATGACATTAAAACAGTCTTACAAAATAATAACACTTTGAAGACAACAGCAAATACCTGAAACAAGGCAATTCCGGAATAAGGTTAGAAGATAATAAAAGAAGACAGCTGAGTTGAATTTCACAAACTCAGTTTGAATACTATTTTAATAATCGTATTATTTTTCTTATGTCGTAATTTCTTTTCAAATTAGTGCTGTCTCATATTCTTATTTTTGTAAGTTTTCCTTCTTTATGAATGTGGTCCCACTTAAGTTAATTTGCTGCTTTGACACTAGAATTTTCAAACTGTAGACAAAAAATATATTTCCCCGCTATTCTTTTCTATTGTTTTTATTTTACTTATTCACTAGTCACGTAAAAATTAGTTGTACAACAGAGGTAGCTACATCACATAATTTACCAACTTAAATTAACCATGAAAGACAATAAAAATAAATATGATATCTAATTTTATATCATAAAAAATAAGGTCGCTAATTTATGCTTTAGAAATCCTGTTTTGTTCCTGATAGCTATGAAATTCCCAACAGCACTTGAAGGGGCCATGAGACAGCGAAGCTAATCGCCTTCAACTGAAACCAGTTGAGGAAGGGTAGAGAAGACAAGATGGCGGAGTGAGTGGGTTGCGCTTTGTACAGACGGTTGCGGTTCTTAAAGTTAGCCGGAAAAGCAGTTAAGAGACTGTAGAACTACCATTACCATCATCGGGAGCGTTGCTTTCAGCTCCTTGTGACAGAAACTTGGGACACTTTTCAGTGTTGCTGCTCGCCACAACGTTAGCTTGATGCTAAACTTTGCTGCGCTGACGTTAGCTTCTTGTTAAAGGCCTTCAGCTTGTTGGGATTTAGTTTTGGATTTACTCCTTCTGTTTGGCACGACATTTCTAGAGAAATTATAGGTTCTAGCTTATGACAAAACCAATAGCATTGGTCGAGATCCACTGAAAATAATCGTTTTCGTATTTGGGGGGGGGAATTGTTTGTGAGAGGTGCAGTGGTTTCTAATAACGCGACTTTATGTTCTACGGATAACCGAGCTTGACCAACAAACGCAAAGATCTTAAACATTTTCTGTTGGTAATTGTTCTTCGGTTGATATTATGGCCAGCAGCAGTGGTTCCAAAGCCGAGTTCATAGTCGGTGGAAAGTACAAGCTCGTCAGAAAAATTGGATCGGGATCTTTCGGCGACATTTATTTGGCAATCAACATCACAAATGGAGAGGTAACTTGGTGAATCAGTCTGTTTCTGGGTTCTTGTTTGGGAATGGGATGGCTCATTTTAGATTCTTACTATGAGAGGCAGATCGCAACACTGCCCTGCCTGTTTGCCGGAGAACTAAGATGATTTCATGTTAGCCTATTGGTATATCGGAAGTGTTTTGTCGTCTCAATTCTTGAACTGCAGCAGTAACAGTTACTATGTTGTGTGTGTGTGATTTGTAGGAGGTAGCTGTAAAACTAGAATCCCAAAAAGCCAGACATCCACAGCTTCTATACGAAAGCAAGCTGTACAAGATCCTTCAAGGTGGAGTCGGGATTCCACACATCAGGTAAGAAAATCTTTTCTCCGCTCTTAGTCTAGTTGGTGTCATCGTATTTATGCGGTTCCGTTTGTTTTGCCACCCAAGACACAGAGAGTCAACAGTGATTTAGCGAAGGTATCGTTGAGATAGGGCTCGCTAATCATGAATCAACTCTTGTGACGACATATTTTCAACTAAACAACCTTATTTCACTGTGAAGCCTCTTTAGGCCGCATTTGGATCCAAGGCAGGGAAAAGCTATGTGGTTGGAAATGGCCGCTCCTCTTTTGTTGTGTTACTTCCCAACATGTCTGTTAGAAAATGGCGGCGGAGCTTTCTGAAGACACAGTTCCTCAGTGAAGCTAGTCGAACCTGATTTTTTTGTCGGATCGTTAAAATTGTCTTCAGAGCGACACGCACGTCTCTATTCCATATATTTTGATTAAAATTTTGCTGACGCTGTCAGACAACCGCACTCTACAGTGTTATATATATATATATTTATATGTGTATGAATGTATTTCTATGTGTATATATGTTGGGGATGCTTGGTGGGAGAGTTCACTGCCGGGTGGAGCAGAAACGGCGCTACGTCTATGAAATATTACTGCCAGTAGCACATAGCTAGCAGCAAAAGCAGAGCCAGCGTCTCACACCACTTTCCCGAAGACTTAAATATTACTCAGGTTATTTGCTTTCTGACCATCATGCTCTTCCGGGTGAGTGTTGAAAGGTGTGCGCTGCTTTACCTGCTGCCTGGCTGCTCCGAATGTCTTTTTTTTCCTGCAGTGAACGTCGATTTAGCCAAACTTAGTCAGGTGTTTGTTTTTTAAATGCCATATTAGTTTCGTTGTGTTGATGCATTTTGATGTTCTTTACCCCCGAGGTATTTCTGCGTTGCAACACGTAAACTTCCCCATTCACTCTGAGCTTCAATAAGGTCCTCGCCACATAGCTTAGGATTTGTTGCTGCATGCTTTGCAGTGTGAAAGAAAGGATAAGCTGCACACGCAGGCTTCTAAGTGAGGTGCAGATGGTGGGTTTTGGCAACAGGAGACAGTGATCATACACGTTTTTACATCAGGATATTATGATCACCTCTAATATGTATATATATATGGGTGTGTATACAGCTCTGGAAGAAATTAAGAGACCACTTAAAATAATCAATTTGTCCGTTTTTACTTTTTGTAGGTATATATTTGGGTAAAATGATAATTTCTCTTTTATTCTATGTATTGCTGACAACATGTCTCCAAAATTCCAAGCAGAAATGTAGTATTTGATTACAAAAAATGAGAACTGGTCAAAATAATGAAAAAGACCTCAAATAATGCAAAAAAACCAAACAAACAACAAGTTAATATTCATCTAGAAACAACAGTGCTAATGTTTTAACTTAGGAAGAGTTCAGAAATCAATATTAGGTGGAATAACCTTGAGGTTTTCAATGATGTTCAGTGGTCTCTTAATTGTTTCCAGGGCTGTGTGTGTATATATGTGTGTTTACATGAGAGTGAGAGATGAGTGCTGCTGTCAGTTTAATGTTACATAAAACTTGTTGAATGTTAACCTGGTGGTCATGTGCTTAAGTCATTATGCCGCTACAAATAATATTTTTCTGATCAAACACATCATGAATTCGATTAACTGTCACATGCACATTGCAAAATATATATATTTTTTTGTGTCATCAGGTGGTATGGCCAGGAGAAAGACTACAACGTCCTAGTCATGGACTTGCTTGGGCCCAGTTTGGAGGACCTATTTAACTTCTGCTCTCGACGATTTACCATGAAAACTGTCCTCATGCTGGCAGACCAAGTGAGTAAAAATGTACTAATTAACCCTAACCCATAAAACTTGTTTTGGGTATCCAAAACAGTATCAGTAGCCTTTATTAAAAACTTATTAAAAACTCAACAGACACAAAATGGAAGCACTACTAAAGCCACACAATTTAAGTCTCCTGTTTGTCCCTCTGTACCCAGCAGAGATGTGCAGTTTACCGTATTTAACTCATCATGCAGGGCAGGTCCAAGATTGTATGACTCATTGAGCAGAATTTGACTTAGGAGCCCCTCCAACATCAGCATTACTAACAGCATTTTAACACAAATTTAGTCAGTTCTGGGAGGAGGAGGGGAATTTAATTGGCCAACCTAAAAAGCAATCAGTGATAATTGTAATTTACTGAGATATATTTGTCAAGAAACAGAGCTCAGACTAGGTACTGACAGCTACGCTCTTCCCACTCAGGAATGGGAGAGAATGCATGCTGATCACAGCATCCCTAACTTTCCACCATCAAAAGTCCTTTTCAGAATATTTTTTTCCAAAAACAACACTACTGTGTTAAAGTTTATTGATTTTCCTTTCCATTGATGCAAATAAAACACTTCAGATCTCCCAGTAATTTTCACAATCTTTTTGAAAAGCCTGATTAGAACGCATTATTTATGCTAATTCGAACTCCCCTCTTAACGCCGAGACATTGTCCAAGAAAATCGGTTCGCGCGTCACGAACACATGACCAAATGAGCCGACAGCGATAAACCTTAAACTACAGGCTTTCTATACATACCCGGTTTGTCAAGAGTTAATATTTTTAGTTTTTTTGTAAATCTTAAAAGTATCAAAACCTCCAAATAGATCGCGAACGAATTATAAAAAATAAACCTGCCAAAATGGGTATCAAAATAAAGATGACTTTGTTAGCTTTAATATAATACTGGAACCATACCTGCAGAATCAATATGCGTGACGCGCTGAGCATATCCTCACCTAAAGGGACCTGCCCCTCTAGCATACAAAATGAAGCCGCCTTCTGTGGACGCTGCTGACTGTTCAGATCACGACTCTATTCCGGACGTACTGATTGCCTTCCTGGACACGTTACACACACCTTCTTACATCATGTATCTTTAAAGTAATATAAAGTTAAAAGTTAGCGTTATTTTGATGTGTGGTTGTATTTAATGACGTGTGAGGAGGCTTGGCCGAGCTGGCCAAACTTCCTCTGTAACTTCGCCGTCCTGTTAGCAAGCTGCTTTTAGTTGGATTTCTAAATAACTTACGCTTAAAATACCAAACTGAGTGGTAGAACATGGAGTGTATATGTGTGAATTTAGATGCCAGGTCAATAAAGTAAATCTTGATTGTATGTTCTCAGAGAAATTGCTTCAGTCTCGGAGCAGATTTTTTTTTTCCTTTGTTAGTGTGCCGTTTACTCTACAAAAAACCAGCGGTTTAAAAAAACGTCAATGCTTATCAAGATACGTGTTAGTTCTTAGAAATGTGCTACTACTTCATTTCTCATATTGGATTCTTTTTAAAGTCTCTTGCTTGAATTATTTTTACTTGTCTGCTGACGTCGCTCCTTTCTTCAAACTCCCCCCTCCACAACTCGCCTCGTCTGAGTGACAAGAGCTTAGGACAGGGTTTTTTTTGTTTTCGATTTCCTAATGTCTGTGACATGACAGTTCTGCATACATGAGCTGTCATGTATGCAGTTCATAACAATTCTGTATATATTGCTAAACAATAAAGCAGCAGTAAACAGCTGCTTTAGGTAAAGCAAAGATAGAAAAACAAATGAACATGGTGTTTTTTCATGTTTGTTAGGTTTATTTTAGTTTTTTTAAAATAATAAGACGTGTTCATTTTTATAATCAAGATCAATGTGAGCAACAAAGGAAATCAGGGTATTTATTTTCAGTAGAAGCTCAAATACATGTTTTTTCCATTGAAAAGAGAAAAATCTCTATTTTCTGCCAGCTATATCAAGACATCTACTGAAGATGCCCCCAAATAAACGTTTTTATCTGATCCAGCAGCCTAATTGACATCCAGGAAGGAAGTTTCAATGAAACACTGTCAGGTTCAAACTACCTAAAGACACTCTGAAATACACAAAGAAGAGAGAGACAAGTGATTATATTTTACTCATATGAGGAGAGTAACATGGAGAGAGCCTTCAGTTACAATCTCCAAACTCACTCTGCCAGCTCATCGCTCTCCTCGCTATTTATTAAGTTCAAGGTGTCCCTAGTTACATATCTGAGAGATGCACCAAGGGATGGGGGAAGTTCTCCAGCCCTCAGTACACACAATAGATAACATAATAGTTGCATATGTCAAGGTTCGGTCAGACGCTATCAGCTGCAGACATAACTAAAACAAAGCAAGTACTAAGAAGAATACTTTCTTCCATTCCGAGCGCTCCTACACAACACAGCATTCATACAACAAACGCATAAGAAAAACATTTTGGAGCAAGTGAAAAATTCTCTAAAATACAAATACCCCCCCCCGCCCCCCCCAAAAAAATCTATACTTCCTACCTGCAATATCAAAAAAACTATTGAAGATAGCCAAAAATGGTTGTCTTTATAATGTTCAACAGCCTTATTTACTTGTAGTAAAGAAGTTTTATTGAAATTCAATGAAAAATAAAATACTTAATTTGGTCCATTTTCAAAAAAATTTTTCGGTCGCTCAATTTGGCTTTAGAAGCATTTTTGCAGCCAAATAAATCTTTATTCGACAGTCCCACCTAACCCCCAAAATCTCAAAAACCGTTCGACATAATTGGCTGAAATTGTTCCTGCTTTTTTCTGGTAATACACTTAATACAAAAATACATTTAGAGTTCTAAAAATCAAAGGAAAAAAAAAATGGCTGCCGGTACCTACTCAAACTCAGAAATTAAACTCACAGCATCAGACTGTCACTGTGGTAACTAAACAATCTAACTATCTAGATTGTTCTTTGAACTTTCACCTGGTAAACTTGCCAGCTACTTAAAATCTTAACTTTAAAATATTTTAACCGCGTATGCCGACACCGTTAAATCAAACTCAATATAATTCACCACCTCAATAAACAAATGTTACATTCATATATCTGTGGTCTATGATAAAATATTAGCATTCATGGAAGACACTTGAAGTCCCTTAGGGACTTCTGGAGCTGCTGTAGGCTATACAGATCTGAAATTTGGTAGATACCACCCAAATCAAGAAAAAATCTCTTTAAGGTACCCCATAAAATGTACAGGGAGGTGGCCATTTTAGGTCAAATTTTGACCATTTTTACACACCTTGAACTTTAACGAACTCCTCTTAGAGATTTCGAACTTCATTTTTGGTCGGGATGAGCTAATAAAGATGATCTTGTGTCAGTAGACAGAAAACTAGTTGGTCTCACTTGCTTTGAAGTGCGTAGAGGTTTCAGTGGAGGGCGTGAAACTGGCAACGCGACAAAGTCACAGGTCACAAATTCCACATATTTCAGCCGAGCTGCACCAAACTCACTGTTATCAATCCTTGTCCAATCCCCAAGAGGAATGCAGTTTAATATTTGGTAGCGTAATTCTTCCACAGCGCCTCCTAGAAATCTTTTAAAAATCAGCCCCTATCTATGCTTTGACCGACAATCATGAAATTCGGTACACATATACATCTTGACAGGACGTAACAAAAAAAGTCTCTGGGAGCCATGGTCTAAACCCAAGAGGAAGTCAGCCATTTTGGATTTTTGTTGTATTTGAACAAACTCATCCTACAGCTTTTGAGATCCAGGCTTCAAAATCAATCAGCTCATGACTTAAAGGCTCCATGCTGACTGCAAGGCTGACTGCTAAGCATCAAATAAACAACTCGGTCTGATTAAAACAACAATGTTAAACATCTAATCATTATCAGATCAAGACCTTCAGATAAGTCAATTATGCTGCTGTTTTTTAAGCATTGTACTGAAGGCAGCTTTTCACAAACTGGTATTGTTTAAGTCATTGTTCACCCGTTTTGTATGTGTAAATGCGTCCAACACAGCTGTCACACTCACATCCAACCAGACTTTGCAACCCTCATCATTTTTCCTTTTGGGCTTTACCTTTGATTTCTCCATTATTTCTCACTTACAGACCTAATGTAGGACTTGCTGGAGAATTTTCTTGCCCGCCGCCTTTGGCTCATCGTTGGTTTATAAGGCAAAAATGTCTCGGGTAATGCATTGAGTTCCATTACCTCTGCCATAATAACAGTTTGTTTGTCGGGGTTTGCTCTACTTCAGCATAGGGGTAGAGCCAGTGTCATGTCAATTCCAGAAGATCTGAGGGGCCTCTAGCAGATGCTTAAGTCTTTTATGCCATGGGTCGGCTCTAAATGCATTCAGCTTTACATAGTTTTTTAGATTCACCAGATCATAACTTTATTTGGAATTTAACAAATGTACAAAAAAATGTATATTTAAATAGTATTTTTTTGGTTTGTTGACTTACGTCTACAGTTGTGTGTTTAAGCATTGTCAACAATCTCTTCCAGTAATATAATTACCCAGTAATATTTTTACATTTCATGTCAACAAAACATTTAAAAAGAAACAAAACCACCGGTGCCCTGACGCAGCTATATGCGTCAGGGCTATCTGACGCTATCTGTGCTATCTCGTCATATTTTCCTACCGTAGCGCGGTTAGATAGTTAAGATATCTGTCAGTGCTACGTGTCCAAAACTCCTACCGTCATGTTTACAAACAGAAAACTATAGCGGGTTGTGTTAATGTTAAATATTATCTAAGAACATTATTTGAGTGACGTGACTGTAGTGGAAACTTAGGAGTTACGCTTAGCTTAGCATTGGAACAATTTATACGACGAAACCACAGGAACATCACGTCCTTCATCTGAATATCCTACCCGTTTAAATTTAAAGCTTTGGGTGTATGCAGCACTATTCCTTTTATTAGATTATCCTACCTAGACAGGGGAAACAGGTTTTTATTGGAATTAAATTAAACGCAGTCAAATCCAGATCACCGCAACTCTTTTTTGCGCATTAATACCTTGTATGACTTTATTAAATGCAGTGCAGCCACAATGCATCCACCGAACTGCACAGGTCACTAAAATGATATACACTAATATTACACGGCTATTACACAGTTTCAATCCCACGCAGTATCGCTACCAGTTATAAAATAAACTAAATAAAGCTTACTGTAATCTGCCATGAAATAAAACATGAAACAAAACTTCCACATGGGTGGATTTACAGGTAGCACAGATCTTCAGAACACTGGGTTCAAGTTTTCTAGGGGAAATCCTGCAAGGGAATGTTTTTGTTTTTTAAAACCCATTAGTTTTCACTAATGTTGCAGTTAGTTGGTCTTATATAATTTTGTACCATTTGAATAAAATGTCCCAACTACAAAAAAAATTTGTCCCGAACGATACAGTTAATTCAGTAGTGGATCTCCACCACTGGCTACAATCATAGTACAATTCAAGATGCAGTGTATCACAAAAATGAGTACACCTGTGGCATTCCTGCAGATATTTAAGTATATTTTTCCAAAGTGTCATTTTTTGACAAAATGACACTTTGGCACAATGAAAAGTAGTCTGTGTGCAGCTTACATAACAGTGTAAGTTTATTTTTCCCTCAAAATAACTATATACAGCCATTAAAGTCTAAACCACCGGCAACAAAAGTGAGTATACCCCTTAGTGAAAGTTCCCGAAGAGTTAATATTTTGTGTGGCCACCATTATTTAAAACTGTCGTAACTCTCCTGGGCATGGAGTTTACCAGAGCTTCACAGGTTGCCACTGGAATGTTTTTCCACTCTTCCACTCTTCTTTGGTGACATCATGGAGCTGGTGGATATTCAAGTCTTTGTGCTCCTCCACCTTCCACTTGAGGATGAGCCAAAGATGTTGTATTGGGTTTAGGTGTGGAGACATGCTTGGCCAGTCCATCACCTTTACCTCCAGCCTCTTCAATAAAGCAGTGGTCACCTTATAGGTGTGTTTAGGGTCATTATCATGCTGGAACGCTGCTCTGTGATCCAGTTTCCGAAGGGAGGGGATCAGGCTCTGCTTCAGTATTTCACAGTACATATTGGAGTTCATGTGACCAACTAACTGCAATGAAACACGTGCTGCATTCATAGAGCACCAAACCCTGGCATTCCCACCAACATGCTTGACTGTAGGCATTACACACTTATCTTTGTACTCCTCACCTGACAGCTGTCACATGCTGAGACCATCTGAATCAACAAATTAATGTTGAACTCATCAGACCACAGGACATGGTTCCAGTAAATCATGTCCTTTGTTGACATGTCTTCAGCAAACTGTTTGCGGGCTTACCTGTATACAGACTTCAGAAGAGGCTTCCTTCTGGGTTGACAGCCAGGCAGTCCAATCTGATGTGCTGCTGATTGTCTGAGCACTGATAGATTGACCTCCCACATTTTCAATCTTTGCAGCAGTGCTGACAGAACTCCTGTGCCTTTCTTTCAAAAACCGCATTTGAATGGGATGCTGAGCACATGCAATCAGCTCCTTTGGAGGACCAATCCGATGTCTGTTCTGAGTGGACCCTACTCTTTTAAAATGCTGGATGATCTTGGCCATTGTGCTGCAGCTCAATTTCATAGTGTTGGCAATCACCGTATAGCCTTAGCCATCTTCATGTAGTGCAGTAATTCGTCTTTTAAGGTCCTCAGAGAATTCTTTGCCATGAGGTGCCATGTTGGACCTTTCAGTGACTAGTGTGACCTAACCCAGAAACATTTTGGAGGGAAAATGATAAGCAGTGTTCAGTTTGTACATCTAGGGGTGTAGTCTATTAGGGGTGTACTCACTTGTGTTGCCGGTGGTTTAGACTAATATAATGGCTGTAAATGCTTTCCCCTGCCAGGTTTTGCGGAGTATTGTCTCTTTAGTTCTGAAGTTTAAGAACTTAATTATGATAGAACATGGCAGCTGTGGCCCCATTGACCGATGAGCTCTTTCAAACGAAAGGCTGGGGATTTTATCATTTAACTCTAGACCTTCACGGAGTAGTTTTCGACAAATGAGATCATCATTGTCCATTCCTACTCGGATTGTTCAGGTATCAGAAAATGGTCTCCAGAAACAGCTTGGCATGTAGCTTTAGCATTGCAGTGATGACTTCTTCTGTGTTTTGGTTCTTTTCCCCTGCCTTCTCAATATGCCCTTCCACCTCGTCCATTCTGGTGTAAACAAAAAAAACACATCTTCTATTACTGTCTCAAATTCTTTATTTTCTTGGCAAAACCCCGTAGGTGGTCATTTTTAGGTACTGCGCCTCGTTGTTTGTTCCTACGACACCTCTCTCTCACTCATCTAATTTCAGTCAATGTTTATTCCTCAAAATGGTGACATGACTTTTATTCCCTTTAACGCGTTATATTGGTAAGATTCGCTTAGTTTATATGGGGAAATACTCTAGCGCTCTTGTTATGCAGCCATTTTGATGGTGGTCCGACCCAGAAATTGAGCCTGCTGCTTTATTATTAAATTGAATATAATTTCAGACTTTTGTACAATTTTTGTCCAGGTTAACTTCAAAAGTGAGCTATTTTTGTTACAGATTAATTTTCTTCTTCTTTCCCTTTCAGCTTTTTCTCTTTAGGGGTCACCACAGCGAGTCATCAGTCTCCAAGTAACCCTTTTTTCCACATCTTCTCTCACACCAACTACTTCATGTCCTCTTTCACTCGATCCATAAATCTCCTCTTTGGTCTTCCTCTAGGTCTCTTGCCTGGCAGGTCCATCCTCAGCATCTTTCTACCAATGTTTCAGTGTCTTTCCTCTGTACATGTCCAAACTATCTCAGTCTGGCTTCTTGGACTTTATCTCCACATCTGACACGAGCTGTTCCTCTGATGTATTAATTTCTGATTTTATCCACCCTTGTCACTCCCAAAGAGAACCTCGACATCTTCATCTATGCTACCTCCAACTCTGCCTCTTTCTTGTTGCCACTGTCTCTAAACCAAACAGCATTGCTGGTCTCCTCACCGTCTTGTACACATTTCCTTTCATTCTTGCTGATACTCTTTTATCACACCTGACACCTTTCTCCACCCGCTCCAACCTGTTTGGACACATTTCTTCACTTCTTTTATGGAAAAGACAATGACAAGTATGGACTTGTCATTGCTCTGGACTGTACTTAAAATCTTTCACCTTTTTTATTTCTGTTCCTTATATCTGCATCCACTTAGGTTACAGATTAATTTTGTAAACTACAAAAAAGTAATTGGTAGGGTTGCACAAGCATTAACCTTTTTCCTGACATTGAGCTCTGATATCAGTTAAGTCCATTGAAGCGAGCTGCGTACCATTTTGTAGAAAAACATTTCTGCACCTTTCTTTCTGAATTGTCACGATTGCTAAACCAGACGCACCTGACGCTCAAACAAAAATATATAATATTTTTTTGTTGTGATGCGCATTTAAATTATTTGTTGGATTTTGAAAACAATTGAATAACATTTCAGGAGTGGTTAAAAGCTTGACCTAAATCAAAATAGTTTCACATAAAAAAATCTTGCATGCAAGAATATGCATAGCAGCAAAAAAAAAAAAATCCAATCACAATTTTTTTTCCATTACATTTGGGTCAAAATGAAACTTGGGGTTGAGTCCATCAGAACCACAACTCCATGGTTCTTCGTTGCTGAGTGTTGCTGCAAATGTCAGAGAGTCGTTCACAGCTGCTGCGCTCATGGCCCGCCCACTCTCCCACAGTAGTGAGGAAAAACTCAGCACTGCATCGAACTGCACATTAACTGGTTACAGTGAAGAAGCTCCTTAATAAATCAGACAAGTTCTGAGCCAGTAGTTTCCTAACAATTTCTGTAAGTAGTTCTGTAATAACTGAACAATAAGCAACTCATGTACTTTCTCCCCTCTTTTTGATGTTTTTTCCCCCCAGATGATCAGCAGAATTGAGTATGTACACACAAAAAACTTCATCCATAGAGACATCAAACCGGACAACTTTCTCATGGGTATTGGCCGTCACTGTAACAAGGTAAGGTCTTTGTAGCTTCTATACATATTTTGAAATATGGCACATAAAGACCTGTGTAGAGCTTGTGACAAAAAGGTGAATACAAATATTTGTCTAATTGTTAATTTAGTTTACCTTCATGTGTGGTTTTTGTAAGACTATGTGATGTCATAACTTTAATGTGGGCTGACAGCCTTACAGAGACTGCATGCTGTCAACTTAATCTCACACTGGGGTCAGGTCTATAAACCAGCCCATTTAGTGATTAGAAAGACTAAGGACAGAATATAGGACTAATACAGCAAAATACTGGTCTGCCATACAGAATTCAGAAAAGTCTTTTAGCAAACTTTTCACTGAATAAGAATACAGAAACCAAAAATTGATTCTGTATGATGTTATCCTGTTATTCAGTAGCTGGAAAACAGGAATCAAAGACAACTTTTAAAGCAAGGTTTATTAGGAGGATAATAAATGATCAACAGTGTTAAAGAAATGAGTCATTAATGGTATTATAACTATAATGATTAATTATTCTCGTAGGAAGATGATTTTATTGCCAAAGCATAGATTTTTTTGTTTTTTGTTTTAGATTTGATCAAAAACAGAACTTAGTATTTTTATTCTTGTGCCTGAGGTTTTGATTTGCTGCAATGAACTTATTGATGGCTCCTGGCAAAAGCTATCAATGAACAAAAGAGATTATTCTTTTCACTTGTTCAAACTCTGGAAATGGAGTTATTTCCAGAGTTTGTCATGGTGAAAACACAAAGGACTGGTACTGAGTAAGGACTAGCAGCAGTTAAGGATGGAAACCCACTTGGTCAAGCAGATCTCTTCAAGGCGTCCGCTAAGTCAAACATAAGTTAAGCTTTGAATCAGCATTTTAATGAAAACTACAGCAGGGATGCTCTAGAGCAGGGTGGTCAACTGTCCTGAGTAAGCAGCAAGCGCTGCATTGGGCACTACTCAAGCACTACAGTCAGTTGTCCGTCCTGCAATGGACAGCGCAGAAGAGACCCATTCTACTCTCTGTCCACATTGCAAAATAAAAAATTTCACTTTTGGAAAGCTGAGCAATGCTATGATCAACCCTCACTGCAGCCATTCTCCTATTCTATCTCCTGACTCACCATTGGACAAAGCTGTGCCATTTTAAACTGCTTAGGCACTGTTTGACCGAAGGAGGAGCACTGAGATACTTTTATGAAAGATTATGCAGAATTTAACAAATTTACATGGCTTATTGGAGACTTTAGTAACAAAATTAAAACTATTGGGAAAACACCAATAGTACAGTGAGTAATGAGAGCTGCCTTGAGCCCCCCCCCACTTCCACAGTAGGCTGAAGTACAGTAGAGAGGAGATCCATTCCCTTTCGTTTGTAGATTGTAATGGAATAACTGACAATATTCATGCATTAAAACTAAATAAAAAGAATGTTTAAATTAATATTGCCATGTTATGTAACAAACAAAAATGAAGCCCGCCTTTACGGGCTTGTTTGAAATGCATTCATTTTATAAGCGATTTAGCACTCTTCAGAACCTTGGACTTTGTCAATTTCTGCCTTGGTGAAATAATGGAGCTGATGAATGACTCATTGGAAATATTTTGCCTATCTTTTTTGCCTTAATGTTGACTGGTAATGCCTCACTAAATGTCTCAGGTAACACAGTGACCATCACTATATAACCGTGTTTGTCGGAGGTTTGCTCTACTCCTCCATGGGGGCAGAGTGAGCTTAGAATACTGTTGGATAAGTTATCAAACAGTAGTATGATGTATGTATGTCTGATTGAATTGAAATTATTTTTTGTGAAGTGCCTTCAGGTGACATTGTCAATTGGCACTATATAAACAGAGTGTTAACTAGGGCTGCATAATTTATCACAAATTTCTTGTCATTTTAATATCTGTGTGCGCTATATTCGCATTGAGAAGGACTGTTGTGCAATAATTAGGCCCTCAACAGGAATACAGTGTAATATTTGGTGGGCATGGCTTAGTTCCATAACAGTGTCTACTAAAAATCTTTAAGAAATCAGCCCCAAGTCAGACTTTGACTGAGAATTGAGTAATTTGGTATAGATGTATCTTGTAAGGATGAACCAAAAACTCTGTTGATGCAATGGTCCTAACACAACAGGAAGTCAGATATTTTGGATCAAAACTCCCATTTTCCCTTTTACACATTACTCCTTTCGACATTTTGACAAACAGACTTCAGAATCATTTAGTAAAGTCTTGAGGCATTGAAGGTTAAAAGCTATCAAAATAGTTTTCCTACATAAAACATGTGGGTGGGGCCAAGCCTTAAAATCTGACCATTCACCATGAAACATCAAGAACTTCCACAGACAAGCTCAGAGCTTTATCAAACTTTATGTCACAGCAGATCAGAGCTCTTCACATTCATGCAGACAATTGGTGACATCACCTTCTGTTGAAAGGACTTCCTGTTCCTTTCAACAGCAGCAGGAAGTCCTTTCCTGCTAGTTTTCTTCCTTTTCCTCTGATTCATACAAGTTTAAACCCATTTCATGACACAGAACAACATGATGGTAAATCCTTCTCTAAACGCTAACTGCTGGCTAGTGTGTGTGGGAGTGGCCTAAGAGTGAATTTTAATCCCTTCCTGTTTCAAACGATCACATATGCATCATCCAATTTGGAGCTGGAGCTTTTTCAAAAATGTTTGAAAATTGAAAAAGATGGGGGTGGGAAATATAATTTTTGTTTTAATATGGTTTCTGTAGGAGGACAAACATGACACAAACATTAACGTTTTCTAATGCCATAAAAATGTGTAGAATAAATATAAAATTTCAACATTTCCGTCAACGAAGATTTCCGTCACAGCCTGTGACACGTTTCTTTCAGCTGGTCGGGGCGCGAGGCAGGTGGTTGTTGTAAACAAACCGACGGGTGTGTGGCGGGACACAGATAGCAAGGGGGAAAAGAGGAAAATAGCCGAGGAGAGATTCTACCATTCTTGGACCGAATCATTTGCATTTATTGCCAATGCGGAAGGATTATTGGAATGTTTGCTCTGTAGCAAGAAGTTGTCAAATACCAAAAAGAGTACTGTACTTTCCGAACTATAGAGGGTACCTTACTTTAAGACGCACCTACCAAATAATAAAAAAAAAAATAATCTGGAAACGTATGCATATCAGCCGCACCGGGCTACAAGCCGCAGGGCTCAAAGCGTAGGGGAAAAGTATCGGCTTATTGTGTGAAAAATACGGTAATGTGGAAAGACATTTCGAGGGAAGGAGCTACAGTAGCTGCCGCGTCAGGATTAAATCTTACATGCTGGATGTGGAGAAGCTGTCCAGTGACGTCACATTAAACGGGTAAGAACACGATCATGTCTTAGGCACGTATATTTAGTAACAAAGTGGTTGTTTGTATAAGTTGATTAGTGATTTTTGTCAGTATATATTTAGAATGACACTTGGCGATATTATTGTGTTGAACATCCTCAGGTTCGAGGACGGCTGCGTGTCAAAAGAGAAGAGGATGCTGCTACGTTTTACCGTTGCACTGACTTGCTTGGCATTTGCACAGAAATCAAACTTAAAATGTATTTATTTTTTCATATAGGTTACCTTTTCAAAAGGCTGCTGTTTTATTTTATAACTGCAGGTTGCGTTTTATTGCACTCCGTTTGTTGCCCAGATAAGCGGCACATGAAGCACGTTCCGTTTTGTTTTTTCAATCACACACTTTACGTGATTATTTACAAGGCGCGATCGTTTTATGCAAACTGCATTTGGGAGTTCCGACAGGAAAAATATCTTCAAACAAAAATTACATCAAAAATCTGATTTCTTAATTGCATTTATTTAATTTGATCAATGCAACGAAGCATTGATAAAGGGAGTAAACTTAAAGCACCACCACGCTACAGAGTCACGTGGTGCGTCATTCCTTCCAGAACACACAGCAGGGAAAACAAACATTTAATCATGAATGCTCATGAATGTGCACACTTGGTCGTTTTGATAATAGGCTAAAATAGCTCATAGAAACACTTAAAGCCTGTTTTGCCTTGCATTATAAGCCTTATATAAGGCTTTTAAGTTTTTGCGGCTCAAGACAGATTTGTTTTTTTGGTCCAATAGGCTTTTTCAACATTTAAGGTGGCCGACCCCTACACTAGCCGACCGTGGTGTCTGGTGTCCAACAATGGGCACAAAATAATGGCTAAAGTCCAGTTAACTCATTTTAAAACCAGGCATTAATCGATGTTTTACTACAATCTACCTGCAATGCATGTGGCTGGTGTCAGTAAAGTCCTGACTGAATGAATATCATTAGAACCTATTTAAGTCACGTAACGATGAACAGCTGAAAAGTTACCGGGTTTATCAACTGCGGTAGCAGTTTGGCTCCAGCTCCTCTCCTGGTCATTTCTGTGGAGATTATTGAATAAGCATTAATGTTGTTTCCATATATCATCGCTGACACACGACACTACAGGATGATCGGTTACGAAATCACAGCGACAATGTTAGAACGTTTAAGTTCTAAGATTGTCATAAATCATGTTGTGTGAACTGGGCTTAAGGAAGGAGTGAACTATTGCATCAGGTGGTCGATATGCCATCTTCTCTATTTAAATCTAATCATTATTGGAGGGCAATATAGTATACAGGCTTCATAATCTGCTCTCTTTGGTTGAATGTAGTTTTTATTTCCACTTTGGTTTTATGTTGTTTAGATTTTATTCAAGTGCTTTGTTAACGTAGACAGAAAGTTCATTTTATTTTGGTTTTTGGTTCTTTGTTTACCAGTTCCAGTGTTAAATGTTCTTTTGAAAATAATGTGTATCTATTTTTGGCAGAATATGGCTGCATTATTATGTCATTTCCATTAAATTAGTGTAAAAAGGTCTTCAGACAATATTATCGTTTATCGCAATAATTTTTTGAGACAATTAATCGCTCAGCAAAATTTGTTATAGTTATAGTTATATTGTGCCACTGATTATAATCGTCTGATTTTTGTGAAAAAGTATACGATGGATGATCACTCTTTTGTTGCCAATCACAAAACCACAAAACCGATCATCTGTATCTCATACTGTGTAACCTGGAGAGGCCCCATGTGCAGCACATCTCACATGGGGCTGCATATGAGGCCTTCACACTGTGCATGTGGATCTTTAATGTTCTTAGAGTGAAGGGGAAGTTTGCGTTTTCTGATGGAAAAATACTTTGAGGGTGAAGCACTTTAAATTGCATCGGCACGCTGAATTTAATGACACTTAAAAAAACCCAAAAAACAAGTACTTAAAGGAGTACAGACGTGTCGAGTCTCGCTGCAGGAAAAAAACCATCGGGAGCGGTCAGACAGCAGACAAAACGCTGCATAATTGCCAATACTCATCTGGATGTGCATGACAGTCAGAATACTAAGCAGGTAACCTGAAAAATAAGCCAGGCCACTGAGCTAGATGACCAGTGGTGGAAGAAGTTGGGTTTCACCGACTGCTCTCTCTGTTGGACCGCAGCTACACACTGCTGAGAAGTAATATTTCACAGATATAGTGCCGTTCGAGCTCAGACAGTGGACTCTCACATTCACCATCTGCTCAAAGCGGCAGTATAGAAAAAAAAAAAGACTTTTTCCTAAGTATTAAAATTTTCGCAATGTTTTGAGATGGATAATCTGTGAAAAAAATTCAGCTCCTCTACCTCCTCCATGCATTCTGCTGAAGTACTGCATTCGGTCAGAAACAACCAATCAGAGCCAGGAAGCGGATCTTAGCGCAACTAGCCATACTAGTTGTTTTGTGCCATGCTAATTAACACAAAACAACCAAGTAACTATTTACTTAGTTACTATGGTAATTAACATAGTTTTTGTCTAAATTAGGCGATTTTGATTTCATTTTGCAGATCACATAGCCACACATTAAATTAACAGCCAGTCCATGTGATTGGCTGTGATAGGCCCTCATGGGCCATAGGGTATCCGAACTGGCAGCAAAACACCTGTTTGGAGAATCCCTAACTGTAATAAATTTCTTCTAATTAAATATCAATTCAGAAAAGACAATTGATAATTACTAACAAAGCACTTTGGCCCTTTTTCTTTTGCATGACAAACACACATTTAAAATTTAGGGCATTATATGAACAACTTAACACTTTAAACAAATGGTAGTCTTTGTCGGAGGACAGTTTTGTGCATGCCCTAGCAGGGAGCTAGAATGCTGAATATTGCGTGTGTGACATCATTTTGCAAACAAACATCACCGATAACCTGTTCTGTGGTGTGGATGTTTTATCTAATGGATTGTTTAGCTGAAGTTAAATCATGGATGGACCTAAATTTTGTCCACCTCAGTCACAACAAAACTCAGTTATTATTGGTCAAAACTCAATATTATTTAGTCAAAACATTTCTACTTTGCTCAATATTTGGTTCTTTAGCTCCGTTTTGTCTGACTTCTGCCAGGAATCTTGGTGTTAACTTCGATGACTGTTTAAAATTTGACAAAAAAGTTAGTTCAGTTGTTAATCAAGTTTTTATCACTTGTGGCTTTTAGCAAGGGCACATTTTGATTTAAGAATTTTTGATTTAAGACTTTTGGAGGGATTATTCAAGCCATCGTTACATCGCAA
This sequence comes from Phalloptychus januarius, assembly GCA_902982915.1. Taxonomy (NCBI): domain Eukaryota; kingdom Metazoa; phylum Chordata; class Actinopteri; order Cyprinodontiformes; family Poeciliidae; genus Phalloptychus; species Phalloptychus januarius. Next base: position 2,762,209 of record CADWAE010000470.1, on the reverse strand, counting down.
TTATTGTATTTCATTATATAAAGGCATAGATAAATCCCTGACATAGCGTCTTCAAGTGATCCAGAATGCAGCAGCTCGATTTCTTACACGCACTCAGAGGTTTGACCATATAAGGCCAATATTGGCCTTGTTACGCTGGTTGCCTTTAGCATTTTGGATCAATTTTAATATTCTTTTAACTTAAAACGTGTTAAATGGGTTTGCGGGTTTGCCCCTTCTTATCTTCAGGATCTTTTGAAACTTCCGAATGTAGTTTCAAAAGATCCTGTGACATGACTTATGGTATTTATAACCTATGTAATATTTAGAACATTCCGCTTATTTTAGCTTATACTGAGCTCCAGGAAAACCAGAAAAATCACATGGATTGCCTGCTTTGCAAACTTTACTATTTCCACATACTTTCACCCAGAAACATCATTCAACTTTTAAAATGTAGTTATAGCCTCCAACTATTTCGGTATGTTTCAGCTTTTTCATATTCATAAAATCCCTATTCAACTTCATGGTGCATTATGATCATAGTTCATCTTTATAATGGATTTCAATTATGGAATTCTTCGCCATGTTAGATGGCCAAATTCCCCACAACTTTTTGTAATTTCTGCTCCTCCCCGAACAGCTTCTGATCACTCACTCAGTTTTCACTTTTTACACATTTTATACATCAAAATGTACCAGACATAGATTTTCTGAATCCATGTAACACTCATTTTTACCAAGTTAAAAGTTTTCTGGCGAATTTGCCAGAAAACTTGCAGTGTAAATTATTGATGGCAACTTGAAGTTTTCTGGCAAATTAGCCCAATGCATCGAGGCATACCCAAATTGGGTATATTGTGGGGGAGGAAAAAAAATCTAAACAAAGCTGACTTCAGACATGTTTCTGTAACGTCATATCTCCTAAGCAATGCAACATAGGAGCACAAATTGACATCATTTCAGTTCAGATCTCTCGGTGCTCATAATGTGTGCATTTTGTCCTTATCCGTTACAGTTTTGCATTAAATTTTGTCTACTAGAAAGTTGAACATCTGATTTTCTCTAATCTTTTTTTTGAAAAGTACCAAAATGAGGCATATTTTTATATTGTCACAGGTCCGAGGCAGAAAAAGGTTCTTGCATGAAAGAAGGCATCATTGTTTATTGGCCCTTCCTGATGCCTACGTTGATGGAATCGTATCGGTAGCCCTTGTAGTTTCCAAAATAGAGGGAATAGTTTCAGCGTTCACCCATTTTATCGACATTTCTGACACAATTTTGTGTTTTTAATATTTTTTGAAAAAATTGATTGCGACAGAATCGTTCCACTATTCGTTGCAATGAAAATGGTGAGTGAATGACATCCATAACTTTTACAGTTCCTGAGAAATCTCAAGTGGTTTGGAGGCATTGTTTGCTGCTTTAAAGCTCTGTGACATGTTGGCTGCACTGTCACCCCTCATGCAACTAGATACATGCTTACTCTCACACATAGAGGTCCAGTCTATCTACTGGCTCTTTGAAGACAGCGAGTCTTTGACGGCCAAAACAATGGCAGTTAAGCTAGCCACTGCTAGTGTAAATTATTGATGGCAAATGCTTTGAGATAACATTAGCATTTCAATATGTAACCCATTAGGTTAATTCAAGCAAACACCTAATATTAGCTTTTTAGCACATTCTGATTTAAAGAGCTAAACATAATAGACTGAATGAAGTGGATTAAGTCAATCTGCAGGTGTTGGTCCACATGCAATTCATAACATTTTAGATAACAATTCAGTTATATGTAGTTCCATGTTTTTTTTCACACGGCATGTAGAATGTAATTATTGTACATCAGTGCTTCTCAAATATTTGAGAACCACTGAGGGAAAATAATTTCCACACACCCTCAGCCTCTGCCATATACACACACACACACACACAAGAACCAACTAATATTCTGTTCTGAATCTGATATTTAAGAATTTATCTGTACTAACTGGCTCCACCATCCAATGACCCGATTATCAAATCTTTCAACACATCAGAATCGAGCATCAGCCACAGGACTTTGAAAAGATTATTTAAAGAACTGTTTATTTCAAACCTGACTTCAAACTGAGCTGTTCACGGCAGATCTTGATTACTATAAAAGCTTTTTTTTTCTCATTAAAATCATTTTTTTTCATCTTTTAATGACTTTATAGTATAACTATTCATGTAATATGACTGTGTTCCCATAGTACTGTAACTTTATTCCTGTAGTGAAAATCTTATTTATTTGTGCCTGCCGATTTTTCTTTTTTCATCACAGATTTCTGTATCTCTCCTATGTCGGTATGTAGGTTTCAAAAGATCCATGCATGTATCGTCAGCTCTGTTAACACCAGTATTTCAGTGTAGACTACCTCTTCTAAAGGCTTCAACAGGTAGCCTGTTGATTAATTTGAATGCTGTTGCCATGTAGTGACCGGAGGCTTGTTTATTATTCAAGCGTGAGTAAAGAGGACAATTATAAAGTCCTGTTCTTGTTCCCGTAGTCAGGATGCTCACATCTCCCCTGACACCTCGCCACTATCCCAAAGGGGTGTGCGCCCTGCTGTTTGAGAAGTATTGTTGTACGTCACCATGCTAGGGATGGCCTAGATTCTCTCAATAGTATTTCTTTCCATAGCTTTAGTGTTTTAGCTAATTTTAACTTTTACACGCGTTTTTTTCACTCTGTGTGGAGTATGTTATACCAAGTAAAACATGGTAGTGCTAGCCTTGCTTCTATCATTAGTTTTTTTTAAAGCTAGCTTTAGCTTTTACAGGACTATTTTCACTTTGTGGATTATGCTACAGTAGATTAACATGTTGGTGCTAGCCTATATGCTATCTTCAGTAATTTAGCAAATTATAGACTTTTAGCAAATTTAACATGATTAAATATTGTGACCTTAAAGTTTAGTTTTGTAAGTACTGATCTGCATCAATTTCTAATACTTTATACTTTTTTGGTGGGATTTTGGCATTGTCTTCAAGTTTTCATTTCTCAACAGTTTATTTTCTAAGCGTTTTGCATTGCTTTGCTCTGCTGCTTCTGCTTATTGCTTACATTTCTGCAAATCTTTAGTTATCTTCAAATACTTCTGCAATTTTCACCCAAAAAATTTTGGCTTACACCATTCACATTGCATTTTCGCAAGATATGCAAATGTGCTATTTTCCCCTATTGTTTTGGTTTACATAACTGTTCTTTATAATAGCTATATTCCCCAAACACTGCAACCCATATTCATGCATTTAATGTTATTAACTTCAAAATATAAGGACCTTAAAATGAAATTGTTGTTTAACTGTGGTCACTTCTGAAATCGCTGTTGATGATGGTGTTCTTCAAATCATCATCTTGCTTAGGCATATTAACTGACAAAATCATCCATTATGTAAATCCAATGCAAAACCTTTAACTTCTTACAGCATTTTGTTCTGAGAGAAATGTTGTGTCATTGAACTTAGGCTGCAGTTTCTCTGTTTACCATTCAGCCATTCATCATCTTGCACTTATCTGGGGTTGGGTTGCAGGGGCAGCAGAATAACCAATTTCACAACCTTTAGAAGGCACCCACCATATAATAGAATCTCGAATTTAGGAAGAGCAGTGTGGTTTTCTTCCTTGTGGAACGCCGATTCTGTTAACCAGCGAACAACAAAATTGTTGTGCTTATTCAGTTCAACTTATTATAGTGGTGTCCAACTTTTCGCTATATGGCCAATATTGTGAAATAAAAGGTACTTATAAGCCATAATACTTTTTACTTCACAACCCTCCCCACCCATTAAAATCACAAAAATTATTTATTTTTCAACCTGCTCAGCAATAAACTAAATGTAGGGTAAAGTGATGTTGTATAGAGCAGTGGTCTCTAACCTTTTTTTCTCCACAGAGGACTATGACAAGGCCTGTCCATTTTACTGCGGTCCAGGAGTTGTAAACAGTCAGACAAGACTTCTGCATGTTGGTCTGCCCACTAAGGCCTAGTTCACATGGCACAATTTGACATTTTTTGCCCTGATTTTCCTTTTACGACAACCTTGGAACATTCCGAGTTCTAAGATTGTTGCTTGCAGTAATTGTAACCGATTACCCTGCAATGTGTGGTGTGTTAGGTAAAATGCCGGGACTGCTCCAATCTAAAATCGGGCATATTCAACATGTCAGATTGTCTTGGCCAGGTTATCGCAGCGTGTAGGGTTTTCCCTGACAGGGAGCGAGAACACAACCTGTTGAATGTGACAGGTAGCCTCTCTGAAAGCGCAGTGAGAGGAATCCCAAAGAGCTGACATGGCGCAACCTAGAATCTGGAGGAGATCGGACATTATATGTGGAAACAGCATGAATGTTTATTCAGCATTTCGTACAAGGAATATCAACAGAAATAAGGAGAGGAATTGGAGCAAAATTGCTACCACAGTTGATAAACCCGGTAACTTTTCAGCTATCCATCAATAAAGTGACATAAATAGGTTACAATGATAGTTATTCATTCAGTTGACACTAGCCACATGCTAGATTGTAGTTGTGACTAGTAAAAAAAACCATTTTGTACTAAAGCCTGGTTCAGATGGCAAACTTTTTTTAATTAGTGTAAGCTACTTATCCATTATTTTGTGGCCATTTTTTTTATGTAAACATAAACAAAACGGATATTTAATTATTTCTTGAATTACCGGGGACGGCTGGTATAGAGGAGGGATGTGGAAATTGTCTTCCATGCCAAACATAGAAATACTTTGTATTCCTGCCTTATTTGGTCTGGGATCTCTTGACTATATGGAGTTGGATGAATTGACAAAAAGATCGAATATTTGCATCTACTTTATCAATTTAAGGGCCACAAAAAGTTGTTTTGAGTGTACCACTGCAGCAGTTAAACTGCAGAACTTTGCAACACAGTTGTTTCTATTTGACATCGCTGGGGTGATATTGCATCTGGTTCTTATAATTAATCGTGCGCTGAAGCATGTGTCTTGTATAGTTGAAATATGTCTAAATTCTTAAGAGTAACCATAGTTTACTTAAATTCATGATGCATTATTACATTTTTCAGGTGCCATCTGTTAAAGCACAAGTTCAAGTTGTTCTTTGTTTATAAACCAATTTCAACCTAATGGTATGTTTTGTTTGTATTTACAATAAATTGATGCTGTTATGTTCTGGAATTGTTGTTTTCATGTGCTGGTATTTCATTAATAATGCGTGTCATGTTCCATCATCTGTAGGCCAATGCTAGCTTGCTCCATTTCTGCTTTTATGTGCCTTGAAGATAATTTAATTGCTACATATTAAAATGGAATTCCAATTGTGGAACCAATTGTTTAAATTAAATTTGCAAAAATGTTGTCCAGCTTCAAAGACTCGCCAGCATTAAAACAATTTTTGAATGCTGTTTGAAAATTGGGCATGAAAAATGCTCATACAGTCTGGGTCTGATATGGAATCTGAGAAGTTTTTTTTCCTTTTTGCTGCTTCACATGTTGTGTGTATTCTCCAATCCAAATCAAAGCTGAGGACCTAGCTTATCAGAGTTTGGAGCATTGTGTCGTCAAGGTTCCTGATGTGCTATTTGGCATTTTAAAGATAATTTTAGACTTTGAGGTGGGAAAAAAGTATCTAGTCAGTCACCAATTATGCAAGTTCTCCCACTTAAAGAGATGACAGAGGCCTGTAATTGACATCAGAGGTCGACCTCAACTATGAGAGACAAAATGAGAAAAAAATATTCAGAAAATCACATTGTCTGAATTTTATAGATTTTATTTGCAAATAAAGTGGAAAATAAGTATTTAGTCAATAACAAAAGGTCATCTCAATACTTTGTGATATATCCCTTGTTGGCAATGACAGAGGTCAAACGGTTTCTGTAAGTCTTCACCAGGTCGGCTCACACCGTTGCTGGAATGTTGGCCCATTCCTCCAAGCAGATCTCCTCTAAAGCAGTGATGTTCTGGGGCTGGCAGCAGCAACACGGACTTTCAACTCCCTCCAAAGGTTTTCCATGGGGTTGAGGTCTGGAGACTGGCTAGGCCACTCCAGGACCTTGAAATGCTTCTTGTGAAGCCACGCCTTTGTTGCCCTGGCAGCGTGCTTGGGATCATTGTCATGCTGAAAGACCCGACATGTTTCATCTTCAATGCTCTTGCTGATGGAAGGAGGTTTGCACTCAAAATCTCACAATACCTGGATCCATTCATTCTTTCATTACACAGACCAGTCGTCCTGGTCCTTTACAGAGAAACAGCCCCAAAGCATGATGCTGCCACCCCCATGCTTCACAGTTGGTACAGTGTTCTTTGGATGCAGCTCAGCATCCACTCTCCTCCAAACACGACAAGTTGTGTTTCTACCAAACAAGTCTACTTTGGTTTCATCTGACCATATGACTTTCTCCCAATACTCTTCTGGAACATCCAAATGCTCTCTAGCAAACGTCAGGCACACCCGGATATGTACTGGCTTCAGCAGGGGGACACGTCTGGCACTGCAAGATCTGAGTCCCTGGTGGTGCAGTGTGTTACTGACGGTAGCCTTTGTAACTTTGACCCCAGCTTTCTGCAGGTCTGCAGGTTGTGGGCAGGTGTCTCTTATACTGTTAACGAGTTCAAACAGGAGTCATTGATACAGGTAATGAGTGGAGGACAGAGGAGCCTCTTAAGGAAGAATTTACAGGTCTGTGACAGCCAGACATCTTGCTTGTTTGTAGGTGACCAAATACTTATTTTCCACCCTGATTTGCAAATAAATTCTTTCAAATTCAGACAATGTGATTTTCTGAATGTTTTTTTTTCTCTCATAGTTGAGGTCTACCTATGATGTCATTTCCAGGACTCTCATCTTTTTAAGTCGGAGAACTTGTATAATTGGTGACTGACTACTTTTTTCCTCACTGTAATTCTTACAAACGTAATGCTTTTAAAGGTTGGATTGTACTGTCAGGATGTCCGCAGGGTTTTAGAAAGTAAATCAAAAAAGTGGCTTATATAAAGCCATTAAGTGTGAGGTGTATTTTTTTCAATATAGGTATTTTTTCAGGCTGTGAGGCAGGGCCAGCCAGGGCTGGCCCGGGCTCAATGGGGGCCCAAGCCTGGGCTTGGGGCCCTCTCTTTTTGCTAACAACGTGGATTGCTGCAGTCGATGGTTAGATTATTTGCAATCCTGCTATAAACTTCCTGTATCCTGTATTATATATGAATCGATAATACAGGATACATTTATCGGCCGGCCAATTTCCTTAATCTTGGGAGATTGGTGATCGGCCGATACTTACATGTGAAGTCGATCTCATCTACCTCAGCAAAGGCTTTAACACAGTCAGCCACTGTTCTCTTCTGCTCTACAGTGAGAGGTTTGCTTGACAGACCGGCCCACCAGATCATGTCCGCATGTTTGCAGTTAAAAGGCATCCTACTGTTATCAGCTCAGCAACTTTCTTGCTATATTTGACATTTCAGACGAAAAAATTGCTTTCGGTCAAAATCAAAATGGTCAAATAAGGCTTTTAGTTCATTTAAAAGTGGACTTAAGTACATTGTATGCTTAGCTTAGCTAGGTAGCTAACTGGCTAGCTTGCATTTTTGACTTTGATTTTTAACATCATGGGGGTTTTGTGAAGACTCTGTGTTTAAGCTCTGGCTCAGGCCTGTAGTAGGAAGTTACTGGCAGGCTTATGGTTTGGTTTGTTGTATCATCACATTTGGATTAGCATCGTTTAAAAAAAAAACGGTTTGTTGATGGCATCATTTGCCGTAGTAAGAGTTTAATGAGGCAGTACAGAGCTCTTCCTGGACTTCTCACCTGGTAGATGGTTAAAATAGATCTGTTGGATGAAAAGGTGGTGTTGCCAAGCTCTTTTAGGTGTGCTGTCAAGGTAATATTGATGTATTTTATTTTTCTCAAGCACTTCAAATGTGTTTTCAGTTGACTGGACAACAAATCAGGATGTCCGTGTATCTCTCCATCACTTGACACATTTAGGTGGCTGGTGTCTATCAACACTACTACTGCCACTACTGTATTTAACACTGATCTGAGCATTAGAAATGTTGCTGATTAACATTTGCAACTCAGTATTGTGATTTAAAAAACACAACAAAACTGAAGTTGTTTGGCTCAGCCCATGGATAAAGGCTGAGTTGCCACACAACTAACAAAAAATTAAATTATGATAAAGTTGGAGCTGGATGATATGGCTGAAAAACATATCAGAATGTAAACATTTCTTATGTCTATTAATAATTCATAATTTGTTTTCTTGTTTTTAAATATTTAAAGTACGTGCCAAACCAGACCTTTCCTCTTTTATCCACAGTTTACTCCATGCCATTATTTAGTTTTAAGCTGTTATGAGGCATCGTGGCAAAACTTAAACTGCTGAAGCTTAAGTTACTCAACAAGTTGCTTCTAGGTAACCAGAGTGAGTGAGTTAAGCCCAGTTCACACTACGCGATTTTAGAATTGTCGGCCAATTTTCAAAACCTGAGAGACCACGCACTCACGACCAAAATCCTAGGTATAACGCGTTTGATCGGGCCCGGCCGTGCAGTGTGTGGTGTTCAGCCACATGGCAAGAGTAACACTCCTCACACGAACTGATTTCTCACTGACGTTCAGAGTCCAGTCAGAAAATACAGTAAAAACCCACTATATCCCACGTGAATTTAGAGTAAACCTGACAACGTAATTGTTACCATAGCTACAATCTGATGCTGTGAGTTTAATCTCTGAGTTTGTGCTGTTTGTTCACAAGCACAAATTAGTAAACTGTAATTATAACTTGTTGCTTTTTAAATCGGCCAATTAAACTACTTCACCTCTCCCAGATTTCACTAAATCTAACACAAAAGCTGTTGTTTTTAGCAGCAAGAGGTTAGGTCAAATTCTGCTCCAGTCCTCATACAGCCTGGGATCGGCCCTGCATGAGTTAAATCAGCTGCACTGCGCAGAGATGCGCAACAAACAGGAGATGTAATTCAATGCTGCTAATGTGGCTTTAGTAGCTCTTCCATTTCATGTCTGTTGAGTTTTTAACAAGGGGACACAGAAGCTGATTTGGTTGTGTGGTGATCTGAAAAACTCGTTCCATAAACTGGACCAGTCACACACATTAATTCTAGCTGACTAAGCAGACAAAGCGTTTGGTGCTTAGGGTAACTGGGAAGAATAATACTAAAAATCATAATAAAATAATGTAAAACCAGTGTGATGCGTAACTATGAGGAGAACGCGCGAAAGCTCCTCACAGCTAACCACTAACGCTCCAGCCAACCGGGAACACGTTGGCTGATAAACTTTATCAGCGCAGACAGAGCCGGGTGCTGGGCAGCGTGTTGAGATTGAAAAGCCGCACAAAATTCTTTGTCCACAAAGATGAATCATTCTCACCGCTCCCTCAACTCGCACCTCTGAAAGCGCAACTACCAGTTATTCCTGCGGTTCACGTAGAGCTGCGCAAGCAGAGCTAACGCGTTGGGGTTTAAACTCGTACCTTGTCAAAAGCTCTGGAAAGAATCACAATTCCTCACAGGGTTTTGATGTAAATATCCAAACAGGTGTCCAGTTTGAGTGAAAGGAGGTGCGCGCAACACGCACTGGCATCCAGCTGCTGCAGCGTGCGCGGCACCGCAGAGCGGCGCCAGCAGCGTGATTGGTCCGGCTTTAAATGCATAAACTATAAACCTATCTTCTATAAATATATCTTTTAGGAATAAATCTGCTCCGCCAGTGAAATGCTACAAGCAACGGAGAAGCTTGCAATTTGGCTAGAAAAAAAAAAGAAAACGTGATTTTTATTTATTTATTCATTTTTATTATTGTTATTATTATTTTCCTAAAAACATAAACAAGAAAGGGTTAGCCTGGCTATTATAGACTATTATAGGCCTGGTGGGCCGCCAGGCCTATAATACACTGGGGGAAACCCTGCTCAATACCTGGTTGGGCCTCCTTTTCCATAAATTACTGCATCAATGCCGTCTGGCATGGAGTTCAGCTTGTGGTTCTGCTGAAATGTAAAATCGAAGTCTAAATTGTTTTATTGCGGCTTTTAGATAATCTGCATTGTTGGTTCTGGTGTTTCATCTTCATTTTGACAATATCCCCTAGATTTTCTATGGGATCAGTGCAGTCTGCTTGTTAATCACGCACTGCAACACTATGGTCATTGGACCAGCATTTGGTACATTAGCATTGTGGGCTGGCACCGATTCCTGCAGCAAAATGCAAACAGCTTCTCCATAAAACTTAGCAGACGGAATTATGAGGTGCTCTAAAATTTCCTGGTAGACTATCTTCTTTCGTCATTTCGGCCTCTTCGATGTGTTTTGCTTGGAGATATGATTATCTCTGTTGCTGGTGCACACTTTCCTACCACATTTTTTCCTTCCTGTTAACTTTGTATGATTTGCAATACTTTTTTTGTTCAAGTTTTGTTGGTGTACTCTCTGTAAGTCATAATCAATAATATTACAAGAAATAAAGGCTCTGTGTAATGAATTGGGGTCTTACTTTCAGAGATTAGGTAAAACATTATTGAACATTTCATCAATTACCGGAAACTCTGACATGCACCAAATTAACACACACTGTTACTTACTTACACTGACTGTAACTTCAAAACACCTAATGTGAGTAAAGGAACAAAATAGATGAATATGAAATTTTTAAGCACTACCAGCATTTGAGTCCTTCAATTTCTCTTCAGACTTTCTCTTTTGGAAGTACAGTGACAAATACAAAACGGCCTGAGGAGTAGACTTTTAGATTATATTCGTCGGCAATCCTTTGCCCCATACAGAAAAATTGGTGCGACTCCCCTGCTCACCTTCCAGGTTAATCCAAACTTTTTACTGTCCTGATATAAACCCTAATTTTTGATTAGGTAGAATAATTCTTGCATTAACCCAAAAGTGTTCAATACGTGTTAGATTGGCTTAAACATTCTTCAGAAAGTTTTTACGTGATGAAGAAGGAATTCAGTTCCATGCTTTGTTCACAGTTGAATAAATACAAATGACGTGTTGTTTAGTTTTCTTTACTCTTACTGTGGCAAAAAGTGCCGAAACAAGACTTGAGACATGTACTTGCACAGCCCCCCTTCTACATCTTTCTGAAGGCGTCCTTCAGAAAGTGATGGTTCTAGTTTTTCCCCCTGAATGATGGCCTCAAATATCAAATCTTGAGTACCTAATTTTTTAATAGCTTTCTCATCCTCTTTGGAACTTTTTTTTATACAGAAGTTGATCCTTTTTCTAGCTGCTTAGAACACTGCCGGTTGCACGTACCCGAGAAAACCATGTGGGCGCAACAGAATTGCCTGTTTTGCTCATGTTCATTTTGACTAAAGGTGGAAGCAGCTGTTTAATTTTGACCCCTGCCCCTCTACTGTCTGCCCTAGTGTTTAGACTCGTCAGTGGGGAAGAGGAAAAGAAGCTTGGCTGTTAGCTCTTCTCAGGACCCATCTTTCTCAGGATTAAACCAGGTGTGACATTTACCACAACACCCGCTGCCTCACTACAGCATTTGTTGCTTTGCTATTGTATGTTGGTTTTAATTGCATTGGTCCACAAGCTTCCATCATACCCTGGCATAGTATTGGAAACATTTATTCTGTCATCTTTTTGCTGTGTGAGAAGATTGGAGACTCCCGTTAAAATTCTTATAGTTGTCATAATATTATAGTTTCCAGTTATTTTAGTCATTTCAAATTTGACTTCTTGTGTTCCGTAATGCCCAAGTCATTTCGTTCTCATAAGTTGCTTGGAATAGCAGAAGCAGTGGTAAACTTGAAATATATGAAGTTGAAAGTTGAATATACAAGGTTCACTGATTTCCTGCTTTCGGCAGTTTGATTAAAACTATTAATTTGTGTTCATTATATTCGATCTATGTAAAATCCCACTAGATATCCTGGTTTTGCAACTGAAAGACGGATCAATATACTTGTAAGGTTTTAGTGTTTAAAAGTTGTTGCTGTCCAATCCTCATCAGAGCCACATAACTTCCTGGTAAAGTTATGTGGCTTTACCAGAAAGTAAAGCCTTAACTGTTAAGGCCATGTTGCACTTTTTGATGCCCTTCTTTGTTGCTTCAAACTGTCAAAAGTTTCTGGTTTTGATATTGAAAATGTGACTTTTTGCTGGATTATGTTACTATGGTGACATGGATGCTCTGTTACATACATAATTGCATGTTTTCGAATGAAGTTAATTTTCCTTAACCAACAGCAAGTCGGAGTAACTTTTAGCTGATTTTAAAAACGGACTTTCAAAGTCTGCACGTCATCTGTGTTAGCATAAAGGCATTGACATATTGGTGGTGCTAAAACCTCTGTCACAACAAGGAGTTCGCTGCTTTACATGAAGAACAGTAACCGACGTGCCTTTAAAATATCTCAAATATTCACTCAGGGTTGTTTTCTGGGTATATAGCCCCTCCATTTTATTTATTGATTTGCCACAACTGATTACATTGTTGGCTAAAAAGGAAACTTAAATACTTTAAACTGAACTTATTAATATTTTGGACAACGGTTCAAGGGTTAAGTTTGCAGACTAAGCCATGCTGCATTGCTTGTTATATACAGTTAAATATCTATATCCTGGCATAATAGCATAGAGGTTAACCAATCCGATATCATCTGTATTGGTTGTAATGAAAAAAATTCTAGATTGTGTATTTGTGACGATGTGCCTGATCCAAAAGGGTGGAAGTATTCAGTCCCATTTCATGTTTTGTGGTCTGAGCAACTTAATGCTTTATTTTATATTGTATTTAAAATTCTGATTTCTAGAATTCTAGAATTTACATTTAAATGTAATATTTAAAGATGTAAACTGTAAAAAAACAAAAATCATCATAGTTTGTTGATTCTGAGTTTGGCCTTTGTGTTTGAGCTTGGTTTGTTCACAGATGCATTCCAACCTACAATAATATGAAAGCAAATAATAACCTACAATAATATTCTTCGGGTAAGAAAAGTTTTCTTTTTGTAATGTCTGCTGCTTGATGGAGTATTTTGGTTTGCTGACTGTTATTTACCCAAGTAAATTCAGCCTGGAATACTCTAAATGGAAAAGACCTGTCTGTGGTTGCCAGGTGATATTATTCAATTACATTAACTTTATCAAGTTACAAGCACAGACGGAGCTAAAAGCGTGCCAGACACGTATTGAGTGAGTAAGTGGGATATTTAAACGCAGACGTCACACAATATTCTTTGCTCTCAAGGATATGCGTGAGCCGAGCTGTGTGGCTTTTATACTCGACGAGCTAAGAGGCGCACGTCCAGATGCTTATGCAAGCATAAGCATCTGGCTCTATGCAACGACAAACCCTTTGTTGATATCACTTTTACTGATGTATAAAACCATATTTAAAACAAACAAGCAGTGCTTAATTCTGTGAAGGGGGCCAGTAAAGCCAGACAGCCTGCCGATAATACACTGAGGTAAAAACCCTGCAAGGTAGGCAACCTATCATTCTTAATCATTTTTTTCCTTATTACAGTGACTGTTATAGTCCTAATTACACTGACTGAACATTTTAAGTGAATGCATGTTTTTGCATGTTTGACCAAGCTGTAGAAGCTATCGGTGTAGTTAAGTGTGCTGTACCGGTACAGCACACTGTTGCAGAGTTAACAAAGCTAATTTGTAATTCACTAGATTTGTCTAGGAAAAGACAATTCAGAAGTGTTGTTTTGTGTCAAATCGGCATCAGCTGATACTAATCCTCACATATCTGTATTGAAAGTGAGAAAATGTATTGGTGCATCCCTAAACAAAATCCTCTCCCTTCTAATGTAGAGCTGTCTATTTTCAGCTGCAGCTGATTTGCGGTGTTCTCTGCAGTGTCAGCCAAATATGAGTACTTAGGCTGGAGAAACTGACATGGATGTCAGAAAGCAGAGACTGTTCAGTCCACATGTGGGTCCATTCTTTTTTCAGCCAAATAGGAGCACTTGTATATATCGTTAATATTTGAACCACAGGGGGTGCTGTTGTGGTGCAGGGGTAGAGCACAACCCACGTATAGAGGCCTTAGTCCGCAACGTGGACGTAACAGGCTTTACTTGCGTTCATACCAGCCTAAGGATTGTTTATTTTATTTTTTATTGTCTATTTTTTAATACACCAGCAGCAGTGTGTTACAGTGGTAGCACAGGTGGGTTAAAGAGTAGGAAGCACAATGAATTCAGGTGTCTTTTATTTAGTGGAATTCTGTAACTACTGCCTGTCTTTACTGGTCTACACACAAACAGCTTCAACTAATGTTGACAAGTCATGAATCAAGGATCACAAAATTGGAACTTTAATTAGGATGAAACTAAAGTTCCAAAGAATATTCATTTTAGTTGTATTTTTTGTTTGCCTTTTTTAAAAGACTTCAAAGTTGGTGTTCAGTTATTGTTAATGTCTTCCAATAATACAAAAATACCTCATAACTCATATTTTTTCACTTCCCGTCACTAAATTGCAGGGGTAAAGCACAACACGCTAACATTTTTTAACTCAACCATCAGGTGCTGGATGACTGTTCTAGCTCCCTACTGCTGGGCTTGTCTGGGGAAAAACCTGACATATATAAAACAAATTAAAGAAGTTGCATTTACAGACTAACAGAGGTGTTATGGAATAAAATATAATGTCCAATACGTTCCCTTTAAAACTAAAAAATAAAAGTGAATGTAAAACATTTTCTCCAGTTAACTGTTACAAATTTGTGTCTATTTTGACTATTTTGCACAGTCACAAAAATAAGGTTTGAGCATACAAGAATGGAGATTCTCAGCAACTTCAGCCTGCCACTGCCATGTTTTTAAAGCTCCACTCCTTGCTGGTGCACTGAAGTTTGTGTGTTGTTTTTGGGGAAACTGCTGACATACAAAATCAGTGTGACAGAGCTGATATGCTCCTGAGAGATCAGATGAGATCTGGTCACTTTCGCACTGATTTGCTCTTGTGGAAAATCTTTCTTTATGAAAGAGGACTTGGATCAACCAAGTAATGGTTGTTTAGGGTATTGGATGAACACTTAAAAGATTTAAAAGCCTCCACAACCAGACATGCATCCCCCACCGCTCCTCCTTATCCAAGGCGAGGTCGTGGAGGCTGCCCCGTAATTGGTTGATTCGACGTTTGCCTTAATGACCAGTTGGACAGGTGTACCTTATAAAGTGGCCGGTGAGTGTGCTTTCTCCAGAAAAGATGGGTGCTCTGGTGAGAAACAAGATAGAATGCATTGAGTCATTGGCTTGCAGCATTCACTCCTCCTGGACGATCACATTGTGACAATAGCTTGCATTGTCGTTGACTTTACAGCAATCCCTCATACGGAGCATGCATGTAGTGTCAGTGGAGAGGAAAAACTCCTCTTTAACAGGAAGAAACCTCCAGCACAACCAGAACCTGCTTCAGTACAAATGGCCATCTGCCATTGTCAACTTGGAGTCTGAGAAGACAGAGTGCATAAGAATAAACTGATGAACATCAGAAATAATTCTACATCGGTTCGTCAGTTAATAACGGGAGAGGAAGAAAGATTAGTTGATGGCTGCATTATCTCAGCTAGACCAGATGTAGCTTCTATAGAAAGGAAAAAAAAAAAGTTAACATTTGAAATAACGGCGAGTGGTGCACGTTGGAGAGTAGTAGAAGACGATGAGAAAAAGTGCTTAGTTTGTCCTCCAGTAGCCTAAACATCTGCTAGGAACATATGGATCAGTCTGATGTATGATGTAGCTTATTAAAGGATTTATATGTGAGAAGGATAATCTTAATTTCTATTCTGGATTTAACAAGGAGCCAGTGAAGGGAAGACAAAATAGGAGAAATATCCATCCATCCATTTTCTACACTCCCTTGTCCCTTAGCGGAGTCAGGATGGTTGCTGGTGCCTCTCCAGCTAACGTTCCGGGCGAGAGGCGGGGTCACCCTGGACAGGGCGACAGAGAGACGGACAACCATACATACACACACTCGCACCTAGTGAGAATTGGGAGACCAATTAACCTGACAGTCATGTTTTTGGACTGTGGGAGGAAGTGGGAGTACCCGGAGAGAACCCACGCATGCACAGGAAGAACTCCATGCAGAAAGACCTAGGCCGGGAATCGAACCCAGAACCTTCTTGCTGATTTAATGGAAATGACATAATAATGCAGCCATATCCTGCCAAAAAGAGATACACGTTATTTTCAAAAGAACATTTAACACTGGAACTGGTAAACAAAGAACCAAAAACCAAAATAAAATGAACTTTCTGTCTACGTTAACAAAGCACTTGAATAAAATCTAAACAACATAAAACCAAAGTGGAAATAAAAACTACATTCAACCAAAGAGAGCAGATTATGAAGCCTGTATACTATATTGCCCTCCAATAATGATTAACTGTTAACTGGACTTTTAGCTATTATTTTGTGCCCATTGTTGGACACCAATCGCCACGGCCGGCTAGTGTTGGTCTCAGGTTTTGAACATGGGACCGACAATCAGCCGACAGTTCTAAGATGGTGTAGTGTGAGCTGGGCATTACGCTAAAGGAATGAGGAAGGGAGGGTCAGTGGAGAGCAGGAGTTGAGCTTTCTCATCCAGTGTCATGGAAAAATGCAAGGAGAAACAATAATGTTGATAAATTAAACTTACTTGATAGCTTTTATTAATTGATTTATCGTTTATGGCCTCAGGCGCAGTGCTACCAAATGTGCCATTGTGCAGCCTAGGAGAAATATGATCTCTTGAGTTTTTGTCAAAACTCTGCTGCAGCGTTTTGGATCAGCTGAGGACTTTTAACTGTTTCGTGGACTTACAGTGACAGATGGACTAGTTTTTTAGCCTGACCCATGGATAGCATATGTCTGTTTTTTGCAATATTTGAGGGGGAGAGGGGAAAAAAGAAAATCTTTTAATGTGAGACGACATGTCCTAATCAAAAATAAGAGTTTCTTTATTATCAGAGGCCAATTTAATGCCATCAAGATTAGGTGATTGACTAAGTGGCTTCTTTTTCATAGATTCTGATCCAAAAATAACTTCTGTCTTGCCACAATTTTAAAGAAGAAAGTTTAGTGTCATCCAGATTTTAATGTTCTCAAGACATATCATTTGTAATTTTCAACTTTCATAAGTGCTGTTTCAGTACTTTGAAACTTAACCGAAACTAAATTAACAAAAACATTTAGCAACCATTGATCTAGATCAGAGGAGGTCTCATTCTCGCAGCCCGCAGGACGATGTCTCGACGATGTCCCACCGTGATATTAAAGTAATATATTAGTGCGGCCCACACGTTGATCCACGTTTCCCCATCAGATACGGTTCCCCCTCCGCCTTCTCGCCGCTCTGCACCGCCCAGGCGGCAAAATACGCCTGCTCGTTGTGAGCACTGAGAAAGCAGGCGCTAGCAAGCAGCGCGCTTGTCTGGAGAACTACGGACACGGTGAAAGCTCAAACAACGAGTTTCGGCTAAGTTGTCACACTTTCTTCACGTGTTTGCATGAAAATAATAAACATATATGTATGTTTGTGTGTCGAGTTGTACATAATACATTGATAGATTACAACCCAACCTCAGAGTGCTATATGACTTAATATATGTGTTTTAGTGCTCAATATTACCCATCACACAGCGCCCCCCTGTGTTAAAGGGGGGAACGGTATCTGATGGCTGATTTATGAACATCATATAGTCGTCATTGCTGACATTCGGTGCTAGGCTAAGCTACATCGACTTCATGCTCACTAAGCTTGTAACAATAGGGTAGCGGATGATGGAACAGTCCGGTACCAGACCCCTGGTCTAGTCCTGTTTTTAGTGTACAAGTTCGAAGTCGATGACTTCATTTAAACTAGTTAACTGGTTTGCATTATTTACTTTTAAATGATGTTGTACAGAAAAGGGTAGAGCTCTAGTCCCTGTGAAATTACTCTTACTATGTAAACCTGTTTTCAGTTGCAGAATGGGTGTAGACCAGTCTGCAGCTGTTAACTTTTGTCAAAATGCTTAAGAACTTAATATCCTAAAATATAGAGGTAATTTAAAAAAAGTAGTAGTTGTGTTTTCATGCAAAAAATACATATTTCGACAAGCAATGACAATAATCGTCAATAATTGTTTTCAGCTGGCAGAAAATGGCTCATTGAGTTGTAAGTGTTGCTAACCTCCACAGTGCACAACTCCTCTTTATAATGTACCTAAAAGATTGGTCGTAGTTATGGTTTCAAAACAAACCTACAGTCTTTTATCTGTAAAAACAGTCTTTGGAATTGCTCCATTTTAACCCAAATTTTGTGTTTCTTGTTTGTGTTAAATCAAGATGTTTACAACACCTCCTGAAACCCTGAAGGAGACCTCAGAACTGTTTTACAATGTGTATTCAAACATTCATTTGTATATTCTGCGTTTTATTTAATCCTAGTTGGTGTATAAATGTTTTCCAAGCGTTTGAGCAATATTTAATTTCGGTCTTGTACAAGGAAATGTGAAATCAGTTTTCTGAAATATGCTTTCAAAAATTATTGTTTCTGGTAGTGATGTCCTTATACCAGCATCAAGTACACATTCTTGTAAAGCAAGCCCATACTCCAAACCGATACCAGGTTTTTTTTCTGGGCTGGACTGTGGTGTAACTCAACCACATTTCAAACCAGTTGGTTGTGGTAATACACCAGTAAGTTATTTTCTGATCCTCCAAAAAGAAGTTAGGTGTCAGTAGTTTGGAGATATTTCGAGGTAGACGAAAACAAGCAGACTGCCCTCTGTGCTGAGTAAAGCAGTCAAGTCTAGGAGTGAAAAATAGCAGAGGTCAGGCTGAGCCTGTTGACATTGTCAGATTCCAGTCCTATTGTCCATCAACCTATTGATGTTAACTTGAAGTAAAGCTTTACGTGTTGCATTAACCAAATAGTTTCTGTCCTTGACCAGTCTTTTTGAATGGTGGCAGTAAAATCTGAAGGCCATTTTGACAGGTTACACACACCTGACCACACGGTGCAGGTGTGTAGATGTTTTATACTTTACTTACGGAGTTCATTACGGAGGTAACTGAAATCAATTAATTGTAAATATAATAGTATCTTTTACAGCACAGTCTGGGCTGTAAAAGCCAGACTGACTTGGATTTCTCCTGTAGAATTTTTACCAGGCCAATCAGTGAACAATGACGTTGATTTTCTGAGCTGTTTTAGAATTATAGTGCGCCTGTAGTTTTAGCTACAGGCGCACTATTCACTATACACTCACTGTTCATGTAGCAGGGCACATGAACAAAGCCATTCAGTTTGTGTTTGCTCCATTTCCAATGATTAAATTAACATTAACAGCCAATTCGCTCGGCTCTTCTCTCTTCGCAATGGAGGATGATTGTTTATAGTTCAGGCAGTAAGCTTCATAGCATTGAACCTGCGCATTCCATACGTCACAGACAAACGTACTTTTAAAACACATTACAGCAATTGTTTCTCAGTGATCTAAGAGCCCACTCCGTCTGGACAAAGGAAAGTACAAGGGGCTGGTGACGGTTATTAGCTGTGAAAGATCTGAATTATAAAATGTTTTCACTCATCCATTTTTAATGTGTTTACTTTCATATTACTGCTACTTGAGTCCTCGGTGATTAAAGACTTTATTCTCTCTCTTTCAGTTATTCCTTATTGACTTTGGTTTGGCAAAGAAGTACAGAGACAATCGAACACGACAACACATCCCCTACAGAGAAGACAAGAACCTCACAGGGACCGCACGCTATGCCTCCATCAACGCACATCTGGGCATTGAACAGAGGTGAATATCTATTACTTTACCCTAGTAGCTAATGTATCTGTAATGTGATAAATTTGTCACATGGGATGTGATCAGATTTAGGACTCTGGCTCTATTGACACTAATTGAAGTTTCAGTTCAATTAGATTTATCTATATCGCTCCATTTCATGCCTGCTGATTTTACTAAGCACCTTTTTAAAGAAATGAATCCAATTCATATTTAGTAATGTATGTTTTGTTCAATCCAGTGTTAGACACATCTAGAGTCAATCGAATGAATTCCAATTTATTCCTTGAACTCTGCGAACCTTGAGTAAACCCACAGTCTCAGAGCAAAGTGCTCTGTTTGTAACACATGGAACAGTCAGATCTCTAACATTCAGGAGAGCTATATGTGAAGAGTTTTAAAATCTGTGCTGGGCTTAACAGGAAGTCTGCTGAGGGAAGTTAAAATCAGGAAAAAAATGGCTCTTTACACTCATGTCAGGTTTTTGATGTGAAGCAACATAGTTAGCAGCAGTGGGAATCCAGTGATCAATTCTGATTTATGGGGCCCCGATTCAATTCAAAATTGATTTTCAAGTCAGAACAAATATTCAGAACGATTTCTGCTTTAATCTGTGAAAAGATTGTGAAAAGATCAATCTCCTCCAACCTCCTCCCTGAGCTCCTATTGCTCAGGGAGGTCTAAAGTAATGAGGCATTCTGAGCAAAAACAACCAATCAGAACCAGGAGGAGGGTCTTAGCTCTGTCAACCAACCTCATTCACTAACTTCTAGTGAATGATGCTAATGGAAGATTTTATAAAGATTGTTTGGAACAATTACTCAATTGTTTTTGTTGTTTACCTGTAAAAAGAGTAAAAAGACTGGAAAAATCTCTGGAATGATGCTAACTAGCTTGTCACTGAACACAGTGTTGCTCACTTTTTTCACTGGGACGGGGGAAGGGGTTAATCTGTTATCGGGGTTAGAGCTGGTGCTGACCGACTCATCTGTGGTTAAGTGTGGTAAGAGGTGCAGGGACAAGTTAAATATATGAATATGTTGTTAAATTATTTCCTTAATTCATTAAATGATATTGAAATGGAGGCAAACAGTAGTCTGCAGCTAAGTTAACTATGCTAAATGGTTGATGAACCTACCTCTCGAGGAGAAAATCTGGCCTATAAATTGACACTCTTGTCTTTGTTTTACTCTTTCTCTTTGAAAACCTGACTATTATTTTTCTTGGCAGCATATTAACTGTCACAGCAGTTCTTGCCTTCTATTGACTTCTGCTGAACATCTTGTCAAGAGCGCTGAGCAGGAATAAACCATTTCATGCACATCCAGGGTGTTCAGTGAAAATATAGATGCGTGCTTTTTGGTCAGGGAGTGGTAACATAAAATTTTTACTGATAAAACTATTTCAAAAACTTTATATGATTCATTTTATAATTGAAAGGGCCCCCATTTTTTTTTGGTGTGATTATGTTTTCTCTTCTGCCAGTGAGTTGTTGACAACTGCTAAATGCAATTAGCATAACTACAGACCAATCTTTCAGCATAACAGAGGTTGACCAAATGTCCTTTTTTCCTACGTCATGTCCACTTCTCACTGTCTGTCCGGGGAGATTTTATTGATTGATGAAAATGGATGGATGTTGTTTTTCGGGGCATCAATGGGCATCCTGAAAATGACGCGCAATGAAATACAACAGATTTTCTCCTAGAGTTGCTAATTGTTGATATTGACCAATGGAAAACCTTTATATTGTGATACATTTTTCAAGCAAATCATCCAGCCAAACGATCAGCCAGAAGGAACATTTTGACCCTAATCTTCCAGGGTCAAAATGTTCCCTGGGGTGAAAATTGCTTATATTTGAAAAGGCTTTTGAATAAATTCTAGTAAGTTTAAAACATTTTTTTTTATCACCATCTCTAGAGGTAAACAGCCATGCTTAGGGCTGTTCGCTTACAACTTAGTCATGTTGATGTCAAGTCTGAACAGGACCTCAGATTAACAGCATGTTGTCAGTAAACACAGGAAGACATAAGCAAATATTTAGCTTCAGCTGTATCTTGAATGTACATCCTGGTTTTGTACGTAATTCACAATGTTGTTTGCAGTCGCCGTGATGACATGGAGTCTCTAGGCTACGTGCTGATGTACTTTAACAGAACCAGTCTGCCTTGGCAAGGATTAAAGGTATGAATATTCTACATAATTCATGTTAGTGCATGTTGTACATGTTTATTATTTCAGGCAACACTGTGCAATTAATAACTATAATTACCATTATAGTTATTAATAATTATGCTTTCAGCATTTATCTTGGTGCTAGAAAGCCAACATGGAACCACATGCATGTCTTTGTCTCTCTCAATTGTCTGCGAATGTGTTGACAAGGCACAAAGTCTATATAAAGCACTTTGCCTCTGTACAACGGTTTTCCCTTTTAGACACAAGGCAGGTTAGACGTTCATTGATCTCATGTTCCTCCACTCCACATTTAAATGATACAACAGTGCTGATACTAGATTTATTTTGCTTCTGACCTAAAGCTTACCCCTAGGTTATGGCCAGATTTTACCAAGTAAAACATTGCTAAAATGAAAATTACATTTAACCAAACTCCAGGATTTTAAATTATTTTGAGATTAATTTTAGATCAATCTGCTGTAACCCTTGATTTTTTTTCCCCCTTTATTTTTTAGGCGGCCACAAAGAAGCAAAAGTATGAGAAGATCTCGGAAAAGAAAATGTCTACTCCTGTTGAGGTTCTCTGCAAGGTAAAATAAAAACCACAGACCACGCTGACATCTCCTAACCTTTACTTTCTGGTTCGTCTTAAAAGCAGCAAGTAACCCTAAACCCATCCAGCATTTGTTGTTTGTTTTTCAACTCATGCTGAGTGGAAAAAACTTAGTTGTTGTGTTTACCATACAAGTTAACCTGAAGAAAAATTATACAAAAATCTGAAATTATATTGAATTTAATAATTAAGAGCCAGCCCTGCAAATGTGCTTATAAAAAAATTTCTATATTCCAGCTTTTAGTTTATGTATTCATCAGTCAATTTAATACATGAACTCTCATATTTCCCAGCCATTTATAACTTTTATCCATGTTAGCGACTGGATTTGGTTCTTCCGTCACACACAGAAACGCATCTACCAGCTACGCACCGCCACGATTCGGGATGAGATCGGGATGATATGAAATTTATTTGCCAGGTCGTCTGTAAAGCTGCACTTACATCAACTACAGCAGAGCTGCCCGCTGTGTTCAGTCTATCTGCTTACCTGTATATAAATACTGCAGCTGCGATCTTCCTTGCCATTCACTCTGAACCGGTCATCAGGCAGCAGCTCCTGGAGGAAGGCTGTCAGAATCCAAGCCCATGCTTGTAAATTTAAGGATGCCTATTGGTCCCTCGAAAATCCTCCCAGACCAAACTTGAAAATTGGACCTTATTCTGCTAACACTTAGCTTTTGTCAATAACTCATTGGCGGAAGAGAGAGTTCTGCTTATTGCAAATAATGACCCAGCCAGAACACAGTGCGCTAAATAATGAAACATAATTTAACTAAGCTTCAAGGCCGTCACAGTCCTGTTTCTTTCTACTCTGACTACAAACCTCTTAAGAGACTATGTGACTGATAGAAAGTGGTCACAGGAAGCAGAAGAAGCCCTTTAAGCTTGTTTTGAAGCAATTGATTGGACTACTTTCTGCCAGCCGCATGGAGATGACATCAGTGCCATGACTGAGTGTGTGACTGACTCTAAACTTCGGTGCGGACAGCGCCATCCCCACCAAAACAGTGAGATTCTTCCCAAAAAACAAACCCTGGATCACCAGTGACTTAAAGTAACAATTAAACAAGAAAAAAAAAGAGCCTTTAGGGAACGAGACAGGGAGCAGCTCGGAGTCGAGACTAGAGACAGTGACCAAACGGAGGCTCAGATATATACAACTGAGATGAACACATTCTTCAACAGGTTCAGTTCAGGAGCAAGCTCATTATCATCTTCTCCTGTCCCCAGCCATACAAACTTCCCACCTTCCTTTGACCCACAGCTTTCCTGTCAAATCTCAGATGTCCTGTCTTTCACCTCAGTCATGGACTCTTCTGCATCCACATGTTTGACTTAGCCAAATCAGGAGACCCAAGAAAAGGTTCCACTGTTGTGGAAGACATCCTGTCTGCTTCCAGTAGCAAAGAAAACTCAACCATCTGTTATCCTGACATCCCACATCATGGAAGTCCTAGAAGACACTCTTTATGGTCAATCCGAGTAAGCATGTTTCTGGATCGTGTGCAGTTTGCTTATCGCTGTAGAATTGAAGTTGGGGATGCCTTCATACATCTGCTTCAACAAACCCACTGTCATCCGGACAAAGCAGGCAGCACTGTGAGGATCAAGTTCTTTGATTTCACCAGTGCATTTAACACAATTCAGCCTGATCTGCTCTGTGAGAAACTCAAGATGACACAGATGGAGGCCTCAACAATCACCTGCATCTATGACTACTTAAGACACAGACCACAGTTTGTGAGACTGAAGAACTGTGTATCTCACCAGGTGGTGATCACGGTGCTACAGGGGACTGTACTCTCACCATGCCTTTTCACTCTACACTTCAGATTCTTGTGATATTAGTCCGACTCCTGTCATCTACAGAAATGCTTGGATGACTTTTCAGTTGTTTGGTGTATCAGAGAAGGACAAGAGGCCGAATACAGACAAAACAAAGGAGATGATTGATTATTTCAAGTGAAACAGGATTAGATCAAACCCCATCTCCATTATGGGAGAAGTGGAGGTGGTTGAGGAATATAAATACCTCAGAAGTTTGTTGGGACAACAGACTGGACTGGAGATGCAATAGTGAAGCTGTCTGTAAGAAGGGACAGAGCAGACTGTACTCCTTGAGGAAGCTAAGAACCTTTAAGGTTTGCAGCAAGATGCTGCAGATCTTCTATAGGTCTGTTGAGAGCGTCATTTCTTCTACTGTCATCTGTTGGGGCAGCAGCATCAGAACCAGGGACCTAAAAAGGGTTAACAAGCTGATAAAGAAGGCTGGTTCTGTTGTGGAGGCGACTGTGGAACCTCTGTAGATGGACAACCTGAACACCATTTTCATGTGACTGTCATGGGAAAACAGAGTATTTTCAGCCAGAGGCTTCTTCAAATTCACAATAACACAGACCGCTACAAGAGCTCTTTCCTACCAACAGCCATCTCAATTTGCAATCATTTTAATTAATGAGTTACAACATTATTTAATTTCCCTTTGGCATCAGTAAAGTATTTTTTAATTGAATTGAATTGAGTCCTGTTGGTAGGAATTTGTTCTACTTCATAATAAACACACCTTAAACACTGAACCATGTTACTTTTTGTTGAATCTCTTGTTCTGTTATGTTTGACATGTGAATTGACAACTTGACAATATTCTTTAGATGTTCAGCCTTTGTTTTAATATATTTGCAAAGGTTTAAACAAGTGAACATCCCATATACATTTTGATAAATTCAGAAAATATAGAAAACTGTACATCCATTGAAGTTTTGTTAATGTTTACAGGGTTTTCCAGCAGAGTTTGCCATGTATCTGAACTACTGCCGTGGGTTGCGCTTTGAAGAGGCACCAGACTACATGTATCTGCGCCAACTGTTTCGCATTCTCTTCAGGTAAGCTCGTAGACAAACAAGAAAAAAACCGTTCACCATGTCTAGAATAATAGTAGTCATGTGATATTATTTACCTGTAAATACTTACTGGATGAAAATATTTTGTTCAAATAGCCTACAAGTCTGAAAAGGAACCCAAAATCTAATCTCATTTTACTGACCTTTGGATACGTCTGATCTTATTGTATGTATGCTTGTTTCAGCCAGCTTTATGGTTTAGGGTGAACTGTGGCACTGCTCTCAGTCACTGTACTTGTAGTTAATATACATTCACTAACCCCTTTAATTGGTACAGCTGCTCAGTTGCTTTTTAAAACCAGCCATAAGTAAGCAACTAAGTGCTTTTATTCATTTAGAAATGATAAGGTCAAAGTGATCACCAGGGTGGGAGAGAGAGTGATTTGAACATGACATGGCTGTTAGTCTCAGAAAAACTGCTGTGTTTTTCAGAAACTGCTGATCTACTGGGATTTTCACTCACACTATCTCAAGTTTCAGAGAATGTCTGAAAAAGAAGAGAAAATTCACAAAACATCAGTTGTATGGAAAAATCAGATGAGAATGGAAACACTAGTTTGAGATGATTTTAAAAAAGACTACAGTAGTTAAAATAACATTTACGGTCTTCAGAATACCTTCTTTGGAAGTACATCACGCCTAAGCTTGAAGCAGATGGACTCCAGTAACACGATACATCACTTGTTGGTGGTCCTGTAAGCTAAGAATATGAAATGAGGCTACAGTTCACACAATCCCACCAAAAATGAAAACAGTTTGGAACAGGTTTCCTGTTTCAAAAACTTATTTCAGCTGCAAGATCTAGATTGTTGTCAGAATTTGGTAATAATAGGAAAACATGAAACCCTATGTTGTTTAGGCTAGCTCAAGTTGATATGAAAGTGTAACAGTGCTTCAATTTCTTCTTTGCCCCAGCCTCCAATTTAGGATCATTTAAAGACCACAGCCTTCCTGAGAATTTTTGTTGCCTACTAAATCTGCCAGTTTGGCCACATTTACCAATCTTCTATTGGGTACTTCCAGCAGGATGATTCACCTCATGTCACAAAGCTCAAATCATCTTAAACTGGACTTGTGACCACTACATTGAGATCACTTCACTCCAATGGCATCCAGTCACCAGAACAGAATACAGTAGAGCACCTTTGGGATGAAGTGGAGCAGGAGATTAGGATTATGAATGTGCATCTGACAAATCTGCAGCTACTCTGAGATCTTATTTCATCAATATGTAGCAAAATCTGGGCAGCAATATTGTATTTTCCTTGTTGAATACAATAATCAAGGTAGTTCTGATTCCAATTATGGCTTCATAATTGGAAGTTTTAAGTGCTTTCTTTGGAGCATGTTATCAGTACTCCCAGTTTTCAGTGAGCCTTTTATCCCTCATCCAGGGACAGACAAGGTCTCATCAGACATTTGTATCAACAGGTGGTTGTTGCTTCAGTTATTAGTCGGCTGTTTTACACTGCAAAAACTCCTTAGACCAGGGATCTCCCACTTTTTTGAGGCTAGGAGCTACTTCATGGCTACAGAGTAACGCAGACGGCTACTTGTTTGATACAGACATGCATTTTGTTGGCTCAAAATTTATAACAATAATGCATTTGCATATGATTACATGCTGCCTGATCATATTAATGTTAAGGACTACTCACCACAGTTATCAGTATTAACTATTGTTCACAGAGTTTTTAGTTTGATTTCGTTTTGGGGCTCTTTTGTGCGATTCTAAATTTTCCACAAGTGTGACTGAGTATGGATTGTTGCAGTAGCGCCTGCAGCTGTATGCACTGTGCCTTGAGATTTTCTTTTTTTAAAAAAAAGAATAGATTTAGTATTTTTTTTATTGTATTAGTAAAATTGTGGTGGGAAAAAAAAGATTTCTTTGTGTCAAAACATCTTGTATGTAGCGAATCTGTGGGGGTGGGCACGTGTCCATCCTAAACCTACATGTTATTGGTCAGTTTATTTTTGTTTATTTGGCGACTTGGCTCTTTTTCTGCAAACTAAAAATGAGCGAGCAGATTTTGATTCCTCCCATGGTTCTAATAGCGGTCGTTTGGATCCCGCCTGAGCTTTTTACCATGTGTGCGATTCTGGTGGTGGGCAGACACACACCACCTGAACCTGGGAATCTACATCCTCCTCTTTCTGTAGATCTCATGGGCAGGCTTTGCTTTCACATCTTTATTATGTAGCATAATTTAAAAAAAAAGAAAAAAGAAAGAGGGGTAAGGGGAAGGAAGTCTGAATGATTGAAGGGTACGCACAAAACTATAAGGGCACCTCACCCGCACGAGCATGAGCACATCTCCAGCACACACAATGTGTGTCGCACAAAACCAGTACATACCTAAACCACACAAACACGAGCCTATTTACTTATTTATTTTTTTACAAGTTATGTTAAATAAAACTTGACAGCAAAGCCCACCCGTGATCCATGGGAAGAAGAGGATGGGGGTTCCCAAGTTCAGGCGGTGTGTCCAGAGACACTGCCAGAGCTCAGGCAGGAAGAGCTCAGGCGGGATCCAAAGAGAGGTTCAAACTCCTCTTGCTCATTTTTAGCTTGCAGAAAAAGAACCAGGCCGCCAAATAAACAAAAGTAAACTGACCAATAACATTTAGGCTTGGGATGGACATGTGCCCACACACTCACACAGACTCACTGCATACAAGATGTTTTGACACAAAAGAAATGTTTCTTCTCCACAATTTTAACAGTAAAGAGGGTTGGATAACAAAAAATCCAAAATTTGTTCTGTTTATTTTTTTTTTACTTAAACAAAAATCTCCAGGTACACACAGTGCATACTGCTGTACAACTGCAGGCACTATTGCCCTCTGATAATGTCCTGCAGGGTCCCCAGTGTCTGCGCATAATTCTGACTGACAATGTCCCCTCGGGCAACCAAGTGCCCATGGGCACCGTGTCGGTGACCCATGCTTTAGACACTGTTGTATAACTCAACAGTGAATTCGTGTATGTTTGCGTGTTTTCATTATGTCAATGAATTAATGATTTAATTAATTTCAATGAATTTCTGATTTAACAATGTATTAAATCAGACCATTAGAGAAATGGCATACAGAAAGTATGTTCTATACAATAACCGTAAAATGCTGTCGCGACTGGAGTTTTAAACTAGGTGTAAAACCATACATCGGAGAAAAAGAGAAATCCTTAGAGTAACATACTTGGGTTTTCAAACATGAAACAAGACTTCATGGATTTTCTCTAGGGCTTCAGTCTGCTGAACATAAATAATTGTTGGAAGAAATGTTGGTAATTTGATGTTTTTCTATTTTGACCTAGGACTCTGAATCACCAGTATGACTACACATTTGACTGGACCATGCTGAAACAGAAAGCAGCACAACAAGGGGCCTCTTCAGGGGGCCAGGGCCAGCAGGCACAAACCCCCACAGGCAAGCAAACTGACAAATCCAAGCCTAACTTGAAAGGTTAGTAGCAAACAGCCAAGTGACGTTTTTTACCGACACCAATTGCTCATTTATTCATTGAGTTTTTTATGTAGAAAAGTAAATATTGTTTAAGTAAGTAACACATACCCCAATTATCCTTTTGAACGTACACTGCCTGGCTCAAAAAAGTCATATGCCTGGGTGCCATTTACTTTTGAATAGCATTTAATGAGTTTAATATTTTAGTTTTGCATGGAGAAAGAATTGTTTTCAAAATATTACTTCTGGAAACATGTTACAGTGGTGGAACATAGGAGCTAGTAGTTGGTGATGTTTTTATATTGTCACTTTAGAAAAGCTCAGTTTTGCATAGACAAAGTCTTGCATTTTGGTTAGTTTGGGTACAACTTGTATTCACTGTGATCTTAATCAAATGGACTCAAAATCTTGAATCAATTGTTCATCTACTTTGGTAATTCTATTCTGAAACTGGAGGTACTGCATAGAAATATTAAACATAATGATTGTACAGTTTGATTATTGAAGGTCATTTTATGATTGGCAGCTAATGAAAATCCAAAATTCAGCAGCATTGTGGGCTCTGGTTTCTTATCTTCCCCTTGACAAAAGCCCATAAGTTCTCGATTGTGTTTAATTCAGACAGGTTTGGTGGCTGTTGATAACATAGTCTTAAAAGCAGGTGTTAAAGTACTTCTAGGAGTATGGGCAGCTGTCAAGCCCTGCAAGTCCAAAAATGAAAATCAATTCCTTTTATTTAGTTGGTTTATTTATATACTACATACATCCGCAGTAGAGGATTGGCCACTGATCATAATTGGCCGATTGCTGTGAAAAAGTATGACTGGTGATCACCGATCACCGTCTCGTGTTGCCAGTCACCAAAACTGACTTGGAGCATCCATGCCTCTGGATGAGCACATATCACTGTATACTGTATACACAGTGTGTCATTTATATTGCAGCAGTCCCTCATTCTGAACATACATGTACTGATAATGAAGAGGAAAAACTCAGAGTGAATGCTGACATCAGCATTTCTATAAAGCTTCTAAGAGGGTGGTTTGCACAAAGGGCTCTGACGTATTATTATAGAGTACTATGCTGACTTATGACTATATAAAACGTAGTCAACCAAAAATAGCAGATGACATGGCTCTACAAATCCTCGCGAATTGTTGGAACTGCACATAGAACTTGAAGTAGTGTGTATTCTGTGCTTCACTGATCCTCCAGATTATGGGACCTTGATTTCCAAATGAATTGCAAACTTTTATTTGAAAAAGAATCTTTGTTCCATCTAGACCAGGGGTCTCAAACTCAATTTACCCGGGGGCCGTTGGAGGCAGAGTCTGGGTGAGGCTGGGCTTCATAAAGGATTCCACAAAAAAACATTTAACAAAATATCCTCAAAAGTCATCAACATTTAATTATTTCTCCAATAATTCAATTATTATTTAATTACAATTAAATAATAATATAACTAAATGATATTATTATAAATTATAATTAATTATAATTAAACACATGTGTGTCCTGAACACATGAATGGAACATTGAATGAAGATCATGAGCAGTTCTTCAGCGTCTCTAGCTTTACTCCTTGCATCGCTTCCTCTCATATCTGAGCCACATTTGGCTTGAGAGACGAGGCTTGAGACCCTCAGGATGGCTTGAAGTTGATCATCAGTAATCTGGATCGAACTCGCTCCTGTCTTTCTCTTCACTGCAGCTTTGGCTTTGGCAAAGGCTTGTGAGAATATTGAGTTTATTCCACTTGGCGTCGCTCTTGCTCTACGTTTCATAGAAATCTTTAGCCAGCTAGCAACGTACGGAGAACGTCTCGACGTGTGACGTCATTACCGCTGCTACTTGTCCCAACAGCGCGGCGGATGCCGAACAGCCCGGCAGCAGTCGCCTGTCTCTGCGTTTGATCGTGAAGTTTGTTAACCGTAGAATGTACCGGAATGGCGACAGCAAAAAAAGGAAACTGGTACCGGGCTGTTCCGTCATCCGCTACACTATTGTTACAAGCTTAGTGAGCATGAAGTCGATGTAGCTTAGCCTAGCACCGAATGTCAGCAATGACGACTATATGATGTTCATAAATCAGCCATCAGATACCGTTCCCCCCTTTAACACAGGGGGGCGCTGTGTGATGGGTAATATTGAGCACTAAAACACATATATTAAGTCATATAGCACTCTGAGGTTGGGTTGTAATCTATCAATGTATTATGTACAACTCGACACACAAACATACATATATGTTTATTATTTTCATGCAAACACGTGAAGAAAGTGTGACAACTTAGCCGAAACTCGTTGTTTGAGCTTTCACCGTGTCCGTAGTTCTCCAGACTAGCGCGCTGCTTGCTAGCGCCTGCTTTCTCAGTGCTCACAACGAGCAGGCGTATTTTGCCGCCTGGGCGGTGCAGAGCGGCGAGAAGGCGGAGGGGGAACCGTATCTGATGGGGAAACGTGGGTCGACGTGTGGGCCGCACTAATATATTACTTTAATATCACGGTGGGACATCGTCGAGACATCGTCCTGCGGGCTGCGAGAATGAGACCTCTGATCTAGACGGTTGTAACCCATGTGCTGGGTATATCTGTGTGACGTAACTCTTGACTCGACCCAAAACTCGTGAATGGCCTGAGCATCACAATCCTCCAAAAACTAGGCTCATTCATTTAACTTTTTCAGTCTCACTTTTTCTTCCGGTCTATTTTCCAATATCCTGTCTACAACCTGTTATTTTATTGAAAATATGTAAAGGCTTAACCTCCTTGTGGAAGGTGTCAGTTGTCTGTTGGACAACTGTCAAGTCAGCAGTCTTTTTTCTGATTGTGTAGGTCATAAAATTCCTTATAACTTTTTTTAACTGGTGGGATACAATATTCAGATCTTCCTTAAAACTGAATTTTGGATTTCTTTAGCTGTAAGCCTTATTCTTAAAGATAACTAGAAATAAAGTTCTATGATGGATCATTCTGTGTGTAAACTATGAGTTTTACTTTCTGAATTGAATTATTGAAGAGAATAAATTAATCCCTACAATGACATTCTAAATAAATTGTAACTATAATGCCATGTTCATTTCCATGTAGACTTGTTAACTTTGGATACATGAGTACATTTTAATTGTTCATTCAAAATATTCTCAAAACTTCTGCTTTGGATTCTGTTTGTCCAATATGTGAAACAGAAGAGCAAGCAGTTGGTTTCTTAAAGGTCACAGGTATGTCCGTTAATACTACCATTTTAAAATGATTCATTATTGCTCATTATAAAAGCTGAATTTTGCGGAATATGCAAAATTTTGAACATTGCAGAATATCTAACTTTGCATAGTTAATGCAAATAAACATCTAAGCTACAGTTTAGTTATATAGTTGGGTGTAAAACCATGCAGGGAAGGTTTTTTTGTCAGTACAGAGTAATACTTGCATAATACTAAAGACTGAGTATGCAGTCTTTAGAAATGTCTGATTTGAATGTACAACTTATAAAATTAGCTTTTCTGCATGACTGACTTCATATGAAAGAGTACGCTTATACGTGGAAAAATAACCAAATGCCTTTTGCCTGAAACACTCCAATAAGTGTTCATTTCTGTTGTCAATAGAGCTGATGAAGTGAGACAACTACGAAATAATACTGTTGCATTCCTAATCTGCTTTGAAAACTAATGAAATTAATGAAAGAATTATTTTAGTTAAATGAAATGCTATCAGTCGAAGTATTAATTAATGCAGTAGGTTTCCTATGGCATGCTCCTATATGCTTAAATAAATCCAAATACTGACTTTTTTGTGCCAGGTGGTATATAACTAATAATATTTCCAAATTGGAAACACATTTCTCATTATTTTGGTCACGGCCTAATTTGTTGAAGCACCAAAAACCCTACCAAAACGTCTAGGAAAAAAATGGTACAATTGGTCTGCCTTGCAAACGCAAAGACGTCCTTGGGGACTTTGACTACTAACTTTGTTCCCTTGTTATGTTGTTCTTATATTGGGGTTGATCAATGGGGTTGATCAATGGGCTTTCTCACCGACGACGTTGAGCTAATGCTTATAAATTTGATCTGACCTCAACCCTTTAATTCTGCTCTTTCTTTTTTAACATTTCCTCTCAAAACTAAGTAGTGTTAAAACAAACTGGGCTATTTAACCTATTTTCTTGATGTGTATATTATAAGTATTTAACAATGCCATTAACAAATACTGAAATCATTTGTGGTACAAGTAAGCACTTGGGGTCCTCATTTAGCTCGTCCTGTTCACCTCATTAGAGTTGGAATTTGCATATCTCTTTCTACCTGTGTTACTGATGTCTTTATTGTGGGATATGGGCCTGAAGTCTGGATTAGCTAGTCACTAATCCAGACTCTATGGTCGGGTGTTGCCACTGACATTATGTACGGTTTATTTAGCCAGCCTGCACTTTGGTTAACAGATGTACTTCTATAGACTTTTAGCATGTCAAGTTTACTTTCAAAGTGAAGTGACCAGCTCAGCGAGTTTGCTGAAACATGAAACCAGGTAGTCTGGCATTTTATTAAAGTGACTTTAAACTGTAGATATGACCGAAAATTATTGTTTTGGAACCATTGCTTTTTAAAACAGTGGTAAAACTTGACACTGGTAAGAGGCCTTTACCTAGACTTGACAAACTGTTCCACAAAGCTAGTAACACTATTAGGGTAGAATTGAATCTAATTTGTTGGAACTTCAGTTTCTCTTAATTCTCCTGAAAGTATTGATGACCCTGTGTCCTACCCATGTAGAAAATTCTAGAGCGATTACCTGATTAACAGGTAACATTCATCACCAATTACACATGTAAAGAGACAATTAGTAGTTGTCCAGTTTTTAGTACCCAAATTAATTGGGTCATTTTCTGAGTAGAGTTCCTTTAATGTTTGTAAAAATAAATGAAAAGGTTCTAGAATTATGGAGATTTTTCAGGGTTACCTTAAACAACACCCTTGAAACTTATGTTGAGCTACTAAAATTAATCAAATTTATTAACGTTGTTAATTAGAGAAGCCGCTGCCATTAACTGGTGTGAGTTTTGGAGCTATGCAGCTGCAGGGCTGCTCGGTTGATTGCTTCACTAACTGAAAAACGGTGTGGCATCCGGATAGTAGGTAGTTAGTGGTTAGATGAGTCTCTCTCGACACCAGCTTAAACAGCTCATCCCAAAATCCATATCTTAGTGTGAGACTCAAGGGATTTAAGAGTCAACCAGACTCATTAGATGTGGAGCTGGTCATGAGTCAACCCAGGAGTTTAAGGGAAGTGAGTGGGGTGGCTAGTGCGCAACAACTGCTGGAATGTTGGACAGGACAATTTATTATTAAGAGAAAACTGCTGTGGCTCAAGGAGTGGTGATAAAGGACACCATTAATTCAAATCAAATACAAAAATATTGGATTGATTTCCAAAGGGAAAATAAATGTTGTAACTCATATTAATTCAAAATTCTTCAGTGTGTTCTTATAGATGGTGATGGCTGTGGACATGAAAGAGGTAACAAGCTGAAGTTCAGCATAGTGTCATCCTGGAGCCATCAAAGCTGCTCAAATTTAAAGGAAGCTGGTTTTCAGAAAAAGGAAAATTAACTTATCACTTCATGGATTAGCCGAGTCAAGGAGCCAACATGGTCGGGCCAAAGTCCAACAGTTGACATGTAGTTGTGGGACATTTGCTTCTAAGGTCCACAAGGTCCACAAGACACACTGAGTCGAGCTCATGTAGAGCTCCTCATGCTGCATGGTGTTTTGGCATATATAGGTGTGGTTTACAACAGTGTCATAAACACTGCAATCACGGCAGAGCAGAACAGCACTAGCTCTCAAATTCGGAGGAGGAAATACTGCTTGATTGAGCTGAAAAATCTCATTTTAATTTCCATATTATTGAAAGCCAAGAAAAACAACTGAAGGCGTCGTTAGAACGTCCACTTGCTCTTTCGGACCTGAACCAGGCAGGGAGCTCTTCATCGTAGTTGCAATTTGCTAATCTGTGTCAACTTTTATCCCATTTCTTTTACCCCTTTTTTGCCAGTCATTGAGTTCCTTTGAAGCCGTTATGAGTAATGTTATTATTGAAGTTCCCTTTCATATTTGAATAAAATTACATTTAAAGGTGAAACGTGATGATTTCTGTAACAACTGTTAATTGTATCTTCATCATATTACGTTAGTATTTTTTGCTTTTTTCCTACACCCTTTTAATGCCTTTTTTTTGCTGTCATTTAACAGAGCTTATCAAATTTGACTATATTTCAGCCTAAAGCAGTAGCATGTACAAGAGTTCTTGTACTTGGTCCCTTATAAGGTAAGCTCGCTGGTGAGGGACCAAGGGCAGTTCCCCAGTGGCTCACTATGGTTTTGTGTTTAAAAAAAAAAAGGTTTGACAAGAAATGTAAACATGTGAGTACCTATATGGGGTATGTGGTGTTGGAAGAAATTGATGAGAATACTTTGATACAACTGTAGTCGTAAAAAAAGGCAAACACAAAAAACATCAATTAAAACTAGAACTGCAAGCAGTTACGTGTTCCTCGTCCAACCCAGCAGCCTCCCACCCCAACATAAATGTCCTCTTGCGTACCTCCTCACATATTTCCCGTCAGCCCCGGGATTGCCGGCGCCCAAACCCTAACCCTATGTGGCCCAGTAGAATTACTACACTATGGCGGGAAAATGTTTTTCACCTGATCACCTGAGTAGAGAATTAACAGCTGCATAAACAATACTCATGCCTCCATAAAGCTACCATTAACTTATCTCCAAATTGATCATGTAAACTTTCAATATCTTGTAAGAAAATTTGCTAAATACAAGCAAACTAGATCATTAGTAATTTTCAATTAAGCATAATAAAAAACTTAAATCTTATTTACTTACAGGTAGATGCACGCACACACAAAGCTATCTTGAGCAGCTTTAACCACCTGAAACTACTAAAAACTGTTTTACTTTCTCACAGTACTCCTGCCCTCAATTTCTGTCCTTTCATGTTACTCTTAAAAGTACCAGAATAGCTTTTGATTGGCTGCTGTTGATTATGATTAGTAGTAGGAGCCAGTGATGGTCCAGATCAGCCTCCAATACACAAAGAGGCAAACTTCCAGTCTTTTCCACATTAAACTTATGACAATGTTCACTTTTATATTGTGTTTCAATCTTGTACAACTGAGATACTTACTAATATGGGAAATTAAAGCAGTAAAAATGAGTGGCTGACTTTAGATGGTGAGAAAAGCGTCATGCCTTTTTAAAAGACTTAATAATTTAAGCATAGTCAAGCAAAAAAAGTCATTCAGAATCATCTCAAATAGATAAATTTAAAATGTACTTTCAAAAATGTCAGTAATGCATTATCAAAAATAATTTTTTTGGATCATTATTTTCATGAAGTCTTTATCAAGTCTTTCAAAATATTCAAGCAGAGGGAAAGAAAGAGAGGGGGAAAAATAATACACTGCGCAATAGTAATTTTAGCCAAAAGTGTAGCTGCATTCTGTTCAATTGACCTCACTTCATTACCGTTTTAGCTTGGATACAAAAAGTGCCAAAACACCACAAAATCTAACCGATGGAAATTGAGAGCATATGTCAGACATTTCTCCATAATTTGGTTTTCATTAGATTTCAAAAAATATTTTTTACCTTTTCAATTGAGTTGTATTACTTAAGCTCAGTGTGCGGCCCAGTGGCTATTAACAGCAGAATCCTAGTGGAGATCTGATCTAGCAGCGCCAGCAATTCTGGAAAAGACAGCAGCCTAGCAGTAGATTTAGATATAAAACAATGCTGCTACAAAATGACAACACACTCACCATGTAATCGAGTTTGCAGATTTGAAGAAATGTTTGGGAATTTGGGAATGCTTGGGAGATGCCAAGCAGAGCATTTCACACCCACAGTGAAGACAAAAGGAAGGAAAACTGTGACCGGGTGGATTTCTTCCTCTTTCTCATTTCGACTAAAGAAACCTGGAAGTGACCTAGAAGTGCACGACTGCATTATTTTAAGATATATTTGGAAAAAAAAAATAAATGTGCCACAATAAAGTGGTTTAAACCATTAAAAGTGCATAGAAGTTGATATAAATACACACATGAAGCATACTGAGTGAGATTGTAGACTGATGCTGCTGCTGTCTATTGCTGTAGACTGATAGGGTTGGTGTGGGACCACCATGTGGCCACATAGGAGGACTACACCATGGAGGCAGTGTGAGTCACCTCTGAGTCTCCTGTTTTATGTTGATTTTCATATGCACAAAAATTAAAAATGTTTGAGCAAAAAATCTGAAAATTACATCAAATAACAAAACTTGCTTCACCTTTATAATGTATAATGTATTTTTTTCATGCCTTTTTGTTCAAGTATAAATGGAGAAAACATTAAACATTAAGTGTCAAAGTTTGATTTAGTGTTATTCAAACAAATAAGCTCTTCTTCTTCTTCTTCTTCTTCTTCTTCTTCTTCTTCAAAGTTCTTAGCAAACTTTGAAGAATGACTAGTGCTGATGTATTGCACCAGTGTGAGCAATTTCATTAGAATTGTGGGGGATACAGATTCTTGTGTTAAGGTTGAACTTTATAAAACGCAGAGTGAGGCATATGAAGATCTGGCCATAGAGCAGGGGTCACAACACGATGCCCACGGGCACCCGGTTGCCCGCAGAGCAAGTAAATTATAAAAACGTTTAAAATAAATTGCTTTATGTATAAAACTCTTTTCTAGGGTTAGA
The DNA here is from genome assembly GCA_902982915.1 of Phalloptychus januarius. Classification (NCBI taxonomy): domain Eukaryota; kingdom Metazoa; phylum Chordata; class Actinopteri; order Cyprinodontiformes; family Poeciliidae; genus Phalloptychus; species Phalloptychus januarius. The sequence continues at coordinate 2,724,510 of CADWAE010000470.1, read as the reverse complement.
GTTCAAAATTATGTGCCGACGCCTGCAGGGTATTATCGGAGGGCAGCAGCACCTGCAGCTATATGACTACTTGGTTACAATCCTTTTTTCCTTTAAGTGAAAAAAGAAAAGAATTTATTTAACCCTTTTTACTATTAACAAAATTGATGAGAAAAAAAAAATCTTTTGTATCAAAAGATATTGTACGCACTGCATATCTGTGTGATTCTGTGGAGGTGGACACGCCAAAGCCTAAATCTTATCTGCTAATTTATGTCTGTATCAAACAAGTAGCCCTTCGTCTTACTCTGTACTTGTGAAGTGGCTCCCAGTCCTGAAAAAGGGTAGGAAATGTGATTATGATTATTTTGTAAATAATGCCCTCCTCCCTCACTTCAACCAACCATGACCATATAAAAGATATAAGGTCAGACCTGTGGAAGTATATGCAAAGTTTGGCAAAAATCTGATCAGTGGATTTGCGTAACAAATTTCACCCACCTAGTGCTGGACCCACTAGGTGGGTTAGACTTGGTTGATGTCGTGTTTTTAGTTGGAAGGAAATATTTTATGGTTTCAAAATTATGGGCTACTTGATTTTGAAGCTACGTGTGTAGCGATGTTTTGCCAGCCTTTGGGCAAAAAAACAAAAATCCACTGCAATAACTTTTGCTTCTTCCTTGGTGAATACAGTTTTGGGCTCAGAGTTGATCCTAGGGGCTGAGATTGGTTTTGACTAATGCATCTTAATGACTCCAATGATAAATATCCCAGACCAAAAACATTTGCACAGTGGATCCTCTGTTGGAGAATATTTCTAGGAAACCTTGCCGAACATCAATTTTAATGATGGGATTTGTAGTTTTGTTTGGTGAAACTTATGCTTTTTAGGACCATATACGGGGGAGTAAGGCCTCCCTATATGGGTTGCATATTTTACCCCTGTGCCACCGTTACACCCAGAGATTTAGAATTTTAACAATTGTTGAGAATGAAAATTCTGTGACATCTGATTTAGTGCTTTTAGTATAGATCAAGCCTGTCTTCTGCCATGTTTATAATGCACTTGGGAAACCCTGAATTGCTCTGCCATAGTTACCTACAAAAAAGGTAAAGTTATCACTTTCATTGTTATACCATCACTGCTAGGGCTGTCACTAACTAATTTTGCTTGGGGATTAATTGTCCCTGAAATTGACGACAATATTGTCTTTTTGAGAGCTTTGTTAACTCATAGCGTAATAATTGCATAACTATACAAAAGCACCCTCTCAGAGGTCAATAAAATAATTTTGAAAGAGCATTTAAAACTGGAACTTGAAAGCCTTTTAAATTGGGAGGGGAGTTTAGAGAGTCTCTTCACTTTCAGATCCTCTGATTGCCCATATCGGAAACACCACTGCACTTCAGTGACTGTGGACTGTCAATAGGATGGTCCTCAAGCAAGGAAACCTGCATCAGTGCATTTTAGGTGCAGATATGTTGGTTGTATTGTTTAGTTGCTACTATTTACAACATAGTGGGTCCACAGGTTCAGTGGTTCACCACAGTATTCAGTTTGAATCCCAAGTGCTGCCGGACTGCAGCTGTCACGTTCAGTTTTTAAACCTGGTTCACTCCATAATATTGTTTGAAGTCCTTGTTACACTGATTTAATGGAAATGACATAATAATTCATTATTATGTCCTGCCAAAAAGAGATACACATTATTTTCAAAAGAACATTTAACACTGGAACTGGTAAACAAAGAACCAAAAACCAAAATAAAATGAACTTTCTGTCTACGTTAACAAAGCACTTGAATAAAATCTAAACAACATAAAACCAAAGTGGAAATAAAAACTACATTCAACCAAAGAGAGCAGATTATGAAGCCTGTATACTATATTGCCCTCCAATAATGATTAGATTTAAATAGAGAAGATGGCATATCGACCACCTGATGCAATAGTTCACTCCTTCCTTAAGCCCAGTTCACACAACATGATTTATGACGATCTTAGAACTTAAACGTTCTAACATTGTCGCTGTGATTTCAGGGTTTTCCCGACAGGGAGCGAGAACATAGCCTGTTGAAGGTGACAGGTAGCCAATCAGAAAGCGTGGATTCCCCTCAGAAAGCACGGAGGGAATCCCAATATTCAACTAAATCAGGTCCCCTTACATTCCCGTAACATTCCCTTTTTACCTTGTCCTGCCGTGCATTTTTAGTGTTGTTTTGGGTGTAGTTTTGATTCTCCGAAACCTACACGTATGATTGCAACATCTGCCGCTATCCTGAGCGTTACTCGAAGAATGCAGCACGGTAGTACCTTCCCGTTCCATATGTTAAATTTCCAGGATGAGTTAGGTTCAAATCTTTGCATCGGCAAAGCATTATTTGTGCAGCGCAGTGTCCTAGTTACTGTCTAATGAACTTCTGCACCTTATTTATTTCCTCATGATAAACTGCCGACTCAGCTATATACTATAATAGATTAACACAACATTGTATTCTCTTTAGTTTTCTCTGTTCTGTATGTATTGGAGACGGGAATTATAGGCTCTATTTCAACCAACGTTCTGTCTGTAACTCTTCAACTCTGTCAGTCAGCAAGACGCATATAGTTCGGTGTCCATGAGATGATATCCAGAAAGGATTGGGTTTTTTTATTGATTGATTTTAGTCTTTCGTGTTAGTTGTCCTCTACACGAAAAGAATGAACTGATCAACCTCAGTGAATATACTTTCTGAAACACAGACATCTTCTTTGTGCAAGGATCAGGGCCACAGAGATGTATGAAACAGGAGAAATATTTTCTGATTGTTTTGTCAGCATCCAGTTGACTGGAGCAGGGCTTGCCCAAGCCTCCCTGGGGCTCTAAGTGAAATTTGGTTTTGAGGCCCTTTATTTCAGTTAAAAATGTGGATTGCTGCATTCAACAGATAAGATCATTCACACACTTGCTACACACTCATGCATCTAATCTCTGACAGTGCTGTTTACATTATATCCTGTATGCATGTGGTAGGAAAAAGCAACAAAAAAAAAGCTAGAGTGCACCGGACTTAAGATTGAATACATACAGACCCTAAAGAGTCAGAATATCATGGAAAAGTTAATTCCCATAATTCCATTCCAAAAGTTAATCTTTCACGGCGTATAGAGTCAGGGCCCACAGTTTAAACAATTTCAAGTTGTTGCATAATTTGGGCTTACACCTCATAAAACCCACAAAAACAGGAATTAAAAAATTAGAATACTGTGAAGAAATCAGCCCAAATTTGACAGGGCCTGAATGTTTTAAATTGAGTGTGACACAGTTATCTACTGAACTCAAAGCACCACCAGGTGTCATTAAATTGCTTCAGTTTGGTCAAATATGGGGAAGACTGCAGGAGAAGATGCACCAGCTAAAGAGATAGCCATGTGCTTCTACAGAGCTTTGGAACGTGACGTCACTCTTGTAGACGGAGGGATATCAGTGCCATTTTTCGGGGCTATAAACATAACTGGCGAAAGCAACTGTCTCAGATATTTTGAATCTCGGTTACTTAAAAATAATTTAGTAATGGTGCGGACTTGCTGTGTTATTGGGTGCAATGTCCGGTCACACGACCACAACGGTAAAAAGATGGAAAAAGGACTTTCGTTTCACTGTTTTCCTGCCTGGAATCAATGCGAGGGAGCTAACGTATCGGGGCTAACGTATCGGGGCTAACGTATCGGGGCTAACGTAACGGAGCTAACGTATCGGGGCTAACGTATCGGAGCTAACGTATCGGGGCTAACGTATCGGAGCTAACGTAAAGGAGACGAATGGCTTGGGTATTAGCGTCTTGACATTACATTCTCCAACATCCCCAGACACCTAACACTTTGCTCCAGACATTTCCATTCTGGTGAGGGTCTAAATTCGCTTTGTTGCTATTATGTCTAATTTTTTGCCATGATTTTGCCGGGTGTACTCACGTTCAGTTTATAGGGAGCACCTAAGGGGTCATGGAGAGAAAAAAAAAAAAGAAGAAATCCCAACATATTTTCTCCAGATCCAGACTTTTTCTTTCATTTCGGTATCACTAGAAACTAAGTCGGGATCTTGATTTAGTTTCTCGGGATCTAGAGAGAATAAGTCGGGATTTTAAGAAAATAAGCTGGGATTTCTTTTTTTTCCCTCCATGTTCCCTTAGGGGCTCCGTAACATTGTGATTGATTGTAAAATAATGTGCATTAAGAATGTATAGAAAATTAAGGAGATCAGAACTTACCTTTGTTCAAACGACAAGTATTCGCAAACTGGGGGCGGAGGGGTGGGGGCGTAAAAATGTCCAAATTATGTCCAAACGTTTTATCTCAAACGGATCGATTTGTCCAATATTAGCTATTTTTTCCATGTAGCGTTGCTAGCCTTCTGGGAGAAGCTTTTCGCGATGTAGCCCACATTGTTTCAAACTACTTTTCAGCATTATGGAAGAGGAAGATACAGCGGTAACACGATAAAAACACTGCAAAAATTTTGCTTTAGCCTTGAAAGATGGCGCCGAGCGACATAAACGTCACACGCAGTGACGTAGGTTCCAAAGCTCTATGGATTATCAAACAGAGAAGATTCAAGAAATTGGTAGAGATCCAGGAAAAGTGGAATGAGTCAGGAGTCACAGCTTCAAAAACCACCACATTCAGACAGATGTGTCTGAATGTGATGAGCTACAACTATCAGGTTCCTCGGGTCACGCCACTTCTCAACCTGGAGAAGGATGGGTGAGGAACTGAACCCAAACCACTTGAGGCCCAGAGCAGTGATATCAGTAACGCATTACTTTTTGCTTCGTAACGCATTAATCTCACGTGTTGCTATTTCAAATCCAGTAATCAGATTAAAGTTAGTTGTCCAAATCACTGTGAGTTAGTATTTTCTTTTTTCTTTTATATCCTCTATGTATCTTGGGGAGTGATAGCCGTTTCTGTGCGACAGTTATCAGCTGACAGCACACCATGACAGAAATGTAAAAAATGGAGGGAAAAGAGAGATGTTTACATTATTGTTGGAAAAACAGGACCTATTCTGAGTTTCTGTCACCAAGTCAGATTATTCCAAGCAGCTTTCAGGTTGTTCTTTTCCAAAGAAGAGTGGCAGGTTGTTTTTTGGGCTTGTTTTTGAATGTGAAGTTGCTCATTTGGTCTTGGAAATGAGCAGAGACGATGTCTCTATTTAACTTTCTAGAAAACAGTGGAACACAGAAAAACATGCAAAAATTACTAGTTTTATTTTAATTTTTTAAACTTTTGTAACCATTAAGCAATCTGTCCTTCAGTTCAACCTGATAAGTGGAGACACATTGCTGATATCGCCATTATAAAAAAACTAGAAATGAAGTATTGGCAACGCTCAACGATAACTGCTGCTCAAAGTAACTACAGAAGTTACTTTTAATGTAACGTGGTTACTTTCCAAATCAAGTAATCAGTAATCTTAGTTAGTTTTTCTAGGAGTAATCAGTAATCTGATTTCAGTTACTTTTTCAAAATAACTTTGCCTCACAGGTCCAGAATGAAATATTGACAGTCATGATTTGGGGCGCAATGTCTGCTGCAGGTGTTGGTAAATTCTGCTTTCTTAAAGCCAAGGTCAACACAACAGTCTACCAGAATGTGTGAGGACTTCATGATTCCTTCTGCTGAGGACCTGTATGGAGATGCAAATATCATCTTCCAGCAGGACCAGACCCCTGCACATGCCATCAGGCACACCAAAACCTGGTTTGATGCCCATGCTGTCACAGTGCCACAGGATCCATGTTGCTTAAGGTCCAGTCAAAGTTTCCACAGTCAGTGATGGTTTGGGGTGCCATGCCATCTGCTGGTGTTGGTCCACTGTGTTTTTTTCGGTCCAAGGTCAACGCAGCAATCTCCAGGAGGTTTCAGGGCACTTTATGCTGCTGCTGGAGCCCCAACTAAGTACTGAGAGCTGAACATACTTTTCATGTTCTTAATTTCAGTTGGCTAGCATTTCTGAAAATCTTTTTATTGGTCATAAGTAATAACAGCACTTGTATAGGGCCAGACATGAAAACCAACTCATCTCAAGTTTAAATGGTCCAGTTCAAAGTCGCTATCAATATTAGCAGCTACATCAGAGCTTTGGAGGTCTGCATGTTGTACAGCAGCTCATATTACCGGTAAGACGTAATATGATACTGTGGCCACTAGAGACCCTGTAGAGCAATTAATAAAAAATGTTTTCTCCATATAAAGAATAAATTTGACACCATTTTTTTATTGTAAAAAGTAACTACAACTTTATAATGAAATTGTGCGCAGGATTTCCCTTGGCAAACTTGCAGCTCGGTGGTCAGGGCGTCGAGGTGGCCCATCGGGTTTTTGTATTAAAAGATGTTAAGTTGACAGAAATGTAACAATTGTTTGAGAATATCAAATTCTCAAACAATTGTCAAACGTCGGGGATGTCTGTGACAGATGGAAGAAACAGAAATGTACAAAGTTCCAGACCCTTAGGAACTCTGCTCAAGCTTTTACTGTTTGCTTTTTATGGAGCTTTTTAGATCATATCTTGTTGTTGAGAATTTCTAAAATCCAAATGAGATGTTTTGATCTTAAGAAGCCGTTTTCTTCCTTTGCTCTGGCTAATGTCTTTGACGTTTCTGTGCTCTGGTCTGCTTCTATCATGTATTTTCTTTGTGCTCTTTGCTTGAAGTTCTTCAGGTGAACTAATAGTTGCAGCTTTTCAGGTTTTGCAGCAGGTTTCTGACCACTGATTGAAGATGCTGCCTGTCTGTTCTTCTGTCCATCTGTAGGGTTCTAAGTCATCCCCTCCCTAACCTGATCTGCTGTTGGTTACCAGGACAACCTGATCTCTCCTGGACAAACAACGGTCTTCTCTTCCATCACCAATATCTATGTAATGGAATGTATAGATTTACACAAGGCTTTGTCATTTGTGTTATCTATATTTTCATGTGTATAAATCATAAAATTCCAATTGGGAAATGTACGGGGTTTTCTTTTTTTAATTATTTTATAAGGGTAGTGAGGCTGTAGCTGCCTCTTCCCGTATCAGATACATCTCTCCCCATTTATCAATGTCTTTTAATTGATCTTTATTCCTTTGGAAACTGGGTGAGACAGTCAGCTGATCTGGGCTTTGGGTTTTTTTGTCTGAGGTAACAAATCCTCTCCTTTCTCACTACTTTAATAATTTCAATCCCTCCTTTTACTGAAAAAAAGGTAAAATATGTAAACCTGTTCTTTTTGTTCCTAAATGATTAAATGACGCAACCCTGGATGTTGAGTTAAAAAGAACTTTTGGATTTTTTTTCCTATGGTGAATAGTTTGCTTGTTGATATAAGAAGCAAGGCAACAGTTGATAGAATACTTTTTCTCTCTCCCTTTCTCTAGAACTATGATTTATTAAGTCTGTTGTAAAATGGTCTTCAGAAATGCCAATAAAAACATTGCTTAACTCTATTGTGTTGGTTATTATCGACAATCAAACCTACTAAAAAAATCTTTCTGTAGGCCAGAAAATCATCTATTTTCATTCTGCTTAGTCACATTATGTACGATTTTGGGAGCTTCATAAGGTGAGGTAAATATCTTCAGGGGTTTTCGTTATCTACTTTTAGGAAATCTCTTTTTCCAATGTTAGTTTTACAGTCAAATATTTACAAGCATCTTTTGACTAACTTCTAAGTTCTTCTAAGCTCATAGAACAATTTCAAAGTGATTTTGAATCAATAGGTCAAATTACTTAAAAATATAAAAAGGGCTAAAGGGGAATAAAAATGAGTGCATCATCCATACAGTCTAGAAGAACAATTGCAGATTGATTTTGAGTCACGACTTGGAAGAAAAATTTTTAAAATAAAATTACAATTATTTGAAAATATTGAATATGGCTTTAACATTTAATAGAGGTTAGTGTGACTCATGTAATAGCATCAATTACCACTTTTTCGTGTCAGTTGGTCACAAGGCAAGGCATTTATTAACATTTGTTTGTCAGGAGTGTTTGGTTCGGAAATTTGTTGACGGTTCCTAAGTGAACCTCCCAGTGCTTTGTTCTGGCCCAAGGGCACACGGTCAAGAGGATGGCAAACATCTTTGGATGCTCAACATCCTTTCTTTATAAGAAGTCCAAAGCACTTGGTGTACCAACAAGGGGAAGGCTGTCTGCAGTGACTGATGAAGACCTTGAAACTGATATCAGACAACTTCAATCCCTGTATCCAAATTCTGGGACTGAGGTATGGCATCTAAATCTATTGCTTCTGAAAAATATATGTGATATGTTCAACAGTGGTGGTGCAGAATATGAATTATTTAATGTTAAGTGTCACAAATGATGATGATTTTAAAAAGTCATTTATTTTATGACCAGATTTGAAATCTGAAACCTGTAAAAGATTACTTTAAAAATGTCAAATTGTGTGGTGGTCCAGAATAGTAAGATCACACGTCCTTCGTTGAACCAGATGATGCGAGGCTTGTTGCATGCTCGAGGACTGGTGGTTCCACGGCGTAGGGTCCGTGAGATGATGGCTCGAATCAACCCAATGGCAACTGCAGGGAGGTGGAGCAGTGCAGTGTCTCGACGTGTCTATCATGTACCGGATCCCAACAGTTTATGGCATATTGATGGCAACTTGCGTCTCATAAGGCATCTGAAAATATCAAGAATGTATTTAAGAGTAGTTTTTTTTTAAACTAAATTTACTATACACATTGCATACATTATTCCTTATACATTTTTTTGTATGTCCATTTAGGTGGGGCTTTGTGGTCCATGGTGGGATCGAGGGATGTTCTCAGCCCTCTTGGATCCCAGCGACGATGTGCACAAACTTTCTCTTCACATAGTTTTTCTTCCTGAGATTTAAAGCCGTCTAGAACAATTCAGGAAGGCATGAAACCACCATTCCTTACGTACAGAAAACAACTAAACACCAACACAAATCTGAATTGAACAGATGTTGGCAAACATGGGTACCAGCAGCTCAGCAACTAACAACGTGTTTGGTGAACAGAGACTCTTGAAGAACTTCTGCAACAGCAAGGCCTTCAGCCGCTACCAACCACTGATGCTGAGCAGGTCCCTGGTGTAGTTGTAGAACCACCTCAAACCAGGCTCAGTCAGCAGCAACTTCAATCAGTTCATCTTGCAGTCAATCATATTTCAGATCTGAAATATGATGAAGTATAGCAGGCCTGTTGTACAGAAATTGCAAATGCTTTATTGATTTAAATACATGTCAGTATGTTTGAGTGACAAACATCAAGAACATTTGATCAAATGCATTGTTCTTAAGATACAATTACTACAAATAAAACTAGGAAATAACATGAGTAGGTAACCTGTAGATGTAATTATAAAATGTTAAGGTGTCTAAAGACATGACAAATTAAATATACATTCTTTAGAGGGAAGAAAAAGAAAAATTGTACTTTTGAAATGTGCATGTAGAAATGAATACTGTCTCCACTCCCATTTTCAAATCCATCTTTTGGACCCTTTGAGGTTCTTTAGAATTTGATTTAGGTTTTAATCCAAATGAGCAGTGTTCATTGCATGAACTAGAACAATTATTAAAAAAGATTAAACGACAATGATAACAAAAGCAAACAGCAAAAACAAAAAAAATCTGAAAGATTTTCCAGTGCAAAAATCTTTCTACACTTCAAATAAGACACAAGCAAGATATAAGTAACTTTACAAATATTGATGAAAAGGGACTTATTACATTGGCAGATTCTTTCACTTATAGCAAGGGAAAGCTGTCCTGTTATAAGTGAAATTAATATTCCAATGTAACATGTTTTCATCAGTACTGAAGAATTATTGACTTACAACAAGGATTCAAGGATTTTTTTTATTATCATACCAGCTTGGGTTTGTGGTACGAAATGTGTACTCAAGAAATTTTCAACACACACAAAAAAATAAAAATATATAAATTAATAAAGAAACTTAATTATATATATATAAAGATATGTATAAATCTGTGTGTAAATAATCTCTAAGGTGAAGCTATATTGAGTTCAGCAGTCTGATGGCTGAAGGGAAGAAACTGGTCCTCAGCTTGGTGGTCTTGCTCTGGATGCTCCTCAGCCCCCTGCCTGACGGGAGCAGCTGGAACAGCCTGTGTGCAGGATGGGTGGAGTCCTTCATGATGAGGAGCACCATCCTCCTGCACCGTGCTGTGTAGAGGTCTACGGTGGAGGAAAGGCTGTTCCCCTCAGTCCTCTGTGCAGCTGCCATGCCACACGTTGATGCAGGTGCGGAGAACGCTCTCCACCACATAGCAATAGAAGCTCTTCAGCACTAAGGAGCTTTTATCTCTGCTCTATGCAGCTTCCTGAGGAAGTAGACACTGGTGGGCCTTCCTGACCAGATGGGAGGTGTTGGTAGTCCAGGTGAGGTCACTGCAAGCTCATATCTTGATGAAATGTTACATATAAGTTAGTTTTATCTTAAGTGTACCTCAATACACCAGAAAGTAGTCCAGAAATACTTGATAAGACTTTTTGTTTTTGCAGTGTGAGTCAAACATACACCTTTAAATTGTGAAACCAAAAAGTGGTTAAAAAAGACATCTATTCTTTGCACAAAAAAATGCAAATATTGTATTTACATTTCAATATTTTCAAAGTTTGGTCATTACATTACTTTTCTAGCAATTGAAGTGTTTTCATTTAAAAAGCCTGCTTCTATACTCAAGCTATGATTGCTTCTTTTTGGGCAGTGATGATAAATTGTAATTGATACCAGTTGTGCTTACAGTATCACAATAAATTTAACTTCAATATCCACCGACCAGGCTCTCCAGTAGCATATGGTTTGATTTGATATCCTCTCCAGTTTTTTTGCTGCCTTGCACAGAAAAACACTTGGAAAAGTGTGCACAGGTCCCGTGTCGAGTGGTTTCTCCTCACAGGCAAACGATTCATGAAAGACTGCAGGGATTTCTGAATCTCATCTAGCATTAAGAGTCTTCAAACCTTCCACAAACCTTTAAGAAAATGAGAATATGGTCATACTTTTAGAATACAGCAAGAAAGAATTTGGATCTTGCTTATTCCTGGAATGCAGTGCACATTCGGCCATTTACAAAGAAGTCTGCAGCAGATTGCACAAGGGAGTCCCTCTCTTCCAGAGTAGTTCCACCTGTTATTGCTCCAACAATGCTCAGGTTGTCTGCTGCCTGCATAATGGCTTTGTTTGCCTCCACGATTGTGTTTGTGTCCCGAATCTAAAAAGAAAAATGATGTGAAACTGAATTTAAGAATATGATCATTTCCCAAAAGTTTAACATTGCTGTTAACTAACGTTACTGTCTGACTTTGCTGTCAAACAACTTCCTCAACCAGGGTAGGTTGACACAATGTGCCACAAATATGATCATACATATTTCACAGTATGATCATCTTTGATCATACTGTGAATCAAAAATGAAACATAGAAATGTGGTCAAAAGCCTTAACAGGCATTGGACCACATTTCTTCTTTCAAAGGCTGCCCAAGGAGACTGATATCATTTTTCCAATACACTTGTAAATTTTTGACTCCAGCGCTAAAGAAAAAAAAATGCTACTTGACAATTTTCCATCCTTAAGAATTTGGGAGTAAAAAAAAAGAACACTGACCTCTAGTGTCCAAAGCTAGACACTCCAGGGTGACCCCACCTCTCGCCCAGAACGCTAACTGGAGATAGGCACCAGCAACCCTGCTGACTGCAGTAGGGACAAGAGTGTATGAAAAATGGATGGACTTCTATCTGCTAAATGCCAGAAAAAAGCAACATTTCTTAGTAACTTTCCTTGAATTCAAAAGTTTACATATGTTCAGTACTAAGGATAACTGTCTTTTAAAGTGTGTGTCTTGGGTTTACCTTTTGGACTTCCTTTCACAAACTTTTGATAGTTTAACTGGCACATTTGAGCTAATTGGAGTCACATCTGTGGATGCATTTTAAAGACTGCTTTCTTGTTTGACACAATGGGAAAGTCAAAAGAAATCTGGAGAGAGGAAGAAAATTGCACAGCTGCACAAGTTCATCCGTAGAAACAAATTACTAATACTGGAAGGTTCTACATTCATCTGTTCAAATAATTATGGACATGATGGGAATGTCCAAAATGTGCAGACTGACCAGAGAACTTTTACAGATGCTGGCTGAAGCTGGTAAGACTGAGAGGACTTTCAGTGAGGAAGAAATCTTTACTTCAAAATAAACAGAAGATTTCGTCAAAGTGGAACTTTTGGGCATAATGACCATCATTGCATATGGAGGAAGAATGGAGACAGTTTTAACATCCTAACTGTGAAATGTGGAGTTGGCAGCATACAGTTATTCCTGATGCTGACCAAATGTATGTAAACTTTTGAATTTAAGGAAAGTTATATATATAAAATGACTAAAACAGGAGAGATTTAAAAGCAAATCGTGCTAATTTAAAATAAATAAAATCATACATAAATATTCTGAAGAGAAAACCTTTAATTTTATGTTCCCTATATTTATATTTATATTATTCATATTATGTCTGACAGGATTGCATAGTGGCGCAGCTGGTAGAACTGTTGCCTTGCAGCAAGAAGGTTCTGGGTTCGATTCCCGGCCCCGGTCTTTCTGCAGGGAGTTTCCATGTTCTCCCTGTGCATGCGTGGGTTCTCTCCAGGTACTCCGGCTTCCTCCCACAGTCCAAAAACATGACTGTCAGGTTAATTGGCCTCTCTAAATTGTCCCTAGGTGTGAGTGTGTGTGGTTGTGTGTCTCTGTGTTGCCCTGCGACAGACTGGCGACCTGTCCAGGTGACCCCAGAATGTTAGCTGTGGAAAGGCACCAGCAACCATCCTGACCCCAGTAAGGGACAAGGGAGTGTAGAAAAAGGATGGATGGATTATGTCTGACATAATTTTTAAATAAATCTGGTACTCAGTGGCTGTTCTTTTTCACGTTTACTTAATTAACCTTGTAGAAGGTGTGGAGGGTATTATATATTTTTTCAGGCTCCATGTCGCACAATCAAGTAACTGTTACTTTCAGTTGTATAAAAATGCAGTAAAGTTGCAATTTGAACATCATGAAAAAGTTGATTAAAATCAGTAATTCCATTCAAAAAGTGAAACTTCTATATTATATTCATCTGTTACACACAGACCTATATATTTCAAATGTTTATTTCTTTTAATGTTGATGATTATAACACAACTAATGAAAAGCCCAAATTCAGTATCTCAGAAAATTAGAATATTACGTAGGATCCATACAAAAAGTGGATTTTAGGATCTTTCTGAGTGGAGTGGATGGTTAGGGTCAGGGAACCCTAACCATCCACTCCTCGGGTTGGGAATCGAACCCAGGACCTTCTTGCTACCCAGGTACTAACGAGCATGTGGAGCAAACTGAAGTAGAACCCACAGCTTTCAGACTGCAAGACAACAAGTCTACCCACTCCACAGGTGAGTGGGTAGAGGGTAAATGTGCTCACATTTGCAGAACAAATTCACTTTTGTTTCTGTCACTGAAATTCTGCATTATTGAGATAATGTATATTTAAATCTTATATGACAATAAATTGAAATTGAATGAACAAATGGTCCATGACAAATCAGGTTTTATCACTAGTTATTTTGGAGGTGACTCAGTTGTTATTGCTTTTTGATTTCATGTCATATATCTATTTTCCTCTTGGAAAAATTGGTCATGACAAAACAGAGACAAATATACATTATTTTAACTATTTTCTTTATTCTGTCAGACAACCAAATACATTAGATGTACAATTTGAAATGATATTAAAGTAAAACCTGAGGAGCGTAAATCACTTTGTCTTTTTGTGAAGATATCTCACAGCTGTCATGTCGTTTTTATGAGCTGAAGAACACACACATATTAATTCCCTCTACTAACCCTAATGCCATGCTGGACATGGTGAGAAGCCTCGCCCCCAAGATCAGTATTTCCAGGAATCCCCCTTTCTCATGAGTGAAGGGATTCCTGGGAAAACTGGACCCCAGAGAAAAGGGAGAAGGAAAAACAAGCTGAAAAGAATAACTGTTCAAAATTCTACTTTTGGGGAGAAAAAGAAAAGCTGAGTTCTTATTTGATGGAGTTCATCAAATAAGAAAGGAGCAATACAAAACAGAAAAATGTCAGAATGGTTGACAGAATATCCGTTATAACTTCATGGATGCCAGATTCCCACCAATCTTGATAGATGCTTCTTCCTCATTACGGACATTCACAGACCTCAGCGGCTCCGTCTGTCCTCCGTCCCGAGCTACAGTGCTTCATCTCAGACTACCAACTGACCAGAGATGCAGCACTGCACCAGGGGCCACAGGGATAAGCAGCAAGAAACAGACGCAGCACATTTATTTCACGACTTCATTGTATGAAAACAAACAAAAGACTAAAAAAAACATCTGTCATTAACAAAGGTAATCCTTTGTGTTAAAAATATAAAGTATGAATTACTGAATTAATAAATGAAATTATATAAGTAAATGCAATATCAAATTTTTCTTTGGAATCAAAAAAGTATTTTTGACTTGAGTTGAATTGCAATGTGTGAAGAGTTGAGCCCTCATGTTGCTGCAACGGGAAGCAGACAATGGGCGGCTTAAGAAGATCCAGATTCTTCACTTCTTTCTATAAGTAAGCAGAAAACAGCAAGTAAACTTTCTGTCATGTATGTTTCAAGTTGGAGCAGGAAGTGTGCTCTTAGACTTCAATACCCATTTTATCCTAATCAAAGACAAATAACAACACTTTCAAATATTACCTTCTCCATTTTTGTAGATGTGAATCCCACATGTTGTCCTGTGAACAGCTGCTACATTTTCCTGTCGTCTTAGGCTGCTGAAGCAATCCCCATCTTAGTATAGCACCTTAGAAAAACACAGCAGGAAGCAGTTTGCTGACTTTTCATATGAAAAAGATTTTTATTCCTCTAAGTGGCTTTGCTCTGACATTCACGAAGCAGGGAAGCAGGGAATTACATCAGCAAACTTGAGATAAGAACTTATTAAATGAGAAAGAATTCATACTGAGTTTTCTTACTCTTGTTTGGTAAAAATTCTTTCTGTCCTTATATGGTAGTTTTTGCATTTCGAGGACCTTGGAAAAGGGATCACAGCAGACGATAAACATTTGCTCTTCCAGGCTGTGATTGCGGCCCCCGCCCTCCTCCCACAGCTAACTGCATACATTCCCTTTTCAAGTCACAGAGTGGACATGCTGTTCAGCAGCTTAGGGAGCCTTTATCCTCCATCTGCTATGGGATGAATAGGAAAGAGCCCACAGAAATGAAACAGAACACAATGTCTCACCTAACATTTAGTTAATAGTTCATTCAAGCAGGAATGAACTATTGAACTCTGCTTGTTTATTTCATTCCAGTCTGGCTTTTCAGAAGAAAAATATTTTTGTTCCTCTAAATGGAACAATCTAGAAAACATTATTAGAATTGCTAGCAGTAACTGTGATATTCCTCTCTGTTGGTTTTCTTCTTTATCTAAGGAAAGTTTTTCTTCAACCACCATAGCTGGCAGATCAGTTATCAGGCTGAAAAGTGCAGCATCCATAGTTAATGTTGAATCACCAGGAATATCTGGGAAGAAAGGATCTGCAAAAGCATTTTCAGGAGGGAAGACTGAGAGGATAAGATCAGATTGATTTCAGTCTCTCCTTTTTTGGCCACAGTTGGGAATGGTGTGTGTTTATGCAGACTGTGATAAGAGTCAGAGCCATCTCTCCTGCAAATCCAAACATTGCCTAATATGGTCAGCCTTCTCATTCCTTCTTGTTCTTTAAATCACGTGCAGGAAGCACACTGTTCTATGTTTTGTCAGTCACCTTCCTTCGTCTCATTTCTCTCTTCTCCCTTCGATTCACATACACACAGATCAACAACAGTTTGCCATGTGTGTTCAGTTGTCTGTTTTAAACCATAAATAGAGACAAGAGGAAGAGAACCTGTGCTGATTTCAGTGATAATGTATAAATCAACAGTTTAGTGGATTGATCTCCTATAAATGATCTTAACTGTTGCTGGTTTCTACTGGTGTTTCACTGAAACAAGTTGTTAGTCACATAATGGCAGATCCTAGAATGTCACAGACAACTCATACACAAACATACAAAATGTCTTAAAACGAACTTTTGCATAAGTTGAGTTTTACTGGAGTTCATTTGTATTAACCTTTCTCATTCCAGTATCTTTGCTCCTCCCCCTCCATGTGAAAATTATCCTGGGAATGGTAGTTTCTTAATCCCACGGGGGAAACAGTGTCGAGGGTTATGGGAAAGCCTTTAGACAGTACCCTTCAGGATTTCAGTAAATAAATACAGCACTTCCTTTCCACTCAGACACACTATTACAACTTCTGAATGACCAACTTACATCCTCTAAAGGTTCTCTGTACGTTTTATGTTTCCCCTGGTTCTGCACATCTGAATCAACCTCTGGATGTTAACTCAGTTCTATTGGAGCAGGAAAATATTCAGAACATGCATAACACAACGGCGTTATGCATGTTCTGAATATTTTCCTTTTGTGGACTGGAGTTGTTAACAGGAAACTTTACAGAAGAGATCATGAAAAATGCCCTGTTTTTTAACAACAAAACCCTAAAGTGATCAGAAAATATGGTGGATCTTGATAGATCCTACTTATAAAGAAAGGGATTCTCAATAGACTTGAACTTACATGGCACTTTCCAGTCATTTTGACCAGATTCACAAACACTCAGCTTAACCCAAGTTAAGCTGGAAATAGACCTTCAACCTTCATCCACGCTGCAGTCGCTCCTACATAACTTATGATTTCACTGGAGAACCAAGCAAAGCTTCTGACATAGCATGAAATGGTCCCACATCACATTTTGAGATCAGTGTCACCAATCAGTAAATTCAGTAAAAAGTTGATTTCAGTGACCGGCAGGGTGGACAGCGTTGCACTCAACCAACTTCAGCCCAAGTTAAAAGCTTCCACTCTTGTTTTTTGGAAAAAGTATTTTACAAAGTCAAATACTGAGTAACTGATAAATTGATACTTTTATAAATTAAATGAAAGTAAATAAAGTTGTGTTTGTAAAGCACCTTCAAAAATCTGAGTTAAACAGTGTAATAGTATAAACTCAAAATGTGTAACATGTAAAATAGACTTGAAAGCCAATCTTTTGATAAAATTAGCTTAATTAGAAAAATAATATTTTTTATTTGTGAAATTTGCTGAAAAGAGACTGAGAGGAGGACAGTTGACGAGACTTTAGATCAGTCCTGACCAGAACAGCTCAATAACCTGCAGTGTTCAATCTTTCTCTGGACAAAGACTTTCTGACCAGTTGCAGGAAGGTGTAAGGAGTGAGTAGCTCAGAAATATGAAGTGGGATAATTGACTGAGTGATGATTTTAAAAAGTTATTTTTCAAATGGAAAAATAAAATCTTAAAATCAACACTTAACATCACAGGTAACAAGTGCAAAGACGCAGCAAGAGTTGGAGTTCTAGTGAACAGAACACTGTTAGAACATTGTTCTGTACTAATAGGAGACAATTAATTACTGGAAATATTGTTTGCCCTTTGTGCAATCTTTAAATTACACAAAGGGCTGAGTCAGTGGAAAATAGCAAACAATAAATCCTGTGTACAAGCAGCAATTCCTCTGGTGGGTCAGTGTGGAGAGCTTTTCATCTCTCAACACATAACCAGGCCGACTAGATCTATCTAGATCATTTATTGCCCCCCTAACCAAATAAGATTACCTGTTTCTGTAAGAAGGTAACTTAACGTAATTTAAGCTTAAAACTGAAAAGCTGAATTTACTGATATGATTTACTGATTTCATTTGTGAAGAAATTGCAGAGGTCATACCTGAGTGTTTAGCTGCAGGTCAGCAGAGGTGCTACTGGAGGTTTTCCTTTGAAACCGGCAAAAAGAGGCTGATGCGATGTGCACTTCTTCTTCCTCGTCGTCTTCTAGTCTTCCAGTTGAAAACAACCATTATATGTTTCAGCAGATGTACCTGTAAGCATAAGGTGATTAAATAAATAACAGATTTTGTAAGGCTGAAGTTTAGGAGCAAACAGCGGTGCAATCAGAGAATTTCTCACCAGATTGCTGCTTTCTGATCTTTGCACGTGCCTCTTTTATGGAGCAGCTGGACCCCCAGTCCAAAGCATTCCACCATCTCCTTGTATGGATGCTAAAGGGTGGGATTTAGAACAGAAAAGGCCTCCTCTACACGCTACAGCTGATGTTACAGAAGTTGCCCCTATGAATGTAGCATAGATCAGGGAAACATAAGAATATTGCAGAGAAACTAAAGATGGAATAAATGATTATTTGTAAATGTATGTCTAAAATGGGAGAAAAAAACTAATAAAATAAAAAGAGCATGGAGAGAGACTTTGGGAAAGGAAGTGAGCTAGAAGGGCAAACATTGTGAAGAAATGGTGTGTTAGAAATGAGGATTTTAGTGGAAGGACATCAGCTTGACCAAAATTGACAAATTTCTGCCCCTTCTAGTTGATGATTAATCTCTACGTAAAAGAAACTGCAGATTTGTGCAAAAGCTGAGGTGATGGTGAGCAATTAAATGTACTTGAGTCTTAATAATATTCAATTCTAATAATATTTAAGTTTGCAGTAGTTTTGTGTGCAATCTGCTGGTTTTATCTGGTTCAAACTTTTAAACTACTTCAATAATCAGCTGAGCTGTTTGTACTAGCAATTATTATTTCAATAATAGTCATTTGTATTCAGAAGCAAATCAAGAAAATTTGTGGCTATTCAACAAACTCCACTGAATAAAGAAATTACATGTTTCAGCAAAAATATTTACCAGAAATGAATACACACATGCAATTTGCTCAAATGAGACTTCTGGTTTGTTAATAAATATTATTATTTATAATAATAACAATAATGATAATAATAACAGCACTGGTAGCACTGTTGCCTTGCAGCAAGAAGGTCAAGGTTTTTTTTTGCATGTTCTCCCGGTGCATGGTGGTTCCTCTCCAGGTACTGCAGCTTCCTCCCACAGCATGACTGTTAGATTCATTGGTTTCTCTAAATTCTCCTTGTGTTTGGTTGTTTGTCCTGTCTGTTACTCTGCGATGGACAACCTGTCCACCCTGAGTGCCTCGCTGGAGACAGGCTCTGCACCCCCCCTCCCCCCCACTTCCCATTTCCATCCATTTTCCCCTCCAGAAAATGGATGGAATAATAGAAAATAACCCTAGGACAAATAATAATAATATTATTATTAATGTTATTATTATAATTATATATATATATTATTATTTGCTGAGCATGATGTGCTATTTGGAGGACAAGTGCCTATACAATATTTAAATATCATAAAATTGCTTAAAATGTAATGTTTCTTCTGCCTGGATTAGTTATTGGTTTTTATTTGTATTTTTGTTTCATTTTCATTAAGTTTTCAAATAGCAGAAATTGCATATAACTTTGTCTGATTAAATTGTTTTCTAAATCTTAAATCAGATGTTAAGACTCCACAATTACTCAGAGTCGCATTTTCCCCAAATACTTTTTTGCTCTTGAGTCATTTCTCAGGTGTTACTTCAGTAAAAAATATGGAGGTTAAGGTCCAATAAAAAGCAGTACAGCAATATATGCATTTTCCATAACACATGCAGTTGAGTCTGTTCAGTTGGCAGACTCAATTACATTCAGTTTAGCACAAACTGTTTAAACACAAGCAGAACTTTAACAAGTGACAAACCAAAATAGGACAAGTCCTGCGGAGAGGGCAACATTTCCTCTTTACCAGACTTAACATTTCTCACACAGTAAGAACTTCATGCAGCATCTAAAACTCTATTAGCTGCCAAGGACATTAAACTGTCTTGTTGTCAACAATCAGAGCAGGCTGACTCATGGCTCCTTCGTTCCTAAGAGGTAGAAGATGTGCCAACACATGTTATACGCTGGAAAGAGACGACCTGACTAATGGAGGGTTTTCAGTTTGCACTAAGTTATAAACATCCTCTTTCATCAAGAGGGGTTTACAGGTACTTGCCACATACTTAATGTCTTTTCCTTATTTCTCTTTTGACTCTTATTTTCTGTTGTGTTTGCTTTAGTATCTCCCTGCTGATGCCATATAAGGGGCCTGATGGGACTTGCTCTAACTCTCTGTTTGCTCTTTGGTTTGTCTCTTAATAAGGTCATGTTTGGGGATAATTGACCATGTAAAGAAACTGACTGAACTGCTAAGAGTTGCAGTGAACTGTACAGCCTTTTTCTATCTTCACAAGGAGTCAAAAAACTCAGGTCCAACTATAAATGAATTCTGAAACCGCCAAGAGCTGAGAATGTGGTTTCTGTATTTTGACTTTTTAAAAAAAAGAGAAACTTAAGTCCAAACCCCTATGAAAGGGACCAACACAGGGCCGTGCAGAGACCCTTGGAGGGGCAGGGGCTCAAAGTTAAAAATGGGCCCATTGAACAAGATCTTCAAACACCAAACAACAACACAGCAACAACTCATATAAATCAAGAATTTAATTGGATCCTACTATATCATTGTCATCATGCGGGGAAAATGTAGTATATTTTCCCCAACAGGTTTAATGTTGCTGTTTCTACTGCTGACAGTCCTGGAGGCCTGAGCTGATCTGACACTGTTGCTGTTAAACAGACCAGAGGAGAGAAGGTTGCTGGTTATGAAGTTATGAAATAAGCTAATTTGCTGCCATTTTACTCATTAAGCCTTAATAATATCTATTTAATCTCTACAACAACTTGGCTGCAGACTGATTTATAGATCAAAAAAGCTCAAAGGGGTTAACTTTATGTAATTTATTGATGTTAGCACCTCTGAGATCTAGAATTGTAAGTCTGGGACATCAAGGCAAAGAAAACTCAGTAGCTGCTGGTAGGGGCCATTCAGGGGCCCCTAGAAATGGTTTAATAGTAACACAGATCTAAACCTGTAGCATTCATTTATAGAGAATGACAATGTTATAAAATCTTATTTAATGGGTTCAGCTGAGAAAAAGAAAATTTTGCATTTAGGATTTAATTAGGACATTTACTTTGTAAAAAAAGAATCCTCTTGATAGTTTGATTGTTATGTTACCATGGCTACAATATGGTGTAATCTTTGTGTTTACATCACAGCAAATAACCAATAATCAGTGATTGATTTTAAACTCAGCCAATAAACCTGGTCTCCCTCACACAGATTCTCCTCATCTATATTTAAACACATTAGTGATGCTGAGGTTCTTAGTGGGGGGGGGGGGCTCTGTCTAAGGCCCCATATTACCTTGGGCCGGCCCTGCATGAACAGCTGCTGCGATGCGCAGCTCTGGAATCTACCTGGAATCTACCTGGGATCTACCTGGAATCTACCTGGAATCCCCTGGTAGCCCGTATATCAGTCTGCTGATGCTTTGGGGACATTTTGATTCATTTAATTGTGGTTCTAATTATTGCTACAGTATTTTCTCTGATGTTTATTTTGTGATTGGGCCGAATCTTCCTTTAACACTTGAGGTTCTGCAATAACCTCTATTTCCAGCCGCTCACCTCCAGCCCAGATCCTGTCAGCAGCAGCTTCAACCCGCCTGGTAGAAACGTTAAGGAGAAGCAGAGGGAACAGTCAGCAGGGGGTGGTACCGGGTGACATCAGGTCTTATACCCAGCCAGAATACCTATGTGGGCCCCATATGGGGAAAAGGAAGGCAGACAATATGGGTCCCACATGGGTTTGTCTCATGGGTTGCTCACATGGGTGGCACTGCCACATGGGTCCTACATGGGCCCTACATGGCCTACATGGGCCCTACATGGGTCCTACATGGGCCCTACATGGCCCCTACATGGGCCCTACATGGGCCCTACATGGCAGTGCCCTCAGGCATTATTAGGGCAGCCAGACTAGTTTATTTAGCTAAATTATTATATTTAGCTAAATATTATTGCTGAGGGGCACAAGCAGGCCTTCTGACATACAGATTTAAAAAGGTTAAAAATTGAAAAAAAAAAAAATACTCAAAAAGGGCAGTAGGGGCATCAAGGGTAAAAGGGGCAGGAATGCTGGGCAGCGTGGGGAGACGTAAATGCCAGATATAATTCTTTGTTCACACAGAAAAATTATTCTCACCACTCTGTCAATGCGCACTTTTGAAAGCGTGACTACAATTTATTCCTGCTGTTCACATTGTCTGCTCTCTCAGTTTTGAATGCATCAACTATAAACTTCTCTTTTAGGAATAAATCTGCTCCACCAGTGAAACACTCCGAGCAACAAGATGTTTGGTGCACATCAGCTTTAAAGTGGCTAATTAGTGATGTCCAATCCTGTAACACCGATGGTTACTCTACTCTACTGCCTCATCCCACTGGACATCTTGACCAGAGCAGATATGTGATTTGGAAATTGGTTTCACTAGCATTACTGACATGGTATTTCATTTTCTACTGAAAACCTTTACTTTTTATAGAAGTTGCAGAATCACAGATGAGACAGAAAAATGTAAAATGAATTGAAACCTGTCTCACTGCATGATTTCACAATAAAAACATATGTTTGCTATATTAAAGATGCATCATATCACAAAGTTACACCTTAAGGGGAATGTATTTTGCACATGAGTGTAGGACCGTAGGGAAGAGGGGCTCTTTTTTTGTCATTTTTTCATATTGTTTATACAAAAAACTCGACTTTTTTTTACATAAAAGTAGTTTATATATACACATTCAGTTTACATACACACATATATAAAATACATCTTGATAATGCTTAATCCCCAACATCACAACTACATTAATGACAAGATGTTCCCTCTACAGGAACCTCTGGCCTGTAGAGAGATTTTGATTTTGTCACCCAGGACCGGAAATAAAATAAAAAAACGACTTCTATGCAATATGCTTGAAAAACCCCAGAATGGGATGACTGTGATGAGTGTAAGCATGATTCATGTTTGGTCACAGAACTGATGGCACAGTTTTTACTCCTCCCTCCCTCCCACACACACATTACCCATCCTGTGTAATGTCATGATCTATGCATTTTAAACAGGAATGATCTGAAGATGTAGTAGAAGTTGTGGCATGTTACAGAGCAGAGAGGAGATTATGCAGGCTGACAGGGGGATGTGTACAGCTTTTCTCTGTTTAAAGTTATTAACTGGAACACTGTGTCTCTTGGGTTTAAAAATAAGAGCATATGACTCTGTCTGGCTACACTCCATTTTGTCAAAGCAGGAAGACAAAAGTGGAGTGTTAGCGGAATGAGGATGAAGTGCACAGCGACTTTTGGTGCAGGAAGCTGCCACCACTTGCTTCTGTCTGTTTTCTGTCAGACTCAGGACTCATCTGTTGTGTAACTTTGCTACAAAGATAATGCTTAGAGAAACATTCACATTTCTGCAGTTTAAATCTCTGTATTCATGTTATCATTTGATCAGAACAGATAAAGGTAGGTACACCAGGACCAAGGTGTATTTTGCAAAGATGGACCAAGCCTTTCTATGCAGAGGTTTGGAGCTGGTTCCTTCCTCTTCCAAGGGTCCAGCTCTGTGCATCAGAGCACAAAGCAAGGTCCATGCAGACATGGATGGCAGAGTCTAGTGTGGATGAACTTGTCTGACCTAATGGGTTGAGTCCTGACCTCAAGCCCATGGAACACCATTGGGATGAATTAGAGTGGAGCCTGAGAGCCAGGCGTTCTCATCCAACATCACTATGTGACATCGCTTCTGGAAGAGTGGTCAAAAATCCCCATAAACACTCCTAAACCTTGTGGACAGCCTTCATAGAAGAGTTGAAGCTGTTCTAGCTGCAAAAGGTGGACCAACATCATATTGAACCCTAGTGATTAGGACTGGGAAGGAGGTCAAGGCAGGTGAGACAATATAGTGCACGAGTTTCTGGTTTTTTCTATCAAGATGGGATGTTAAGTACATTCATGAGAAATAAGATGAACCTGTTTTGATTTTAACAAATGAGTGAAAAATTTAAAGGGGTCTGAATACCTCCCATACCAACATACACATACAGTTGACCTAGCTCTATAATTCAGATTAATATTCATGCTGCAAACATTTTGATTGAATGTTCATAACAAAAAAACCATGCGAAAATATATGTTCAGGAAAAAAAACTGTTTATATGGCTTTTAACATGATTTATTTCAAAAGGCCATTAAATCTGAAGACTGAGAGATATAATGTGCACAGCGATGAGAATGAAAAACCTTGAATCTTTAGGGGGGGAATCAACTCCGGTTCATCTCTTGAAATTAAGAGCATTTTCTATTAATAAATAATTAACAATTTGAGAGTAAAAACATCCAGTGGAAAATGAGTCAAAAGCCAGATTCAATAGAAAAACTGAAAAACTCCAGAAACCTTAAAAAAAAAAAACAATCTGTATCGTTCCAAAGCCAAATGAAGGATTCCAATGAGAAGAGGTTGAATCACCAGTGTAACCTGACATCTTCTGGAAGCAAGAATGACTTTACTTACATTTGGTTCAATTGAGAGTCCAAACATACAAAGTTAATTTATACTCAGGTCTCCAACATGATACAATACAACTTTGAATCATAGTAACAGCATTTTAAAATATCCAAAACCATAAAGAGGCAGAAAAAAAAACTCCAAAGGTGAACAAAAATGTTCAAGTAAAGATCAGAGCAACTTAAGTGTCATCCTTTGCTGCATGTATTTTTATTTCAGAGGACGACTTTTTTATTATCAGCAGTTCTATTGTTTTACTGCAGAGTAAGTTTGGATGAATAACTAAAAAAATCATCAGCATTGAAAACATTTAGTTTTAACCGTAAATGTTACCTGGATGTAAACAAAGTTGTAGGTTCATTACTTCAGCTGTTCAACGAAGCAACTATTCCTCCATAACATCTGCTGGCTGGTGCATCTTTCTTACATAGCAGTAACAAAGTCATTCAGCCGTCTTCAACTTTATGCTGAGACAAAAGCCAGACCTGTTAAGTCAGAATTACATTTGGAACATCTTTAGGTCAGAACCCTGAAGCTGAGAATTGGTCTATATCTAGATATAGTCATCGTCCACAGGCTCTCCGGGCATGTCACAGTGATGAAGGAAGAGAACTACCACTCTCTGGAACACTCCTTTCTTGCTCTGTCTGCACTCTGAGATCTCCTCGCCAATCGTTTCCATGCAGATGTCAGCCGACAGTTGTCCTTTACGCCGCGGAGCATAGATGGTGGCTAACAGAACAGGAAAAAATGAATGACAAGAGGTTTCATAGTGAAACATTTCTTTTAGGGCAACTGCACAAAGTGGTAAAATTGACAAGCACTAAGCAGCTACTTTTAAATGCATACATCTCTCTTAAAAGCTGGAGGGTATTTTGTTTCTTAAAATAGTCTAGGTCAGCCTTAGACTATTTATGATATGCTAAAGTTGTATAGACAAGGTAACATAAAGCTTTTTAAAATCAGCAGTTTCACAGAATGTCTTTAAACTAGTTTGGCTGTTTAAATGAGGCTACCTAACCCAAGTCCTCATCATGTGCTGCAGGCCTGAAATTTAGCAATTTATGTATTTGATCAAATCAAAGTGAAGATGCAAACATGCAAGAGTTGATTCAATGTAAAAAATATCTTTTAATATGAGATGGTTGGGTACTTTAAGCAGGTCATTGGTCATTCAGTTTCTACCGACTGAACTTACTGCTTTCATCATCTTCAAAGTCGCAGCGGGCGTAGCTGTTGGGATCAGCTGCTCTCAGTGTCCTCAACCAGGGAAAATCTGTTATCATGCTGTAGGGGGCGCCATCAACAATTCCTGAAAAATATTAAACAAGAATTTTAATGTGAACGTCCCCATTTTCTTCAAGTCTAAGAAAATTGGTGTTGATGACTTGCATTATATTTGTGCTTTTATTAAAAGATTCACATTTGGGGGCAATTTTATTTATTGCCATTTCTTTTTTTATTATCATGCTGCTATTTTTTATTTTAAGATATTATTTTTGTTTTACTCAATTGCTATTGCACTTTTTCCTGCTCCGTAATGCACCCTACATGCTCATCCGTTTTGTTTTGCAGAAATCAATATAGTTCAAATCATGAAAAATTCACAAATGAAACCTGCTGGAGTTGTAAACCTTGTACACAATGTCTCATATTAAGCTAATTGAATAGCATACATGCATCATGTTAAGGATAAACGTCTTAAACAAATATAGTGAGATTCCTTTTGTTTGCGATAATCAACGACTTTTCATCAACTTCACCACTTTATCAGAACTTCAATTGACCTAATAAAGAATAAATGTGAAAGAGAAGTAGACATTCGTATAGAAGCCCATGGGAAATAACCTTCTCAGCCAACAGGAAAGAGTTTTGATGAACAAAATCTGAGTTTTTTTCAACACATCAACACAGAACAAACACCAAATAAGGAATGGCTGTTAGGATTCAGGGTTTCTGAAGTCATTACTGTAGCATTAGCTATCTCTGATAACTTTGACTGAAAACAGGGTGGGACCAAACCCATAGAGCCAAGATATGGAAGTCACTCACTGAATACTTTTAAGTCTTCAGTTTGTTTGTTTTTTGCCACATTTAACAGTTTCAGATTTGAGGTTAGATTCCCAATCTCACATTGTGCTCTTTAAGAGTGCCACAATCATTGCAGATGAATGATGAAAATGTGAAATTACCCTCCAGTGTGTAGATGTCCCGGCCCCAGGGGTATTTAGGATACATATTCACATCATCTTTTCTTGTGGTTTCTGGGAAAAACTCATACTTTATTAACTCTCTGAGAAAAAGACAAATAAAAAACACAATTAATAGTTCAGTCAGCAGTTCAGTTGGATTCAAATTTAGCCTAGTATTTGCAAATGAATAATAGAAAATGCAAGATAACACACATCTTGCATGTAAGTAATAAGTTACTATTTCTAACTTATTACTTACTATGGTTTGCTCAGTCAGTAGCAGAAGTAGAGCTGTTTTTACTGAAGCTAAAAACAGATCATTGCCATAAGAAAACAAAGCTTCAACACTGATCATATAAAAGGAAAGGATTGTTTTTGCTTGGAGGAGTATTCAATAAGCTGTCCGTGTATGATTTCACAAGAGGGGTGTAAAAATCTCTCTTGCTCTCAAATGCTTACTGGCAGATATTAGCTATTGTGTCCATCCAGCTCCGAATGCGGACTTTGTTGTGTATATTTGGCGGGTTGCTGAATTCATGCACAACAGCAATATGATAGGGATATGGTCCCTGGAAAAGCTGACGCTCCAGTGCTATGGAGTCAATCTGTCAAGAGGAAAGAGAAAGGCACAACAATCACATTCACTGCTTTTTGTACAGATAATCATTCAAAAAAAGTATAAAACAGTTAGAATCCTAGTTAGTTTGAATCCAGAGGTTTACATAAAAAGAAGCCTTTTTTCTCATTATCTGAAGTTAAATCAAACTTCAACAACTTCTGTTGTTTTTGTGCTAACTATGACAGAAAGAATATATTAGTCATCCTGGTACTGATTACAGGCCCACAGCAGGGCCGGAGTCTTACTCCAGTTCTTTTTACACTGTTCACCCACACACTCCTCAAACAGGGTTCTATAAAGTTTGCAGACTGTAGTGGGTCTGAAACAAAGATGCAGCACTGATTTCAAATTGACATTAGATGTCGGCAACAACCAAAACAATCCACACACAAAAGAATCCAAACCAATGAGTCCACATGTTATTGGTCAAGACTGAAATGATGAGGGGAATAAGGAGGCCAAGAATTCAGCTTGTCAAGAGAACCCGAGATCATCCCACTTCCCCGTGCTGAAGATTTTCATTTAATAGTAACAATACATGAAGTTACCTTTAAAGATAATTACACATAAGGTCTAGACCAGTGTTTCTCAACCTTTTCTGGGCCAGTGCCCCCTATCCATTATCCAGGTCCCTCAACGCCCCCATCAAAGAAAATGTAGGATACCTGCACTGAATATTAGTTTATTATTAATATTACTGTCATTATTGTTGATGTTTTAATTTTTATGGTTGTTTCTGTATTTAACATGAAAAATAATTTCCCAGAGAACAAAAAAGTCATGTGACTAGACAGGCGTCTACAGTAAAATGAAATGAATATTCAACTTAAAATCGGTAGGCCTAACAGCAGCCGATCAGAGTGGAAATAAATATTCTTATTCTGTGTAATTTTATGATGCTGTTAAATCTTGCACAAAATGTAAAAGATGTTCAACAATACCAGTTTAAACTTTGAACTGAGCTTAGCAACATTAAAACATGGAAGAACTGCAACTATATTAATCATAACTCCTCTCCAGTGTTTCTGTGCTGCCTTCAGGAGAATGGGACATCAGAGTGTCAGCTATAACATTTCACCCATATGGTATTTACTGAAACCAGAACTTTCAGTGGAGAAAGAAAACTTCCAGATCCTCGTAATGCATATAAATATGGAACAGGAACATGGATTACATCTTTATATAGACCTGTCTATTGATTTATAGATTAATAGTTTTACTGAATATAAATTACAAAGAACAAAGCTGCTTCTTAATCAAATCCAAGTGAATCAAATTAAAAGTGTCATGGAGTCACTGAGATTAACACCGACATGAAAAATAATATTGAAGAAATAAATATATCAAATCTAATCAAAAACATAAATAAGAGACAAGTTCCTTATTGTTATCATCTGTAAAATATATTTCTTCCCAACAGACCCATGACACTTCTACATTATTATTTTACCTTTTATCTGAAAACAGTGTCTGTTTGTTCTTGCCATATTCATAGTTCGGTTGTCCTGCGTCAGAGTTTTGCCCAAAGTGCGCTTAGTTTTTGGTTTTTTTGTCTGCCTGCGCTGCGGGGCGTCGGGAAGGACATCGATGAAGAGAGACTGATATAAACCTTTTAAACCAACGGAACAAATCCCGGTATTCTGATGATTAAGATCCAAAGCTGCTGTGGTTCTACCGCTTCATACCGTTTTATAGAGTTAGCACCGATGTTAACTCTAGAAAACGAGCTGACAGGTGAATCTGGCAGCAACGTCATCAGCCGGAGTAACGAACTGATGCTAAGCTACCATTAGCAGTAGCGGAGCTAACAAGAAGCTAACAAACACTGAAGAGAAGAAGAGCTGCCATCGATGCGGCTGCAGCCGAGCATGTTTTAATGTTACACAATACAGTTTTTAGCAAGTAGCTCAACGTCTAAACTGGTCTTGTTGTGTATTTAAGGTGTAAAGTTCACCTTCGAGCAAACGCCCCCCAAAGGAATCTCAGCGCCCCCCATTTGTAAAAATGTCCGCCAGCGCCCCCTGCCGCCCTCTGAACGCCCCCGATGAGAAACGCTGGTCTAGACCAAACCGTAGACTTAAACTTAAAAAGGAAGTAAAAGCAGATGGTCGATAGAAAAACAGCCAGAAGAGGAGAAGTAAGCAGGGTGTTGAGGAGTCGGGTAATCACGTATTCTTTCTGCAGACACAATCATGTAGAAAAAAGGTATAAAATCCCTGAAAAGAAGAACAAGTTGTTCTTGGTTTCCCGGTGCTGAAGTCCAGCCAACATGAAGATGCAGACAGAGAATCAGTGGAGGACTGCAGCCTGGAACCACAAAGGGGTGAAGACTCTGCACTGCTAAGAAGGGAACAAGACCCAATAGCCCACCTGATTCCTGATTTGACTGCTGTCCTGCACTCAACCCAAAAATCTCCAGTGTGCTGCAATAGACCACTGTGTGATGAAGAACTGAGTCTCCAGAAGAGAACTACCAATTCAGCTTTGCTTCTATTCAGAAAAGGATTTTACCATTAAGGACAAGATCCAAACCAAGGACACTAAAGGCTTCTGTTGCTGACATCATCCACCATCCGGGTATGAGTTGCTCTGCACCCCAAAGCCTTGCTCAGTTAATTGAATGACAGTATAAGGAAAGGTGATAGGAAGGAGTGAGTGTGATTTCAAACTTCTATATTAAATTTGTGTTTCATTAGTAATTAAAGCTGTTTGTCATTTGCCCCTGCTAAAAGCTTGCTTAATAAAGATTCATTAAAGGTTTTGTGTTTGGTTCCAGCTGCCTTGTAGTAATCACATCTCAATGTGCTCCTGGGTAAGGCACTTAGCCTTAGGTTGCTTACCGGTATCAGTATATGAATGCACGAACATTTGTAAGTGACTCCTATTTGCAAATGTGTGTTGGTTTGTGATTTATGGCCAAGTAATTTGGTGTGACAAATGAGAACCCCACAGGAATCAGTGTTAGATCCTTTATAATCTAGCCTGTAATTAATGATCTCTATTAATGATCACTAATTAATAGATCATCTAGTACAGCAGCTGTTGTACTAGAAATGGAGACTAATCATATATATATGTAATTTAAGTTTTCAAGGAATTGGAGATAATTTATCACCAACCTGATGCATAGGACGCATGTAGATAATACGGTTTCTCTCAGGTGGCATTCTGAGTATCTGATCCAGAACCTGGTCCATGTCAAGCTTCTTACATTGAGCAAAGTCAAATCTATTGACAATGGGTGCTCTTTCTATTTTCAACTGCTTCAAAACACGACATCTAGTGGCTGCAAAAAGAGGAAAGCAAAAGAGAGAGTTCATATGTAGATGAGAAGACATTAATGAACTAATTTTTATACAAATATAAACATGAAAAAGTGAATCAAAGACATAAAGATTGCACTTTGCTGTTGATAAACACACATTTAAGCTCATCCATAATAAAAAAAGATCACAATTTTTCAAACACAAATGCAAAATAATTTACAAATTAGGTTAGGGTACTGCAGTTTTTTGGCCGACCACCGATTACGATCTTTTAAAAAGCTTAAAAAAAACTTACCGATTCCAGTTTTGGCTGATACTAGTTTTTTGTCTAAAATGTTGCTTAATATATCAAGAAAGTTGCTGGATTTTTGATTGTTTTGTACATATTATTCCTCATACATTTCTTGCATAAATTGCAAAGTTTGCACTTATATTTATACAACTTCCCCTTTTTTGATCTGTTCTTATTCTATTTTATTCTGTATTACTCAGTTGGTTTGTCTTTGTGACGCAGCATGCATCATAATTTTATTCTGCAGTACACATCTGATGTTATATCGAATGAAAATAAAGAGTCTGAATCTGAATATTTCCTGTACTGAAAGCATCACAGCAGCATCAGAATAAAAACAAACTCAAATACAGCAGAGTGTTTCCACTTCACACTAAGCCTAAGCCTGCCTGGTCAGGTCTATTTCAGGGGTTGTGGAGAGGAGGGTCCGTCAGATAGCTGAACCTTGGATTCATTAAAAGCAGTGTGGTTTTTGTCCTGGTTGTGGAACACTGAACCAGTTCAGGAAATTTAATTTAACATTGACAAAAAGGGAAGTAATTTGTTGCCAAGAGTTAAGACTAATTCCATATTTATTTAAGATTGCCAAACAATGATCAATTGGAGACAAACATCAGTTTTACCATTTTCTCTTAATTACCATGAATGAACATCATTTTGGGACAGTCTTTGAGGACCAGGTCCGTGATTCCACAGTTGGTCAGAGTGATCCCCACCAGATTCTTACTCTTCAGAGACAAAACCTGTCCAAGTAAAAAGTAAGCCAAAAATGAGTAAAATTCACATCCATCAAGGACAATGCTAATTATTCCTCAAATACACATTATACTAAGTAGAAACTCAAATTAGATGAATAGAAAAAAATACACTGCTCAACAACAATAAAAGGAACACTGCAATAACACATCCTAGATCCAGATGAGTGGGATATTCAAAACTCTTTGTTACATAGTAGAATGCTTTGAGAACAAAACAACATAAAAACAAACAATATAAATTCAAATTAACAACCCATGTCTAAACTTTTGGCTTTTGAAATTTCTATCAGGTGTACATTAGGCATTGTTCAATGGTCTATCAACTCAAATGGACAGACCATTTGACTTCTCACCCATAGTGATATATTAATCAACTAGAAACAGCAAATCAGTCGAGCTTCCTTTGTATGCATTCACCTGTATATGATCGTCCTCAGTGACTGGGTCAGAGGTGCTGGTTGATTTGTCGGCCATCCGTTTCCTCCTCACTGCTGCTCGAGGCCTGGCTTTTGAAAGATCTATAAAAAGGGAAACATAGTATTTACATTAGCCAAAGGTTCACATAAAGGCACCAAATTCAGGAAAAAAAATTGTTCTTTGCAATTCAGCTTGCATTGCATGACTTAGGTCTTAGAGAAATTCATCTGTCAGTGGAACGTTTTTCAATTTAACACGCCAAGGTTTTCTTTTAATTCCCTATTTTAAGCAGTTTCTGTAATCTTTTTTCATTTGCTTAAACAAAAATACTAAAATGCTAATTCAGACTATTGACAAATATTAAAGAGGGACTTATTTGGATATTTTAGCAAACAAGCACTTGTAAGTGGGGACAGGGTGTAGTCACAAAATTTTACTGTTAAAGGAAACTTCACTGTTAAATTCACCACAGACAATTCAACTAGGCTTTTAGCCAAATGTCTACAAAAAAGCTATATCCAGTCCCCTTTTTATTTAAACCTTTTAGAACAATGTTGCTTGACACTATGTTCCTCATAGCCCTGGAATGGCACTGCTGAAAGTCAATGATGACATTGTGCAGCCTCAGAAAACTATATATTGTCTATATCTGTATCACCGGATAAGGTTGGATATCTTTTATTATTTTACAGATGCTTGAATATGGTGTAATGATCAAAAACACACTAGGGTGGGCTAGTTTAAATCTGTCCGACAGAGTTTTGTTTGATACAAATCTTTGGAAAATCTCCCGCAGTTCCCAAAATAGGTATGGAATAGCAAAGGATTACATCCTTGAGCTCCATTTTCATCTCCGCTTTTCTAGACTGTGTGTGTTGAAAGTGTAGCTGGGTGAATGGGGCTCTAGAGTAAAAGTGCTTCGAGTGGTTAGCAACACTCATTACACACTATGCAACTCCATTTACCTTTTATTGGTCAGCCAAGACTTACTTACACCCTGATTAATGTTTAAAATGGAATTAAAAAATGCAGAATCAGATATTATGTAATTTGTTTGAAGGGATACAGGAATAAACAGCATGATTTGTGGGGATGTCTCCTAGAATAAAAAATCTTCAAAAATCAGAAGCAGGAGCAAATATTTACTGAAGTATATGAGCCACATAATGTGGTAATAATGTGGCTTAGAACTGGATCTCTTGATGTAGAAAGTCAAACGGATTTTTCTACAGAAAGACACTCCAGTACTAGCCTCTGTTATACTATGTAACCAGTTATGTAACTCCCAACAAAACTCTACTTAGCAAAGCACCACTGAAGTCATGAATTTTAAACTTAGTATGACCTGATTTAGGTTCCAAAGACTCCAAAGATGTGTGGGTGCAGGATCTTGTTAAAGGCCGCCTTGGAACAAAGTCCTGACCGCCGTCATTATGCTGGGAACAAATAACAGACGGTATCCCAGCATTCGGTGGCTGTCTGCCTCCAAGTCTTTCCTGCTGTGCCGATGTCCCAGTAGAAGAACAGCCTGATGTCATGCATCCCACACTGACAGGACCAGCACTCTCCCCTTGCTCACTTGTGAAACTGTCCCCGGTCTGCATGTCAGACTTGGCGCATTCAGTCCTACTGTATGAAGTAGATCTGTAAGTGGTTGGTCTGCAGGTGTTACGGTTAGTTATCCTTCCACATCCATCCGCATGTCTGGAGAGAGTTGTGTCAGCTTCAACCCTGCTCAAAGATCCAGTTATAGGTCTTGTTCTACTGCTTGACGCTGCCCCAGTACTGCCAGTGATTTGAACATGCCCACTGTCAGCCCTTTGTCTCACAGTGCCCGCAACAATCTCAGAG
The DNA here is from genome assembly GCA_902982915.1 of Phalloptychus januarius. Lineage (NCBI taxonomy): Eukaryota > Metazoa > Chordata > Actinopteri > Cyprinodontiformes > Poeciliidae > Phalloptychus > Phalloptychus januarius. Next base: position 2,690,626 of record CADWAE010000470.1, on the reverse strand, counting down.
GTCTTTTCTTTATCTCCAGATCTCCTGCAGTTCTCTGTAGCAGCCTTTATGTCTGCCTTGATCTGTTCACTGGTCACCTGACAGCTCTTCTCACAGGTGCTCTGCGTCACCTGAGCCTTTCCCTGATCAGAGACAGGAACGCTTTTGCATCGTCGTAGAGGAGTCTTTCCTTTACCTGAATAAAAAGAAGTATATATGTAAACAAATTTATTTTATGTTAGAGTAGAAAGATAGAGGTATGTCAAAATAGAAAATTAAAATTTGCAACATATTTCTGAAATAATAAAAACTATTAAAATGTCAGATTTACAATATAGTTGATTATAATGTAATCAGCTTGAACTGATTACATTGTAATCAATTGTACCCATTACAGATTAATGGGTAAGAGTTCATATCCATTACAATCTGAGTGAGTTTTATATAATCCAAGGTTTTACAACATTCTGAATAGTTAATGCTGCTTTACAGCACTCTTATCCCAATGAATTCTGAAAAGTTGTTTCCATCGATTCAACTGAAAACCAGCAATTCTCTGCAGTTGGTTTGTCCATCCATCCATCAATTTCCTGTACACCCTTGGAGAGGGTTGCTGGTGCTTCTCCAGCTACTGTTCCAGGCGGGAGGCGGGGTCACCCTGGACAGGTCGCCAGTCTGTCGCAGGGCCACACAGAGACACACAGGACAAACAACCATTCACACACACACACCTAAGGACAATTTAGAGAAACCAATTAACCAATTAGAGAAACCAATTAATTAAGTCATGTTTTTGGACTGTGGGAGGAAGCCAGAGTACCTGGAGAGAACCCACGCATGCACAGGGAGAACATGCAAACTCCACGCAGAAAGACCGGGGCCGGGAATCAAACCCAGGACCTTCGTGCTGCAAGGCAACGGTGGTACCCACTGCACCACTGTGCAGCCAAAAACAAGGACTGGTTTGTGTAAAACAAAAGAGCTTTGTTATACAAAGCCCCCTTGTTTTCTGTAGCAGCAGAACAGCCTGCAGCTGTGCATTGTGACTGCTCACAACTCAGGACAGGCTTTGTCAAATGAATCTGAGGTCATTGCATTATTCCCATGCTGGAGATTTTAGTTTACCAGTAACAATACATGAAGTTACCTTTGAAATTAATCATACAAAGTAACATCTAGAAACAAAAGTAGAATCAAACTTTCAATAAGCTGAATGAGGTTGTGCTTTTAAGTTTTGTCTATTTTTTGTATTTAATCATAAGAAATGATAGTCAAGTAGAAAGTGTGCAAAGCCATGATTCCTTATTTCCATGCATGAAAGTTTTAAAGAATGAAGTCTAAACACTTTTAGTAATTGAATAAGACCCAAAGCAAAAGACTTGTATTACTGTTGCTTTCTCTGGTAAGAATTAACAATTAAAACTTTGGTTTCAAATAGTTAGAATAATGAATGATTTCTGTTTTCTTTTCAGAAGAATATCTCTAATAAATCAAATTATGGTTATACGGTGGGGAAAAAAGTATTTAGTCAGTCACTGATTGTGCAAGTTTTCTGACTTAAAAAGATGAGAGTCCTGGAAATGACATCATAGGTAGACCTCAACTATGAGAGACAAAATGAGAAAAAAAAACATTCAGAAAATCACATTGTCTGAATTTGAAAGAATTTATTTGCAAATCAGGGTGGAAAATAAGTATTTGGTCACCTACAAACAAGCAAGATGTCTGGCTGTCACAGACCTGTAAATTCTTCCTTAAGAGGCTCCTCTGTCCTCCACTCATTACCTGTATCAATGACTCCTGTTTGAACTCGTTAACAGTATAAGAGACACCTGCCCACAACCTGCAGACCTGCAGAAAGCTGGGGTCAAAGTTACAAAGGCTACCGTCAGTAACACACTGCACCACCAGGGACTCAGATCTTGCAGTGCCAGACGTGTCCCCCTGCTGAAGCCAGTACATATCCGGGTGTGCCTGACGTTTGCTAGAGAGCATTTGGATGTTCCAGAAGAGTATTGGGAGAAAGTCATATGGTCAGATGAAACCAAAGTAGACTTGTTTGGTAGAAACACAACTTGTCGTGTTTGGAGGAGAGTGGATGCTGAGCTGCATCCAAAGAACACTGTACCAACTGTGAAGCATGGGGGTGGCAGCATCATGCTTTGGGGCTGTTTCTCTGTAAAGGACCAGGACGACTGGTCTGTGTAATGAAAGAATGAATGGATCCAGGTATTGTGAGATTTTGAGTGCAAACCTCCTTCCATCAGCAAGAGCATTGAAGATGAAACATGTCGGGTCTTTCAGCATGACAATGATGCCAAGCACGCTGCCAGGGCAACAAAGGCGTGGCTTCACAAGAAGCATTTCAAGGTCCTGGAGTGGCCTAGCCAGTCTCCAGACCTCAACCCCATAGAAAACCTTTGGAGGGAGTTAAAGTCCGTGTTGCCGCGCCAGCCCCAGAACATCACTGCTTTAGAGGAGATCTGCTTGGAGGAATGGGCCAACATTCCAGCAACGGTGTGAGCCGACCTGGTGAAGACTTACAGAAACCGTTTGACCTCTGTCATTGCCAACAAGGGATATATCACAAAGTATTGAGATGACCTTTTGTTATTGACTAAATACTTATTTTCCACCCTGATTTGCAAATAAAATCTATAAAATTCAGACAATATGATTTTCTGAATATTTTTTTCTCATTTTGTCTCTCATAGTTGAGGTCGACCTCTGATGTCAATTACAGGCCTCTGTCATCTCTTTAAGTGGGAGAACTTGCATAATTGGTGACTGACTAGATACTTTTTCCCACACTCTATATGGAGAGCGCAATTGTAGAGACCCGAACAACACTCTCAGAGAGATATCTAAACACAAGTGTGGAACCTGATGTCCAATGCAGCAAGGAAAGTTAGATCTTTACTTTGGAGAAACTAATCAAAGATTACACTAAAAGTTGGCCCAACAGAAAAGAACAAGAAGTGTTTTTTTAAATCTACTAGGTAAGAGAGCACTTTCTTGTGTCTCCTGAGTTGAGCTCGCACCTTTTGCACAGGATGCTGGCTCCTGCAAACAGGAAGGTGGTATTAGCCTGGAAACAAGGCCTTCCTCTTCATCACTATCAGAGTCTGAGAGAGCTGATGGAAGCTTAGGAGCAACAACACTAGCAGTTCTACACTGATGGTTCACACCACTGGGACCTAGAGGTGGAAGGGAAAAAATATAGTCAAAAAAAGAATAAAATTATTAGTTTAGCTTTTCTGAACAACAAAAATAGGAGAATATTTAAGTACAATAACATAGTTTACATGTCCAAAGAAAAGTGTTGTTCAAAACCTGCTTGTTCCTCATCAGGAGGTTGTGATGTTCCAGCTTGACAAATGGGGCCTGCCATATTTTCTATCCCTATTCCATCTTCTGCTTCTTTTATGTCTATATGAGGCTCTATCTCCATTTTCTCTTCCTCATACACAACCTCGTCCACTTCATCTTCATCTTCTTCCTGCAATCCATTTATTTCTAGTGGCTCTTGGAGAAAAACACATAAATATTATTCCGAAAGTCGATTGCTTTGTGGGTTAGAAATAGTGGGGGTTATGTAGACATAAGAACGTATTCTATGTACACAAAAGGTTTCTATCTGGGTTAGTGAGCACTTCTCATTTGCCAAGATAACCCAACCAAACAATAGATTATTATTAGAATGTTGATGTTCCACACCTGTGAGACGACAGGTGTGCTAATTAGGCAGTATCATTGGAGCGCAGATGTGCCTTAGGCTGACCACAAAAAAAACATGCAGTTTGATCACAAAGCACAATGCCACAAATGTCATAAGTAGTGAGAGAGAATCCAATTGACATGACGTCGCCTGTCCAGCGGATTTGTCAATATTTGACCAATTAGCAATCGCAATTTGTCTCGAAGTAAACGCCTCTTACCTGGAGGATATAACCTTGTTGTAGGGTTTATTATTCCAAATGTGCTGTGATCATGGGGAACATACGCTACAGACAAGCTTTAGTATTTAGTGGGCAGAATAAAGTTTATTCCTTATCCAAAAGTCAAAATGAGTGTAAAAGATGAATAAATTACTTCAGTCAACCTCAGCTGAGTACTACAGTGATCACAAGGGTACAACTAAAACACATTTGTCTGCATGACAGTTTCTGTCATTGTTACGGTCACTGACCTCTAGGGACCCGTATCTACCTGGGTACCACAGGTGAGATGTGTTGCAGCTCGTCATCCACTCCAAAAAGAGCTCCATGCCAGAGATGTCAGGCCGCTTTTTCCCTGGGCCTTGATCAGCAGTTAATATAATCTGCTGACCAAGCAGATTATATTAACAGTTGGTCAGTACTGACCAACAGTATACACCTCACCTCGTCTGTGAGGTGTATACTGTTGGCAACTTACTGTGAGGAATTTTAAGTGAATAACTAAGAGTGTGCTGTGTTCACAGTGGAAACTGGTAGGGGCTCTCCACCATTTTTGTTCCAAACCTTTTTTTTCTGTTTTGTTGATAGCCAAGGAGCTCAGCCTTTCTATCTTCTTCACAAGACCATGATATTCATGCAGGACAATGCTCCATCACATGCATCAAAGTACCCCACTAGTGGCTAGCCAGTAAAAGCCTTAAAAATTAAGGACCAGTGAAGTTTCCTCCTTCCTCACCAGATCTAAACCCCATTGAAAACTTGTGGGCTCTTTTTAGACTGGAGATTTTATCTGGGACCCGTGGTTGCTGCTGCACAAAAAGTTGATCGTCAACTGAAAGACTCCAGGACCGGCAGACTTATAACTGCTATTGGAAAAAAAGGGTGGGTATATTGGTCACCGATTTATTTTTTAAATAAATGTCAGAAAAGTTTGTCGATTTTGAGTGAAGGCAATTCATCCAATGCTAAAATAACACAATTCTTAAGTAACTCTTCCACGCCTGTCAGAGGAATATCAAGAAATCTTAGACACTCCAATTTCTCACAAAGAAGTTTGAGAAGCCATCGCCTTCCTTAAGGGAAGTAAAGCTCCTGGACCTGATGGACTCAGTCCAGAAATATAAAAAAACTAAGCCACCTAGTGGCAGGACCACTTATCAACATGTGTATACACTCATTAGTGTGCAGAGACTTGCCGCCACCAGTAAACCAGGCAAACATCAACCTCATCCTTAAGGAAGACAAACCACCAGACATCTTTAGCTCATATAGACCCATTAGCCTTATTGGGGTAGACAGTAGGCTGCTCTCAAAATTACTTGCAATGAGACTGGAGAAGCTTTTGACTTTCCTAATAATCAGACTGGATTCATATAAAACTGTTTCTCCTTTACAATTGTGAGAAGATTACTTAATGTAATTCAGTACTCAAGCCAAACAAATTGTAGAGCCTTTCCTGTATGCTTGGATGCTGAAAAGGAATTTGATAGGTTTGAATCTTCTTCTTCAAAACATTTATCAAATGTTTTGATAAACATTGTTTATCAATACAATAAACAATTGTTTATTCAAAACATTTATCAAATGTTTTGAAGAATTTCGAGATAGGAGGTCATTTTCTGACATGGATCAAGACACTTTACAATTCCCGGTCAGCCTATGTCATGACTAATAGCATTCAATCTCCACCTTTTATTATACATAGGGGGACTTGATAGGGTTGTCCTCTATCCCTCCTTCTATTTGCTATTAGATCACAAAAAGATGTGCAAGGTGTGATGATTGGCAGTAAAGTCCATAAAATAACATTATACGCAGATGATATTCTGTTATTTTTTTTAACAAAACTTGACATCTCAATACCAGCTATCTTGTCCTCTTGTTTGGTTCATGAGTTTGTTTCCTTCTCAGGTTATAACATTAATTTTGATTAATCAGAAGCTATTCCATTCCAAAACCTGTTCTCTAGCTGCCAAAACCTCTCCTCTAGCTGTTCCCTGAAAAGCTCCCAACATGGCTTCACCATCCATCCATCCATTTCCTCTATACTGCTGGCGCCTATCTCCAGCTAACGTTCTGGGCGAGAGACAGATCGCCAGTCTATCGCAGGGCAACACGGAAACACAAAAGACATCCCTCTCACACATAAGGAGAATTTAGAGAGACCAATTAACCTGACAGTCATGTTTTTGGACTGTGGGAGGAAGCCGGAGTACCCAGAGAGAACCCACGCATGGACAGGGAGAACATGCAAACTCCCTGCATAAAGACCTAGGCCGGGAATCGAACCCAGAACCTTCTTGCTGCAAGACAACAGTTCTACCAACTGCACCACTGTGGCTTCACTTACCTTGGAATTAATGTGTCCCTAACCTGACAGAGCTACGGAAGCTTAACTTCTCTCCAACATTTAGGAAAATAAAGAGGGATTTAGAGAGGTTGCATGACCTTCCCTTATCATTTATGAGGCATGTCAGCTTAATTAAAATTTACATTTTCCCACGGCTTTTATATCCCCCTTATATCTCTTTGGTTATCTGAAAAAGTTACTGCGGATATAGAAAGAGCATTCTCTAGATTCATTTAGTATGGCAGGGGCCCACTGCAGAAAATCAAAACTTTACAGCTCCCTGTGTGATAGATGTGGCGTGGCTTCGCCAAACATCTATTACTACAACTAGGCTTGCTATGCTCATTATCTGTGGGAGTGGCTACATGCTTATCTCAACTCGAAACCTTGCCTGGACTCATGGGCCTCTCAGCCTATTTTCTTATGGAGCCTCGCCACTGAAGAGAAGAAGAGGTTATCAAGAGATATTAAAAATAATCAAATTATTAATAGCACAGAGTGTGTTATTAATAACAAGTGTGTTATTACTTGTTATTAATAAGTAATAAAAAAGATTTTGGGTGCAATTTCTCAAGAGCTGAGTGACGTGTTTCGTGTCAAGATCAGCTGTGACCCAGGACTGTTTCTTCTTGGCCTCCCATCAAAATCAGACTCTCCAACAGAGTCTGATTTTGTGACAAATTATTGCTTTTGGCTCAGATTCATTTCTGGACGAATGCAAACTGCATTTCGTTGCTTTGTTCTTGTGACATGCAATGACAAAGTTGTATTCTAGTCAGTTTCCAAGAGTTTTCCAAGTATACTGTACTGTGTTCATGATGTAGCTAGGTTAAGAACAGTTTGGTAAATGTTAAGCAAACAAAACATAAGACTAATAATTATGCTTAAATTTTTCCAGGGCAGTCAGTTTCCAAAATGTTCTTAAGTTTTCATCCATGACCATCACCCCATGATAATAAACTGCCCCATATTGCAAGGGTCTATACACAATTTCTGAAAGCTGAAAACATCACAGTTCTTGCACTGATAGCATACTTCCATGACATGTCACCCAATGAGCATATCTGGGATGCTCTGGAACAGCGTATATGTCAACATGTTTCTGGTCCTAACAATATCCAGCACATGCAGACAATCATTGAAAGGAAGAGGACCAACATTCCACAGGCCACAATCGACAATATGATCTAGTAACTGCATGCAAGACAGATGTGTTGCAATGCATCAGGCAAATGGTGGTTACACGAGATACTGACTGCTTTTCACACTCCACCAATATAGTAAAACTGCACTTTTTAGAGTGGCTTTTTATTTTAGCCAGACCGAGGCACATCTGTGAAATAATGATGCTGTTCAATCAGCATGGTGATTTGCCACACCTGTGATGTGGATGGATTATCTCAGTGACAGACAAGTGTCCAGAAACCCAGATTTAGACTGATTTGTGAAATTCAATTCAAGTAAGGTATGTAGTCTGAATAGTTAGTAACTTTGCGTGTAACCTATTTGTACCGAAAATACGGTAAACCTGTTAATTCAGAGCACACATGTACAGAAAAAAAATACACCCTTGAATTTTTGCCTGAATATATGCTCAGAATATTATATGCAAAAACTAAGTGCACAATGAAACATTATAGAAAAATTGCTAAAACAAAGCAGACACCCAACCAAACATTGTTAAACAATAAAGTGTATAGAACCTCTTTCTACACTTACATTGCAGACATTGCCAAGCTGACTATAACTATCACAGAAATCACAGATAGAAAAAAATAATAAAGGTGACTTCCACATGGCTGCCTGTAGCATTGAATCAGCCCAAACTCCTTATATCTTATTTGCCACACCTGTGAGGTGTCAAATAAGACATTGTATAAATTGCAATTAGGAGGCATCCCATGAGAGGAAGTTTTACTAACGGCTGCCCATGCTGCGTTGACATACAGCTGGGACACTTTGTTGTTGAAATATCAACACTACTCCAAAGTGATTTAAACTATTCTACTTTAAAATATGGGCACAATCTTATTTAAAGCTCCTTAACCCTCATCCCCAGAAAATACAATGGAAAAACAACACGAGGGCGCTCCGTTGCAGGCTAGGGGGTTAAGAATGTCTAAACATTGACAGTTTTCAAGTGGTTATATTGTATATCTATTGAAGATCCGGCTGTGCCCGCTTGTACTACTTTATAGAATCTTTACTCGATCCTGTCTAAAAAAAAAGTACCAAGTCTGTGAAAAAGCTAACAGAAGAGATGAATGCTTAAGTTATATTTTTGTAGGACTTACCATCATGTTCCTGCTGCCTTTGGTTGTTATTGATATTGTTGACAGGTGGAGGAGCAGGAGGCATGTTGGCCTCATTGGGGTGATGGTGCTGATTATTGTCATTGCTGGCATTCTGGTTGCTCACAAGTGCAGATGAAACACCAATACCAGTTCCTGCGCTCAGACCCACTCTGGCACAGCCCTGTCAGGCACACAAAATCTACACTTAGGGTCCACTTCACACCAGTCCTGTATAGTCCGCTTGAATCAAACTCTAGTTTGTTTGTTTAAAAGGTCTGGTTTGTTTGGAGAGGTCTGAATGAACAATCGAAATCTAATGCGGTCCAAAAAAGTGAACTCAGGTCCACCTTAAAAACCTTGGCCACTGTTTGGTTGAAATGAACTCTGGAGTGGTTTGAATGCAGTGTGAATTCAAGCAGACTGGAGGCCACTAATTTTAGTAGTAGCGATTATGCAAAATTTAATTATTGACCAATATAAGAGAAATTTGCTTAGTCCTCTCTTGCATCTTGACAGAACCCAAACTGCTTATAAATTTATATCCAGGGAGAATACATAATTTACATATCAAAACATCAGCAATTTTATCAGCTTTAATTAAAGCCTTATTTTATAAAAATCAGGTAAGAAATAAGGCTACTACAACTTTTTTTTGTGACAGACTCCTGTTTGTCCCGCATTTGAACATTATGGTTTTGCGAACATGACTCAATGCACAGTAATGGGGCCTGCAGGAGCATATCACTACTTCCAATGATGCACAGCAGTGATGTCCAATCCAGTTATGTAGTATATCCATGGAGAAATACTTAAAGAGCTAAAATCTGATACCATTCCATTTTTGTTTACATTTTGTGAAGAAGAAAGTTGCACTGGTCTTTTTCAAAGGTTTTGTGTTGATTCCTTCAATAGTTCTTGGTGCAGTGCTGCACAGCTAAGGGGGGGAGCAGGTTTTTCTATTACTTTGGATGGTTTAACACACTGCAGTGTGAAAGCGAACCGCACCAGCTAAAAATATAACAAATATTGCAATTTTGGTCCCCAGTCAAACTAAATATACTGGACTAACATGTGTGGAAAACACCCTTAAAATGATAAAACCTATGACTGATAGCCAAAACTGTTTCAGATCATTCTCAAAGAAGGCAGAGACTTGGCCAATTATTAGGCCTGAGCAGTAGAAGTGCTGGAAAGGCCTATTGAAAGTACAGGAATTCTTCCACCACTTTAAGCAACTTTTTGGCAGTCTTGACATGTTCAAAAACTTGCCAAACTTTATCAAAGATTATGAAATGAAAGTGACCCCTAATGTGAGCTAGGTCAAACTGTACATCATAGAGAACTGGAACTTGATACATTGATAGAAGTAGCCCCAAGCCATGGGTTGACATGACCCACAGCTAACATGAATTCCGTCATTTTGGATCAAGGTCATCATTTTGTCTCCTTTGAGCATGCTGGATCTGAGCAAACTTCTTCTAAAGCTTTTGACATGCAGACTTCACAATCACTCAGCACAATCTTGAGGCATTGAAGATCTAAAATGATCAACTTTTCGCTGCATGTGGGTGTGGCCAGTTCTCAAAATCTAACCATTTGCCATAAAACATCAAGGTGGAATAACTTCCACACACAAGCACTGAGTTGCATCACAATATCAGTGTCATATCAGACTACCACTCATCGCATTCACATGGACAGTTGGTGATGTAATATTAGACACTAGGAAGTCACATGTTTTGCTGCTGTTTGTCTTCCTTTTACACTTTGACTCAAACAGAGTCAAACATGAGTCTGATGAAATGGAACATGATGCTGAGTTTCCCCCAGAAAACTTGATAAGCCCGATGGTCGGGGCACCAAGGCAGTCCACTGTGTTTTTGTATTAAAAGATGCAAAGTAGACATTGGGAAACTGCTACCTTGAATCTTTACTTGATTGTTCCTCAAGCAAGTCATATTCAATCTCCAAGTCTTCTGAAGTTTTACATATATTTATTAAGCAATATGCAGTCGCATATGTTTGCCGTTATTTCAACCCTAATACCAGAAAATTTTCCTTTTTTTCCCCAGTGCTTCTTTCTTCTGGATAACAAACTGCTCTCCTCCGTTAGGTCATCTTGCTATAATCCCATCGTAATCTCAGACCATTCTCGCGTCATTTTGGAGCTCTCTCTCCTGGGCAAACCTACTTCACGGTGTTGTATTCAAGACCACCTAACCCGAGATCCAGACAAGACCAAGACCGAGGGAAGTCTTGGTCTTGTCAAGACCAAGTCTGTGCTACATGACACAATAAAATGTGAAATATGATCAAAATTGCTTCATAAATTGATCGGAAAGATTAGCATTCCCATAAAAACACCTAGATATTAAATACTTAGAGCTGAAATAAATGTAACCAATATTATTATCAATTCAAACTCTTTGTTCTGCTTTGCTTCCATCTTTGAACTCGTGCCATCCCTAAAAAATGATGCCCTGGGCATTTTACCATATCGCTCATGTCAGAAACCACCACTGTCTGCACCATTAAACATATCAATTAAGACAATGCACTAACAGCAAACAACGCTCAACTATGAACATTGACCAAAGAGCAACAACCAAGAAGTAACCAAGCACAAGGCACTTCTCACCCTCTCTCCTGATGCATGAAGCCAGGGAGCACACAGTGCTGTAATGTCGGTCACATGATAGGTGATAAAAACAATCTAAGAGCAATGAGCATTCTCTGCTTGCTTTTCCGTTCTTGTATTTATTCGCTAATTAAATAAATATCAATGTATATAATTAAATAAAATAATAGTTCCTGCAGTGTACGCACAGCATTAAAGGAACAAAGAACGGCTCTTAGTGAAGCTCAAGTGCTATCTTCTGAGTAAAGAACCGTTCAGAAGAATCGGATAGTTAATGAATGTCACATCACTATTGCAGACTTTGGTCACAGCGTTGTTCCATACATGCAACACGTCAGTCAACACCTCCGCACAATAATTCAGCGCATGAGTGGCAGCTTTTTTTCCATAACAAATGCAAAAAAGATATCACTCACCAACAGGATCCTGAGTGATCCTAGGAGCTATGCTGTCTGGGGCTTCATACCCCTGGTAGGGTCACCCAAGGCAGACAGGTCATGGGTGAGGAACCAGACTAAGTGCAGCCCGAAGACCCCTTATGATGAAAAACAACAATGGATTCAGTGTTCCCTTGCGCGGATGTGTGACACCGGGGCCCCACTCTGAAGCCAGGTCTGGAGGTGGGGCACGTTGGCAAGCACCTGGTGACCAGGCTTTTACCCCTGGAGACCGGCCGGGCTCAGCCCGAAGGGAAGACATGGGTCCCCCTTCCAATGGGCTCACCACCTGTCGGAGGGCAAAAGGGGTCGGGTGCAGTGTGTGATGGGTGGTGGCTGAGGGAGGGGACCCTGGCGGTTTACGCTGGTGAGCGCAAGGGTAGTCTCCCTCCGTCTATGGGTGGGGGGACGGGTTCTGACTGTTTGTTCTTACAGGCCAAACAGCAGTTCAGGTTACCCACCCTTTTTGGAGTCCTTGGAGGGGTTACTGGAAAGTGCCCCTCCTGAGGACTCCCTTGTTCTGCTGAGGGACTTCAACGATCAGGTGGGCAAAGACAGTGAGACCTGGAGAGGCGTGGTTGGGAGGAACGGCCCCCCCGATCTGAACCCGAGTGGTGTTCTGTTGTTGGACTTCTGTGCTCATCACAGATTGTCCATGTTCACCCATAAGAGTGTCCATGTGTGCACTTGACACCCCAGGCTGCGGTTCAATGATCGACTTTGTCATTGTTTCATCTGATCTGCGGCCGTATGTCTTGGACACTCAGGTGAAGAGAGGTGCAGATCTCTCCACTGACCACTACCTTCATACCCCTCAAGCATGAAGGTAGTTGGCTCCAGTGGTGAGGGAGGATGCCGGTCAGACCTGGCAGACCCAAACGTGTTGTAAGGGTCTGCCGGGAACATCTGGCGGAGTCCCTTGTGAGACGGAGGTTTAACTCCCACCTCTGGCAGAACTTTGAACATGTTCCAGGGGATGAGGGGGACATTGAGTCCATGTTCCGAAACTCCATTGTCGAGGCGGCTTATCGGAGCTGTGGCCGCAAGGTTGTTGGTGCCTGTTGCGGCAGCAACCCTCGAACCCATTGGTGGACACCTTCGGTGAGGGATGCTGTCAAGCTGAAGAAGGAGTCCGATTGGGCCTTTTTGGCCTGTGGGACTCCTGAAGCAGCTGACGGGTACCGGCGGGCGAAGCGGCATGCGGCTCGGGTGGTTGCTGAGGCAAAAACTCAGGCGTGGGAGGAGTTCAGAGAGGCCATTTAGAAAGACTTCCACACGGCTTCGAGGCGATTCTGGTCCACCATTCGGCGCCACAGGAGGGGGAAGCGGTGCAACACCAACTCTGTTTATAGTGGGGATGGGGTGCTGCTGACCTTGACTCAGGACGTTGTGGGCCGGTGGGCAGAGTATTTCGAAGACCTCCTTAATCCCACCAACATGCCTTCCATTGAGGAAGCTGAGCCTGGGGACTCTGGGTCGGGCTCTCCAATCTCTAGGGACGAGGTGGCCGAGGAGGTTAAAAAGCTCCTTGGTGGCAGGGCCCCGGGGGTGGATGAGATCCGGCCGGAGTTCCTTAAGGCTCTGGATGTTGTAGGATTGTGTTGGCTGACGCGACGCGCGCGGCCATTGAAGTACAGCAGGCAGCCAGGCTTATAATACACTGGAGGAAACCCTGGACTTCCACAGCTCCCCAACCATCAGACTTAGTAAGTTTTCTTGGAGAAACCCTGATATTGATATCAGCAAGAACCTAAACTGAAATACTGGTACTTGGTCTGAAAAAACTGGCATCAGGACACCCCGTATTGAGAACCACTGGTGTATAATTATCTAAAATTGACAGCATGGAAGCAATAGGAAAAACACCGGTAGTTTTCTTTACTACTGGATATATTGATAACAAAGATGAACTTTTGAGCAATTTGCTTACTTTTCTCTTTTACATTACTAGAAAACCCCAATGCCAAGAAATTATGATGTGAGGGAAAGTGTCTAAAATACCTTAGGTGGCTCTCTGAACATTTGGTCCAAGCAGATGAACTCCAAACAAGGAAGTAACTCTACAAAGTGGCAGAAAGATTCCAATCTGATAGCATGACAACGAACTAAGGTAAGATCAACAAGACGGCTCCATCTGGAGTGATCTGAGAACGGAGGTAAAAGACACATCTGCAGTTCCACATAGAGACTAAACAGAAGACTTTAACATGTCAGCATTAAAAACAAGAGGTTTACCTGTGATCCACTGATGAGGGTTGTGAAGGTGAGGACAGTTGTAGATAAGCAGATATTTAATATTAGTGAACACCTCATTTACCACCTTGATACCGATATCAGTGATGATGCCAGGGTTCTCAACGACATCAGCTAGGCCATATTTCACCAGCTCCAAGTGACTCATCTTACCTGCATTAGCAAAACAGCAGAACATTTACCTGTTGTCATCCAGTTTATTATATATAAAAGATATTCATAAGTAAATTTAGATTTTATGGCACATACACTAATTACATAGTTGCCATCAAAACAGGTTGCTCATGAAAATGAGACTTCAAAACTTAATGATATTTACCCATATTAAAAGGTCAGAAAAAACAGACTAGCCAACTAATTTCCTACTTACCACCAATCTTTGATAGTGAATGAGAGCCGAAATTAAAACGGCTCTAAAGAGTGTATACAAGAACCTTGTCATCTATGTTTTTTAATAGCGCTTTCAAAGAACTTTAGTTCCCACTCAATGAGTTGCAATAACATTTAATGTCACTTTGGGATCAATAAAGTATATCTGAATTTGAAAAATGTGATCACTAGAGTGTATCTGCACTAACAGACGCACACTGGCCTTTTTACTGGATAAAAACTATGTAGAAGTATGTTTAGACATCTACAAACCAATCAGAGTAGGAGGAGATATGGTCCATGTAAGTGTTAACAGCAATATCACCAGAAGTGTTTTTTGACTCCTTAAGTAACTAAGTCAAACCAACCAGACTAAACAATGAAACGAAAACAGGTTGAACGCAGCCACCACAAAACAAAATGTATGTTAGGCATGCTGACTTAACCACATTCTTTTCTAATCTTTATGAGAAATACAAACATTGTAGAAGAAAATCATCCACATATCCCAAATGGAGCGTCTCAAACTGGGGGAACTCAAGTTCAGCCATTTTTAGAGCTGAGAACACTCCATCTTTAGTAAGTGAAGGCTGGATTCGCAGTTCATGAAGCCTGTAAAATACAAAAGAGATAGAATTAAACATGAATTTATTAAAATTTTAAAATAATATACTGAGTAAATCAGCATTCTAAAATGTTGAGGACTATTTTGAGGCCTATTGTATTTGCAATGGTTTTTTTTCCTTTTCTTTTTCCAGCACTTAATGTGGCTTTTTGGAGGCCTTAACATATTCAAACACTCACCAAACTTCACAGAAAATGGTCACTTCACCGAAATATTAGTGAAGTGACATTTCACTAACAAATGTCACTTGTTGGTGGCAAATGTCGCCAATAATGCTATTGGATTGTGGCCGTGGCCAAATTGCTGCAGAGCAGTGTTTCCGAATCTTGGTCCTCAAGGCAAACTCCCCTGCATATGTTATGTTAATCATCCATCAAATAAAATCAGCTGGGCTGAAGCAAGGAAACACCTCAAACATGCAGGGCAGTGTGCTTTGATGGCAAGTGTCGAGAAACACTTCTGCACTTTTCTTTTTCCAGGCTGGACAGTTTAATTTTACAGTCATTTATATGAGCTGCATTCATTTCGACTAGCTCAGAGATGTTACCTACAATTATCATGTCACATAGCTGCACACCAAAGTCATCCATCTTGTTTGTCAGCTTGCTAATGGCTTCCACAATCGGATTGCCGATAACCTCATTCTGGGTGCCCACCATCCAGTGTGCCCACCCAGACACACTGGATGGTGCGTGTGTCTGGGTGGGCGTTGGAGATTTTCTCAGCAATCAAGTCTCAACAGCATATCCTTGGTCAACAACTGGAGTTCATGTCTTAGAGGCTACTGCTAGCTTGGTTACAGTAACAGCTTTGTAACAGCCATTTTATATCTTGTGTCATTTGAAAGTTGGAAAAACAAGAGTTCAATGAAGGATTTTTAACTGATTTATAAGCAATATTAGTAATGTTTTTGGTGCTCAAAAACAAAGGTTCAAACTACATGCAGGGATTAGTGCATCTCTTAAATGAAGCCGTCTCACTGAATCACCATCTTCCTTCCAGAAACCAATATATCTCACCAGGGGGCTTTTAGCGCTCTGCCTCATTGCATTAAAATGCTGAATGAGAAAAGCACTGAAAATTGCTCTTGATTTGATGTCTTTCCTATTTTCAATTACTTGAAAAGTCTGCTGGAGAAAGGTCGCCAGCAGAAAAGGTACAACAAACCTTGATAGCATCATCTTTAGCTGATATAAACTCATTATAGTACTTTTATTTCCAGCAAAATGTGCATCTCTCTCCTCCCTTCATTGTTTACATTTGTGTTGCTGCATGGTACTGCACATGAAATATCTGTCCCTGAGACATTAGGGGGAAATGAAGGAATTTGTCAGGAGCAATGTAGGAAATCAGCACTCTTGAGAATTAGATTTCAATCCGCAAGAATTCTGTGCAGCTCACAGAACATGTGCAGTTCGCCAGAGTATGAGAGTGTATGCGACACAATGATTAGCCGAATGAATGTATTACAAGTATTAGCATAATCGGCTGAGTACCTGCGGGCAGCAGTGATAATGAGGTAGCCCAAGTCCACTTCCAAGGCATTCTTGCAGGCTCCAAACACAATGGTGTGAAGGTTTCTAAATCCTCCTAAATAAACACATAAAAAGACTTAAAGACAACCTGACCATTTTATACTTGATGAAGAAATAAATTGTGCAAAAAATATCAAGGAAGTTTAAAACACAAAAATATTAAAACATTCACATACTGTAAATACATAAAAAAAATAAGTGACTAATTAATGAGGCCGAAAATTATGATAATGAATAAATCAGGTAGTTATTACGTAAGTGATTAAATAAAGAAGCTAATTAAAAGAGATGTACACATTTATGTCTCAGTATAATTTAATTACTGCCAAAGGTTAGACAGTCACTTAACTATACTTTTTGTAAATTTAGTCACATGGTTATTTATTTATTTCTGTATTTATTCTTAACTATTGCCAGATGGATCCTCCACAGTCATGAGTTTTGGATGCTAGAGGACATAATGACTACTTTTTGTCACTTTGTTGCACTCTAATTATATTATTTGCTGTTAATTCAGCTTTTAACTTTATGTTCTGTGGCTGTTTTGCTCTCCAAAAAACTAAATCTGGTCTGGTATTCTTCTTAGCTATGGCATCTTCCAGAAGGGGAACGTTGTTTCAACTACTTCTGCCAATGATGCGTGTTTTCCTTTTATTGATTATAATCCTGTCTTTCAATGATTAGCCCTTGGGCATTCGGAGAAGATAGCTTTTGCTGGGACAAACTCCATATGTTCTTTTGTTCTTTAACCTTATAGACTTGAAAAATGAGTTTTTTCTCCATTATTTGTCTTCTTAAATCTGAAGAGATGGCTGGTCACACTGAGTCAGGTTCTGCTCTTCCTGTTAAAAGTTCTTCTTTTCTATGTTGATACATCCATCCACTGTATGAGGAATTGCTGCAATGTCAAAATTCTATTATATCACAGAGCCTTGCGAAAGTATTCGGCTCCCTTGAACTTTCCAACCTTTTGCCGCTTTTCAGGCTTTAAACATAAAGATCTAAAATTTTTATTATTTTGTGAAGAATCAACAAAAAGTGGGACACAATCGTGAGGTGGAACAAAAGTTATAGGACAACAATCAGACGTACGCAAATCTGGCCTTTATGGAAGAGTGGCAAAAAGAAGAGTGGCCATTTCTCAAAGATATCCATTAAAAGTCTGGTTTAAAGCTACAGTTTGTATGTGTAAAGAATGCAGAAAAGAAACATAACCTGCAAACTGCTGTGTTAGATTAGCTACAAAAGCAGTAGCTATAATCTACCATAGTGATCACTTATTAATTGTCACAAAATAAACATTAACCTTAAAAGCACACTAGTGCAACAGACTGAATGTTCTGTTCTTTTTGTGGGAAATAATTAAGTGTTTTTTGATCTTGAAACCTGAAACATAAAATTGCATTGTTGTCAGTTGCTATGCCAACATGTCTGTGTGTAGCTTGGCCAACACAGAGAGCAAGAAAGTAGTATGGGGCTTGGCACTAAATTAGTAATACCTACATTTCCAAGTTTCATTGAGTTAACGGAATTATTCTACTGTGGCAGCGCGGCTATGGATGACATGTAAAAGAATAGTGTTTTTGGCCGCACCTCACTGATACTGTGTGTATGTGTGTGTGTGTATATATATATATATATATATATATATATATATATATATATATATATATATATCTCATAAAATATTTGCAGGCACAACACAGCAGCTACTCAGTGAAACGGACAACTGAGAAACCTGTAATCAGTAAAACAATATTAAACGGCTGGCTGGTTAATGCTGGTTCTGATTGGCTGTTTTTGACTGAGCTGGGTAATTCTGCAAAACAGGAGGAGGAGGCAGAGGAGATCGATCAATTATCTGCCTTATGCTAGGAGATAGCAAATGTAAATGCATATGTCAAATCTCTTTTTTTGTTGTTTTAGTCACATGCTGTACTTTAAAGATGTTCGGTGTGAGTTCACTCACAGCAACGGAGCCAAATACTGTCCCTTTAATTTGGATCGATTTAGAATGCATTTATTGAATGGGAATTAAATGCCTGTCTGTACAATAGACAATCGCATGACTATTAAAATGTCTTACCTGATCTCCAGCTATCCTCCACAACATGTTGGATAAGGCCTCCCAGGAAAGGAACCCTTACCAGCTCCAGTTGCTCCAAGTTCCGGGCTGATGCTAAGCCTGTTACCAGTGGAACATATTTCAGGGAATTGGTTGGCCCTGCACAATTCCTCATCACAAAAGATCTCAGGTTCACACACAAAAAGTCCTTAAATGGCTGTGGCTTGGTGAGACGGACCCACTTCAGGTAAAGGTGTCGTAGCATAGACACACATGGAATCTCTGGGACATTCACACCTGCAAAAGTCATTTGAATAAAATCAACATCATCAACATTAGAGAGAAACTGTCAATCATGTCCAGGACTGTGGGAGGAGTACCCGGAGACAACTCACACATGTTGCAAGATAACAGTGCTACAAACTACACCACTAAAGTATATCATTCATATAAAAAAAAAACGTCTTGTCTCTTTTGGGTATTGTACCTCACTCACCCACAAGGTGTAGAGTCTGGAGTTTTGCAGTTACAGGGATGGTAAGTTTATTCTCAGCAGGAATTGGAAAAGCCCCATTTCGGTTGCGAAACTTTCCCAGAATGTGAACCTGAGGCATGTAGTTCCAAATGGCTTCCACTAGTTCTAGATGAGAAGTCTCAAGACCCTAGGACAAAATAATAATCAATGTTTATTTATAGCACTTTTCATACAGTTCATACTGGTTTGGTTTGTATTAAAATTGAAATAGTCAGTTATTTTCTCTTCAAGAGGTTCCTCGAATTCTTTGGACCTAAACGGTTTAGCTTGAATTCGAAATGGGATTGAAGACCGGCAATAATTTGGTAACGTTATTGATAGAACAGGGGCGTGATCAGAGTGCAGAATAGCTTCATACCAACATTTTTGAAACATAGATAATGTATCGCAGGAGATCAGAAAAAAATCTATTGGCGAATAGGTTTTTAAGTGCTTGACAAGCACGAGTACTCTGTCTTATTTGGGTAAAGTTGTCTCCAAACCTCCACTAAATTAAGATCTTTCATACATTCTCAATAGTTTTCCTGGCTTGTTGGTGGGACATGACAGAACTATTTGAACAGTCTAATGCAGGACTTAAAACACAATAGAAAAATCTCCACCAATTTTAAATGGTTAAAAATAAATCTTTAGGATCATCCCCATTGGGGGCATATAGACAGAAAAAGTTGACCAACGTAGAGATTATTGTCCCACTAAGAATGATAAATCTCCCTGACGGGTCAAGATATGTATTTTTTAGTTCAAATGGAATTGATTTGTGAATCAGTATTCTGACTCCCCTGGCATGAGTGGTAAAACTAGAGGAGAATACCTGACCAGGCCACCTAGATCTAATTTTATTCACATCCTTTTCAATCAAATGTGTCTCTTGTAAGAAACATATTGTAGTTTTCATCTGTTTGATCCTGCCCATCACTTGCTTAAGCTTGACCATTTTGTTCAGACCTCCAACATTCCAACTAGATACATTAATTACAGGACAATCAGACATAAATTGTATAATTGGAGATGTAAACGAATAAAATAAATTGGCCGCTTCTTATTCTCACATTCAAGTCATGTAAAGTCAACAAAAATATAATATCCAGATGGAGCCCTAGGTCCCAAATTTCCACATATTTCCCCAAACAAAATGTGGTGTTAGCCTAACCCTAACCCCCTTCTGAACTTTGAACTTGGGTTATATGAAACGTTGTATCCACTAAATGGGTAACGTAAAAGTTTGCGCGCATAACGAAGGTCATAGGTTGACTGGCAAGAACAAAAAATGCTTTGACCAAAATATCAATAATTAAGACAGGATCTGCAAATAAAGAAATATTAACAGTAGTGTTCATGCTTCCACATACAGAAACAAAACGTTCTGAAAAAAACTGAGTTACAAAAAACAAATTGTTGTCAACTTACAATATTGTCCACGGATAATTGTTCCTTTTATATCTGTTAGGGATTTTTAGGTTATTATCATTTCTACATATGTCATAAACTTGTGTGGCGCATTTTGGCACCAAGTGTCTGTGTTTTAAGAACGGATTTATTCCTCCTCTTGAGCTAGATGACCTGTGTGCAGACCAAGGTTGCTTTGTTTCTCTTTTTTCACAATCTCCCTTTTCCTAAATAAAAAGGCTTGCCCGAGCTGAGAGGATTCGGGGGAAACGCTTGGTGAAGAGCATCGGAGGATCCCCCTTGCAAAATGCTTTCTCCTTTTGCAAAAGTGCGGCCATAAAACTTATTACGTTTGTCTGTGGTTCTTTTATGAAGGTTCAAAAATACCCATCAATATCCACTGCTCAAACGACAAGATAAGTCTTGGAGCTGTCCTGCAAGCTTATTCCATTTATATATTTCTCGACCTCTTCCACGGACTTGAAGATCCGGCGTTTGTCGTTGTGTGTGATGATCAAATGGGCTGGATACAGAATGCCAGACCGGACTTTAAGGGCACAAAGCCGGATTTTCACTCCATCAAAGCGCCTCTGCAGCTTGTGAGTCTCGGCCCAGAAGTCAGGGAAAAGGGTGACATGGTGGTTCTCATAGTGTACCTCCTTCATTCCTGGCGGCTTTCAGAGTCGTTTTCCGGTCCCTGTAGCTCAGAAACGTCACTATAACAACCCTTGGAGCCGCAGGTTTGGAGCTAAGTGGCCCGATCCTGTGAGCTCTCTCCACGAAAGCGGGACGAGGGGAAGTCCTCACCTAGTGTCTTGGACCCACGTCTCCAAAAAGCCACAGAGATCCGAACACTCGGATTTTTCAGGCAGCCCGACCAGCCTTAGGTTGGAGCGCCTGCTCCTGACCTCTTGCTCCGCAGCTCGGTCACAAAGCACCTGCACTGTTTTCTCCAGTGATTTAACTGCCTTGAAGGGAAGTAACATCGTCCTGTGCTTGCGAAATTCGCACTTCTGTTTCTCCAATCCTTTCAGTGAGTGATTGTATATCCCCTTTGATGTCCTTAATTGCTTTCAACATATCAGCAGATTGTTCGTTTATATCCTCCTTCAGCAAGCTGATTGCTCTGAGAATATCACAGTTTGTCGGCGCTTCTTGAGCTTCGTCCAAGTTAAGTGGTGTCGCCGCATTCTGTTGTGGAGCCGTTTTAGTCGGTTGTTGGACAGGTTTGGCATTTTTCCATGGTATGATCCCCAGTAAAAGTTCTCCCGTTAGCAAAACAGGCTAAATTGCGAATATCGGTCTGACATACGGATTCATTTAGAAGAGCTAGCAGCAACCCTTTCCACTGAGACGCCATAACCCTAAGTGTTATGGCGGTCGGAAGTGAAATCACTGTTAATTTTAATTCTGGCTGTCGGTCTGTAGGCCCAACAGTGAAATCACTGCAATAGCCTTTTGTAATTCTTCATGCCAGAGCAGCAACAAGCACTCTTTTTTATTTTAATGTCACAAGATCAAGCAACAAATCCGTAAAAATAAATCACCCAGCAAAATGTTTACGAACTAAAGTGAGGTAAGATACATTGCCCACACTCACCAGCAGATTAGGACATGCTTGTAGTGCCTCCAGTACTCCAGGAATACTGAAAGCTTCATAACCTCTGACACGTCTCCTTTCCAGGTACCGAGGGTGGAGACCATATAGCTGTTCCAAGTCAGGCATCTTCTTCAAAAGAATCAAAAAGCTTCTATCTGTAAAACCTAAGCATTAAAACATAATCAACTAGTGAATTGTTTATGAAGAACATGAAGGCTCATTAAAGCACTACAACATGTTCCAGTGAACCGTTAGAGCAACAAATCACAATTTTTGATTTTGACAATACAAACATGAACTGTGTTTTATACCACAAAGACTGGTGATTCACACATGAAATCCTGTAGAATTAAAAATGATTTTACATTGATTTATTCTCTTAATCATTGGAATAAGTGCACAAACAGTTTGCTTGAGGCAAAACAATTTATCCCTTGGAACACAAAGGGAATTCAAATAGCTTTTTCCAACCCACCCCTCCCACCTAAACCTTTACAACACCAACACTGTCAGCATGATAGAATCAATATCCAAAATAATAATATCTCAAGATGCACTGTTGACACTTTCGTGCAATGAACACATTTTGTTTTTTTTTTCTTTTAAGAAAAAACATCTTCTATTACAATTTAAGCAAAGACATCACAGTTTGTGCCTTTGTCCCCTCTCCTAAAACAATGCCCACACACTTTTACCATAACCATCTAAAAAATTAAAAAAATATAAATATATACAACTGCTGGGAAAATCCTCCACAGTCATCGTTTAAAGGCATATGATTATGAAGAGACTGGTCCTTAAAAACTTGCTTCTGAAGTTAGAAATGTCTTAAAATATTTGTAGAGTTATAAGATACTTAGCTGCAGTGGGGATAGTTCATGCTCTATTTTGAGCACAATAAATTGTTATAACTCACAGCAAAATGGATTCAGTTGAAATATAACCCATGCAAATGAGTTAAATAACTTCAGAAAATAATGGGTTTAAATTTCATGCATTGAGTTTAATCCTGTGACAACAGTTATTTGCTATATTATATAACCCTATATAACAATCAAAATACCAGAGAGTATTTTGATTACTCACAGCTACTCAAAGCTTTCTAGACAAACACTCCATACACATGATATCCTTCATGGGAAGGTACATAAACTAAAAACAGAATATTCTTAAAATATTGGGTTGGAACAAGCTATTTGAATTGCTATGCAACAGCAGTTATTACATTACTTAACATTATCAAGTTATTGATTGCTTTCAATAACTTGATAATATAATTGAAAATATTTTTGCTATTTTCACTTGAAAATAATAATTCTGGTTATTCTTTGAGTTATTATTTTTGTCACCACCTTGTGGCTTGATGTGGGTAATGAAGAAAATCTACAAGCTAGAGAATTTAAAATGGTTTAAATTATTTGTCATGAATGAAACTGAACGTTTTGCCAAAAGGGCTCTTACCTGAAGGCATGTACTCCCACCAGCGACCAGCACAAAGATCCACGATTTTGAGTACTCTCAGGTACAGACTCACAGCTTCTCGAAGCTTTCTAGACAAACACTCCATACACATGATATCCTTCATGGGAAGGTACCTGAAATAAAAAGAGAATGTTCTTAAAATATTTGCAATTCTAGGTGAGATCAAAGTCTCTGTTTCCTTTCTCTAATGCAATATATGATAGAGTTGGATCAATTAAACAGTCCAACTTTTTATTTACACGCCATTTCACAAAATACAACATATACAGTCATCTTCCAAGTAAATTACTTGCATTTGGAATTGATTCTATCTTCTGTATATACAGAAAGAGAGACAGACAGAAAGACAGAGAGAGAGACAGACAGAGTTGAGTTTAAAATGGCCTTTATTTCACACTCCGAGTCAGCACATCAATGCGAGCTGCAGCAAGAAGGTTTGCTGTGTTTGTCAACAAAGTGTCTAGAAGAGCTACCAGATGACAGGGCAGTACACTAAGAGACGTGGAGGAGGCTGTCATAGGGCAACAACCCAGCAGGGCCCTCCTCCGCCTTTGTGAGGGAAGAACAGGAGGAGGACTGCCAGAGCCCTGCAAAATGACCTACAGCAGGCCACTAATGTGCATGTTTCTGCACAAATGGTTAGAAACTGACTCTATGAGGATGGTATGAGGACCCGGCATCTACAAATGGGGGTTGTGCTCACAGCCCAACACTGTGCAGGATGCTTGGCATTTGCCAGAGAAAACCAGGATTGGCAAAATTGACACATGCACCTGTACTCTCCACAGACGAAAGCAGTGTCATGTGCACACTGAGCACATGACAGAGGGCCGCACAGCTCTCCATGAGCTCGCCAGAGGTAGCATGGCTGCCATAAGGTACCAAGGTGAGATCCTCGCACCAGCATATGGACCCTTGTGAGACCATATACTGGTGCGGTTCGTCCAAATGCAGGACAAGACTAGACCTCATGTAACTGGAGTGTGACAGACGTTCCTGCAAGATGAAGGCATTGAAGCTATGGACTGGCCCGCTGTTCCCCAGACCTGAATCCAACTGAGCACATCTGGGACATCATGTCTTGCTCTGTCCACCAACGTCACATTGCACCACAGACTGTCCAGGACTTGGCGGATGCTTTCCAGGTCTGGGAAAAGATCCTTCAGGTCTCCATCTGCCACCTCACCAGGAGAATGCCCAGACGTTGTAGGGAGGTATACAGGCACACTACTGAGCGTCATTTGGACTTGTTTTCAGGACATTACATCAAAGTTGGATCAGCCTTTAGCGTGTTTTTCCACTACACACAGACATATATAGATAGTACTGTTATGTGCTTCAGGCATATTACAATTATTTTTGTCTATTTTTATTTATAGACTTCAGTTGAATGACTTTCTGTTAATATATTTTGGAGTTTGGATCACTTCTTATTTTTGGTAATTAATTTGATTACGTTAATTTGTGGCGCTGTTGGTCCCCCTACAAATAGGCTGGGTTCGACATGTTTGGTAGACCCGCCCTTCAACTCGTTTCTGCTCGCTCCACCACCACCGCTGCCACCGGGGATGCGTCCGGACGCTATGCGCACGTCTCCAGGAGCTGTAGGCCGCAGCTGACCTCTATGAGTGCCATGCGGTATTTTTGTTAGCCTTTGTTTGTTTGCCGTTTCATTGTGATTCTGGCCTGGTGGGACCGGTTGTCCTGTTTTCAATCTTTCTTTTGCAGTAGGTTATTTTTATTTCAGTCCGGTACTAGCAGGGGCTTCGACGGCCCTGTAAAGGGTCGGCCCTCTGCTGTACCGTTTTGTTCTTTTTGATCGGCTCACCAGGTCCACCTTTCTGTTAATACTTTTGGGGTTTTGGTTTTCTCTTTTTTGGGACACGGGGAACTGAGGTATTTAACCCTCTCTTTTTTTCTTCACAGAAAATCAAAGCAGCTGAACCAAAAGAAAAGTTCAAGAGAGTTTAAAAAATTAAATCAATTTTTTGAACGTTGATTTTTGTCTCCGTGTCCTCAAATATGTTGTCTCTTTTTTGGATGCAACAAGTGCCTTGCGAAAGTATTTGGCCCCCTTGAACTGTGGAAAGAGTTTGTTTACAAACACAAACACACAAACATTAAACTGCAGTTATAACTTATTGCTTTTAGGTTGGCAAATTAAACTACTCCCACTCTCCCAGATTTCCCTAAATCTAATATAGAAACTGTTAGAGGTGCTGATGTTTTTAGCAGCAAGAGGGGCCCCTAAATCTAATTCTGCTCAAAGCCTCATACAGCCTTGCACCGGCCCTGCATGATGAGTTAAACCCACTGCACTGCGCAGAGATGCGCACAACAAACGGGAGATTTTATTTAATGCTGCCAATGTGGCTTTAGTAGCTCTTTCATTTTGTGTCTGCTAAGATTTTAATAAGAGTGACAGAAACTGATTTGGTTGTCCGAGCTTTAAAGGGCAAGTTTTTCAGCTCTCCGTGTGGCCATGCGCATTAACTTTGGCTGACTAAGTGGGCAAAGCATTTGATATGGTTTGATGTATCGTGTAACTGAAAAAACAATACTAAAAAAATATAAAACCAGCGCGAAGCGACTACGAGAAGAATGCGAAAGCTCCTCACCAGGCTTAACCTGGATGATGAGGTTATCAGCAGTTCGTTAACCACTAACCCACCAGCCAACTGGGAATACATATATGAACTTCACAGGGAAAACAGAGCCACACGCTGGGCAGCATGTTGAGATGTAAACGCCACACATAATTCTTTGTTCACATTTATAAATCATTCTCACTGTGCCCCCAACCCGCACCTCCGAAAGTGTGACTTCAAGTTATTCCTGTGGTTCACATAGAGCTTCATAACTAGATCGAACACGGTTCGTTTTAAGCTCTTACCTTGACACAGAGTTCTCCAAAGAGGGGGCTAGTAAAGCATGGTGGGCCGCCAGGCTTTTAATGCACTGGGGGAAATCCTGGGAGTCATTTAATTTCACTGTTCAGATGTTATTATTATTGGGCCCCAGTCAGTGGTTTTTGTCATTAAAGATAAAAGGTCCATCAACTTGATGTGCGATCTGCTCACATATAAAACAGATTAATAAAGTCCTGGATTCTCTGTTCTACTTGTTGAATATTAATTAAACTCAGTAGAAATTAAAATTCAACTGAATAGCCTATCTCATAATTATCATTTAAAAATTGACGGGTAAAAATAGAAAACGTCAGTTTTGACAGCGAGTCAAAATGACAGTCAACAAAAAAACTGCAGTGTACCTGAAAATATGACAGAGAACTTCATGGGACAGCTCATTGATGTAGTCCTTGCGTTCAAAGGATGTCAGGGCTTGTTCCTCCACAATGCTGCCTACTGAGGACTGAAGTTTAGAAGTCTTCTTCCTTGGTCCCATGGCTTCAGTGTCACCACCTAGCACACCCTGAAATGAGCACCTGTCCCTGTGCTCTTAAGGCCTTTTCACATGAATGAGCCTCAAACCTACAAAAAAATAAAGAATTAGAAGTACGTTCAAACTTATTGTGATCACTGAGCCCTTTAATAAATTGATTTAGTATTTTCATTAATTCTTTCATTTTTCTGCCAGGAGTCAATGTTGGCTGAACAGTTACAAATGTCATCTACTCAACCTAAAAACACTTTTCCCAATCAGTGTATGTAAATATAAATAGGAAGAAAATGCTAAAGTAGAGATGGCTCATGATAATGAGCCAATGATATTCTAATGATATGCCAGAAGAAGAAAAAAAATGTATTAGTATTTTTTTTAAAGGTTTTTAAAACCAAGGGAAACAACTAACCAGTAGGGAAAGAGAAAACAAGTGCATACATAATCAAGAACAGAATAATTAGCTTACCACTACATGCTGTCTGACAGGGGCCACACATTGTCAAACTGAATTTTAAGTCCTACCTTTATCATCAATATAGTCATTTTATTGTTTTATAGCAATTGCTAGAAATGTAGTACACATATTATCCTTACTATTTTGTTGGACATGAAGCAAGAACTCTGTGATCTGAACTCTACTGCACTCATGGCTAAATTGGAGGATACATGTTATTTTGTACCAACAGTCCTAAAAACCCCATAACTATAGTTTAATGAAGATAAAAATGAACTTAGAATTTTCTTTTCTGTACCAATACAACAAAATTCAAAGCAGCAAAGCCGTGTACAAATTCCGTCACACTTCTTATAGCAGATAGACTTTTTTATTCTTATTTTCTTAAACATTTTCATGACACACAATATGGCCACAACCAATGAGGTATAAGGGTATTAATCCTCACACCTGCCGGATCTTCCTACAGAATATTTGCTCTCCAACATCTACAGGTCCTTGAATGATTTGCTCCAGCGTCTCAGATAAACGCTGGAAAAGCTCAGTTTGGTCCAACAGAGTCACGGACATGTTGCAAGAGCAACTTGACTAAGGAAACGGCTGCCTGTCTTTCTGAACCCATATGCACATACTTGCCCCTGAACTTGCTTTCAGTTTTCTACCAACGTCGTTTTCTGAACTGGGGCCCAGAGTCACTGCCTCCTTTAAGAATTCAGTTCTAAAATGCCGTTTTTAGAACGAAACTAAAAGCTTAAACACGGAACCAAACAGAAGAGTTGTTGATGAACAGAAAGAGTCTTACGTTCTAAACTCGCTGTTAAGCTCATAAAATCCTGGCGGCGAGTTCCAGCTGCAGCCTCTGAAAGCGTCTGGTAACTCCAGCAAAACGGACAAACCAACTCGTATAAACCTATCAGTATAGCTTCTTCTGTTTCTTTTGGTGCTCCTTCTTTCCCGTCCGTAAAAGCTTGTACATCCGGTTCTTCTTCTTTTTTGTTTTATTGGCGAATGACAACCAACTGAAGATGTATTTACCGCCCCCTACCAGACTGGAGTGTGATCATCAATGATATTCAGAGGAAATGTTATAATACACACCTCAATGGTGTGTGTAAGTGCGCAAATTCACACACATACACACTCATAAAAGCATACTTACCCAAGCCTGGAATCGAACCCAGGACCTTCTTGCTGCAAGGAAACAATGCTACCAACTGTGTCACTGCACAGCCCATAGCTAAACTAATAAGTGATATATACTTAATAATAAATCTAATCTACAAGATTTGCCAGATTTGTAATGATAGATTTATGTGCTTATTTAACATTATCATCAGGCAACTATGTCAAAGCTAATATAACTGCAGTTAATTCAACTGTATACACTGTTGTTCTCCTTTTAATCATGATTTTATGATGTGGGATATTCACAGCTACCCCTTTTCTGTCACTAATAGGATCTTTAGACCCATCTGTATAACTATGCTATCTTTAAATCTTTCAAAATAATTTTGAACTATAACCTAATCTGGATTTTTTCCCTTTTTAAGAAATGTCCCTAATTGCACGTTAACTACAGGTGTGATGAATAACCATGAACTGGTGATTGTAGAACCATAAAACTATACTGGAACAGTGTCAAACCTAAATTTTGAGCTTTTATGTCCCCAATCCATCCATAGCTATTATAGTTAGATTTATTATCTCCCCAACGTCCCGTAGCACAGTCTTTGTTGGATGACCATAATGACCACAATTATGTCCCTAGAGGTTTACTCAATACCTCAATACTCAATAAGCTTCATTCATCCTCCCGCATGACAACATGACTTGGCCAGCTTTATTTTCTGTGAACCAACAAAGAGTGTCGTTAAGTGATTAGATCATTAATTTTTACTACTGTCTGTATTTATTTTTCTAATTTCTTATTTCATTTATATATAAAAAAGACCGATTTGTATTAAGTTAATTTTAAAGATGTATTATTAAAACCACTATACGACCACATGTCATAAAGAATGTTGTCAAAAACCACTGTAACAAGTGATTGTGCACAGTCTGTTCAGCGCTCTGCTGTGTACAGAGGGTGATTAGTGGACCACTAAGGGAAGCTTAGTGGACCTATTGGTGTGTTGTTGACCACTCATTTCAGTTCCCGTAAACAGCATGAAATCCCACCATCTGAGTGTGAATGACGGGCACTGAGCTGTCTCATATATTTAAAAACATCCACACTTGTAACCTCCGCTCCATTGCTTTTTGGAGCAAAAAAAAGCCAATGGCCACCAACAGCAACAACTTGACACGATTATAGAGCTTTGGAGCCAACATCTTACGTCTCGCACAGTCGCTCGTCGCCATCTTTAACGGCCACAGACCAAAACAAACCTTATTCCGGTGTTCTGACTATCAGTGCTACCTTGTCAGATTTTCCTACCGTAGTACAGATAGATAGCTAAGTCTATATGCGTCCAAAATTGCTACCTTCATGTTTACAAACAGAAAACTATAGCGGTTTGTGTTAATGTTAAATACATTGGATAACATTATTTGAGTGACGGGACTGAAGTGGAAGCTTAGGAGTTATGCTTAGTTTAGCACTGGAACAATTTATCTACATGATGAAACCACAAGAAGATCACTTCCTTCATCTGAATATCCTACCCATTTAAATGAAAAGCTGTAGATGTGCAGCACTAATCCTTTTATTAGAATATCCTACCTGTTAAAAATATTTCAAATACAAAGGTGTTTGTAAGAATAAAACAGTATCAGACAGAGGAAACAGGTTTTTATTGGAATTAAATTAAACACAGACCAATACAGATCACCGCAAATCATTTTTGCGTATTAATATGTTGTATGACAGACTTTATTAAATGCAGCGCAGTCACAGTGTGTCCACTGAACTGCACAGGTCACTGAAATGATATGTTATGATTAATATACACTAATATTACACGTCTATTACACAGCTTCCATCCCACATAGTATCCCTACCAACATCTAGTTAGCAAGGTTAAATAGTAAAGAGTGTTATTAAACAAAAATATTTTAAACATATTTTGTCCTAATTAACCGTATTTACAAAAATCTGCTGAGTAAGCAGTATGTGACGTAGCCTCGATGCGCGCATGCACATTACCACAAGGTAGGACGGATTTACGGGTAGCACAGATCTACAGAACACCTGTTGATCTGACCATTTTCACGCGCTTCTGATTGATTTCTTGGTAAAAAAAATAAGGAGTGAAAATAGTCTCAAAAGATTTGTGCGTGAAAAATAGATTTGTAACTCTTGTAAGCATCTTTGTGTGTAAGTTTGTATAGTTGTTTCTGTGAAATATGATTTGTAAGCCGTAAAAAGAAAATAAACCTTTTCCTATGCCTACAAATGTTAAAAAAGTACGCACGAGTCGCCAGATACACACACACAAAACTGCAGTTATGTACAGATCCAGTTATGAGTGCACAACTACTTTTGAGACTCATTTCACGTCTCCCTGATTTGTGTGTAGATGGTGAGTTCACTTGCTAGTAAAAGCTCGGTCATCTGAGTTTACTTCGGAAATTATTTTTTCCATAGTTTAACACATATTTCCCTCTGCTTGTCTCGTCTCGTGGCTAAGACATATTTTTGTGAAAAATACACGTCATTAGACCCACATCTACTTTTTAATATCGTAATATTGTTTAATGTATGAATCCACGTTTGTGACGTCTACAACTGTAATTACCCTAATTAGCTGACATAGACATGGGCTATTGCTAACACAGAATTACGAGAACTTTGAGTCAAACTACTTGACCGATCAAACGTAATCTGAAATAATCTAAAAAAAAAAACGCATTACAAAGGTCAGTCAAACTTGAAAGTTTTAGCATCCACTTACTTCTGAGGGTAGAGCACGGCCACGATTACTGGGCTGACCCGCCATTCTCTCCTTTCGTCTCAGTTTGAATATTTTTCCCACCCTGAGCAGAATAAACTTCCGCCACCTAGTGGTCGAATCTTTTACTCTTGTAATTACAGTTTTCAAAAAAATATGTCTTAGCCACGAGACGAGACAAGCAGAGAGGCAAATACGTTGAACCAAGGCAAAAAAATGTCCGAAGTAAACTCAGATGACCGAGCTTTTACTAGCAAGTGAACGCACCATCTACAACACAAATCAGGGAGGCGTGAAATTATGGAGTGAAAATAGCCTCAAAAAATTCGTAACTCGTAAAAATGATTAGTAACTCGTAAAAAGGGTACCGATCCAGTTACGACTGCAAAACTACTTTTGAGACTCATTTCACGCTTCCCTGATTTGTGTTGTAGATGGTGCGTTTACATGCTACTAAAAGCTCGGACATCTGAGTTTCCTTCAGAAATTATTTTTTCCATAGTTCAACACGTATTTCCCTCTCTGCTTGTCTCGTCTCGTGGCTAAGACATATTTTTGTGAAAAATATATATGTCATTAGACCCATATCTAATTTTTATATATATGTTCATATACAATTCCTCGTTTGTGACTGGTACAACTGTAATTACATGGGTAAAAGATTCGACCACTACCTGGCGGAAGTTTATTCTGCTCTGGCTGGGAGAAGCGTTTGATGGTTTGATGCTTACACGAGTTACAAATCTATTTTTCACACGAGTTACAAATCTTTTGAGACTATTTTAACTCCAAAGACCGCTGCCAGGAAGGTTCCTGCAGACAGATCTAACAGGTTGGAATGGGAGAAAGAAACAATATAAAAATCACACCATGCTGTACTGAAAAAGCATTCTCACAACATTTGTTTCTTCATAGGGCGCAAACAAAAGTATGGAATTGAGAATCCAGTCTGTATTTTACAGAGGCAGGGCAGGGCAGCGCTTTACTGTGCAGACATGTTTGGACATACAGTGGGATGGCTTTAAGTCTTTTTCCAGGAAGTTCCTCCTAACACTTGAGTAAAGTTCAGTCTGCAATGGCAACAGATTCCCCTCTTCTCCTGGCTGCTGTGACCCTTCTATCTGCCTTCCAGATGGGTGAGTGTTAACTGATATTAAATGAAAGATCCTTATAAAAGTACTTGTGTAACGATAACCTTAATTGTGTAAGGTTATGGTTTTATAGTTCATGTGTTTGCATTGAGTTTTATCCCCTGTTCCTGGTGTCACTGTGGACCTGTGGGGTGAATGACCCCAATCATAACTTGTGGTTTCCACCAGCATGCTTTGCATTTTGTAACATTAATTTTAGATGCACTCTTCTTACTTGTGTGTTTTGAAAAATAAAAATGCTTTCACCACTTATGCAAGGAGTGGCCATATTGGAACACAAAGTCAGCCTTACAAATCATAAGTGGGGGAAGTTGGAGTTCCTCCACTCTGGAGGAGGTTGCAGTTGAGTTTTCCAACTGGGACGTCGGAATTTCCCAGTTCTGATTACGCCTGGAATGCAGCATTAATCCGATTGTTTTCAAAGTGCCGGCAGTCTGAATGGTCACATCGCATTTAATCCGACTTTTACGTCATTGCTGTGCGACATGCGTCAGAATTCTGCACCAGAAGAAGCCAGATGAGGATGGAGTCGTTAACTGTTCACACATAAGTCTGATTGTAGTAGTAATATGAGGAGCACGCAAAAAATAATCAGATTTCCTCTGATTATTTCACAGGTCATTGCTTTCTAAAACGCTGATTCATTCAAAAATCCTCATTGACTGACTGACCGTATAATTAGCTGATTATTTCATGATGATCTTTTTATCCCTGCATTTACTTCATATGGCTCTTATTCACTCGTTTCAACTTAGTTCAAAGATTTTTCACTGCCAACAGTTACGTTGGACCAACCCCTGTTTTTGGAACCTAAACCACACTGGATACTCTCTGCAATCAATGTTTACTAGCATGTCTGAGGCCCACATTATGATGATGATACCGCCACTGTACTTTACTGTTTAGCCAACCAATAATTAGGGACAAGAAGCTCCTTACTATCTGTATATTTTGACATGATTTGCAGGATTCTAACATTTTAAAAGTACAATTTCATAAAACTTGTAAACACGTTGAGGCTCTAAATGTCTGCCAAAGTTATGCTTTCTTTGAATTATTAACAAAAGGTTGTTTCCTACCATCACTGTGTTCACTCAGGGTACCTGGCCCGCAGAGTTGGATGGTCCAGAATGGCTCATAAGATCCTCCCTCCTGTGGTCTCTGGTCCTCCAGAGTTTGAACGAATCTTTCGTGCGCAGTGAGTCAGCTGCCTGTACAATCTGTAAGAAAGGGAAGAGACTTACCGAGTTACTTTGAACAGAAAGTGCATCAATTTTAAATTCTTTTGGTCTTTTTTGTGTTTTGTTGTGTTTGTGGTTGTGGGGTGTCATCATTTTCTAGAAACCTTTCCATTTTAACTCTTTAAGTGTGAGATTGGCTAATAGGTGCCGCATTTGGTGAAGTTACAACAACATTTGAGAAATTTTATAAGAACTGATGGATCACCTCAAAGAAGTACAGAGGGGGGGAGTATTTGATACACCGCAGCTCTAACTGTCACCTCTAATGAGCAAACCTGCAGACGTTCCTACATCAGTTTTGTGTGTTTGCAGTCAGAACTGTGTGGAGTTCTACCCCCTGTTCCTGGTGACTCTGTGGACCTGTGGGATGTTCTTCAGCGAGCTGCTGGCTGCAGCAACAGGTCTGGTCTACATGGTGGCCAGGCAGCTCTACTTCAGTGGCTACACCCAGTCTACCAAGAAAAGGTTACCCGCCCTCATCATCTGTCCTGAGAACAAAGCATGTGCAGATGTCAGGAGAGCATTGTGATGAGTGAGCGGCGTCTGCTCTGCAGGTTACCCGGCTTTCACCTGACCCTGGCTGCTCTTCTCACCCTGTCCGTTCTGGCTGTGATCGGAATAACGCGCGGACTCCTGGACAAGTACTTTTACATCCGTATCTGAAGATTTACATCTGTTTCATGTGAAGATGAAAAGGATTGCAAATATTGCTTTTATGCATCTAAAAGCCTGTGTTCTCCAAGTGAATAACCTGTAGACAGAAGCTGTTCTGGCTCATTAGAGTAATTATCAGTAATTGTCTAAAAGTGGTTTCTGACCAGTTTCTGCTGATGCTGCGTTCTGAAGGAGGATGCACCCATTGCAGTTTTCTGTCCCATTGTTGTTCTTTAAAAAGTCTGCCATGCCAATTCTGAGTTTTGTCTGAAATGTTGCTAAATATTGGTGGTAACAGTGGAGTGACTATTTTAACTGCGAATGTGCAGACATGACATGGTGGATGGGCGTATCACCCAAACCTCTCAGATCAGTGGATAAGAATGGCTTCACGTTTAAGTATTGGCCAATCACAATCCTCCAAAGTTAAGTTTAATAGAGTGTAACTGACAAATTTGTATTAAAGTCAACTTTGTCAAAACCAATAAAGGTTGTTTTTTCCCCTCATCCAAATATGTCTTCTCATTTGAATTTTAATTATAGCTGTTAAAACATAATTCATACCCCTGGCAATTCACTGAATGGAATTCTTTTCATTCAGTGAAGACGTCTCTTTAATTCTGACGGGAAATGAGAGTCTTCTGTTAAAAGATAACACAATGTAAATGGATTATAAGTTTATCCATCCTTCCATCTTCCTACACCCTTGTCCCTTAGTGGGGTCAGGATGGTTGCTGGTGTCTCTCCAGCTATCGTTTCGGGCGAGAGGCGGGGTCACCCTGGACAGGTCACCAGTCTGTCCAGGGCAACACAGAGACACCCAGGACACACAACCATGCACACACACACTCACACCTAGGGACAATTTAGAGAGGCCAATTAACCCGACAGTCATGTTTTTGGACTGTGGGAGGAAGCCGGAGTCCCCGGAGAGAACTCACGCATGCACAGGGAGAACATGGAGACTCCATGCAGAAAGACCGGGGCCGGGAATCGAACCCAGAACCTTCTTGTTGCAAGGCAACAGCTCTACCAGCTGCGCCACTGTGCAGCACAGATCATAATTTTAGAAAGTCTTTATTTAAATTTTAACATCACGCATTTATACTAGCAGTGGGACTTTACAAACCTTGTAATTAACTCGACAAAAATTTTAAAGCAATTAATCATTCAGGTTTTAAAAGAAAACTATATGTTGACAAAATAAGTAACATTTTCAATTCAAAAATCAATTTTGCACTTTTTGAGACCATGAGCTCAACAACAAGGATATTTATTGTATTTATTCTGTTATTCAACCATCAGTTTGGTGCAAAGTGCTATAAAACCCATTCAGCCTTTCAGCGTTCAGCCAGGAAGGGTCATTCATAGAATGTCTTTAGAAATGTAGAATGTGAACGTTGACATTAGCATTGGGGACATCTGAGCTGCTGCAACATGTTAACATTGTGCGTAAGAATTATTTGCATACCAGAAACATAAAAAAAGATTCTTTCTCTAAACATTTCACTTCATGGTGGTACATCGCCCTCCAGCGGCTAAGTTGTGTACAACTTGTCTTGTCTAAATCAAACAGATGGTGTCAAACATCGGCTAAGCTAACACGTATCAAGCTTCAAATTTTCTGTCGACGCTTCGCAGTTTAGCGCAGCGCCTCTTGTTTTCCCATCAGAAGGTAGGGTTCCTGGACACGGCTACAGCAGAGAACATGTTGGTTTGCTGTCAACATGTTGCAGGCTTATGCTAAGCAGCCTGAAGCTAGCCTGTTAGCATACTCACAGCTAGTTAGCAGCAGCAGGCAAAGCTCCGACAGCTGCCGTCTTCTTTAGCTTCGGCTACCAGGGAAGCTAACAGCTTTCACCAAAGGGGTTTTTAAAGGATGGTGACCGAGTGGGCTTGTTGGACTGTCGGTCTACAACAGCAGAGCATGTAGTTAAATAACGACTGTTTGTGTCAAGTTAAAAAAATCTACTGTAAGCAGCAGTGATTTAACGTGTGTCATTTAAACCAGGGATAATTCTTCACAGATGTGCTCCAACTGTAAACTCTTTGTAAATGGTTCATCTGAATGTGTGCTCCAGTGTCTACGAGAGTCGCAGCCCTGCATTCCAAAAAGGAAGACGAGTACTTCACCATGAGCTCAGATGATGGTGAGGGAGCACCCCCCCCCCCCCACACACACACACACACACCACACACACACACACCCCGTCTATATTAAGCTGATTGTAAAGAGATCAGTGTGTGAGTAAAATGCTTCATGGCTGCAGGTGACCTGGAGAACCAGGCTGAGCTGGAGGAGAAGACCAGGCTCATCAACCAGGTGCTGGAGCTCCAGCACACCTTGGAGGGTGAGAACGTCTCCCTGCACTCACTGCTAACAGCACCAGGAGAACAAGCCGAACACATCCATTCTGAGATGATGAGCACATGGTCCTGGTCAGCATGGTGGCTGTGCAACATTACCTGAATCCTGTGTGCAAGAGTTTCTACTCGGTCAGTTATTCCTGGAATATTATTCCACATTTGTGTGGATCAGCTGGGAGGAAGCGAGGAGCTGAGAGCTGACAGAATGATCTGGATGGTGGCAGGCAGAGGCAAACACTCAGCAAACAACAGAAAGTGCTGCAAACACCTGAGTGATCCAAACTCCAAAACACACAAATACAAAACAGAAAAACAAAAAAAAAAAAGTCTGCAATCCCAGGAAACAAGTTTTTCCCAGGAGAAAATACTGTGATTAGTAGAAATGGCTGACATGAAAGGCTGCAGGCTGTGCAATCTTTTACAATATTCTGGAACAGCAGGATATTTATGTACGTAGTATTAGCTACTCTAGACTCCCCCTAGTGGTAATGGGGTTTGCAGTTGTTCATGTTTGCATATGTTTTAGCCATTTGCACCATTTTTCCTTTTATTTCCTGTGGCTGCAGCGTTTTCTGTTTTATTTGTGTTTGTGTGTTTTGGAGTTTGCGTCATCCATCTGTGTGCAGCAGCATGTTTGGCCGTTTGCTGAGCGTTTGCTCCTGTCGGCTGCCGTAGATCTGAGTTTATTCATAAAGATCACATTCTGGCTAATATACAATCTGGAAATGACCATATGATGTGTTTTTATTCCAGGTCATAGTGCAAAGCACATTAATCAGTTATGTTTTTGTAACTTAAAATCTTTTCCACCACCGGCACACACCATGGATTGGTGCAGCTACTTGCACGATAGTTGCATCTCCACCTGACATCGTTTATTGCCTTAGTCAATGTTTTTCTTTTGCAAGGCAAAGAGCCTTGCAGACTGACGTCTGGACCTGAACCGTGTGTGTGTTCCAGACCTGTCTGCCCGGGTGGATGCAGTGAAGGAGGAGAACCTGAAGCTGAAGTCGGAGAACCAGGTTCTGGGCCAGTACATCGAGAACCTCATGTCTGCATCTAGTGTCTTCCAGACGACCGACACCAAGAGTAAACGGAAGTAGGCAGAACCTCTGACATCACTGGGCCCAGTTGGACCCGGAAGGGTTGCAGCGTCTGGCCTCATGGACTCTTTAATAACATCTAGTCTGGGACATAAAGCCAAGCCTGAAATAAATATTGGTATTTATCTTCACTTGACCAGCAGGGGGCAGTGTTGCTGTGTTTGAATAGGTTTTGGTCAGACACAAGCTGGTTGGAAGGAGGAGGAGTCAGCCAGAGGATCAGCACGGGATTGGACAAATCATGTTATTATGTAATAAACTGTGTCATCTTAGTATGACAAGTATTTTAGTTTACTTAGTGGTAAACTACACATTTGTTAAATGATTTAGTTATGAAGCAGAAAAAAAGAAGGAAAAAAAAATAAACCTGTCATCTTCATGGCTGCTTTCAAAAATCTGCAGTTCATCTCATTTGAGAAAGATGAAGGCCTGCAACTAATGCCTGTTTTCTACATGCTGTCTGATCGGAGCAGCTCGGTCCATTGGTTCCACAGCACCAGCTGCTCGCTCTGAAAGCACACACAGCCTGAGATCTGCCCACATCATCCCAACGGTCTGCAGAGCGCTGCGGCTTCAGTCTTTGAAGGCAGAGACACGGCTTATCTCTTGGTTTTTCCACTCTGCTGATGGAGAACAGCAGAAACAACACTGCCCCCTGGTGGTCGCGCATTCCATTACGTTCTATTGTCTGCTGGTGAAACACGGAGCCGCTGTCCGTGTTCAGGAACCGTCAGTGAGTCAGTATTAGTTCTGTTGCAGGTGAAGCAGCCAGTGTTTCCTTCTGCGCTCAGTAACGTTTCTGTTGGATCTAAAGCATCCAGACTGTTGGAGGTCATCCACCCAGTTGTGCTTGTGGATTGTTTTTATTATGTCGAATATTATTGACTGAATAAAGCTGTGTTTGTTGTTTCTGATAATCATTTGTCAGGCTGTTTTGTAGATTTCATAAAACACCAGACTGCTGGTACTAATGGTGCGATAGACCTGAAAAAAGGAGCTCATTTCTCATCATCTCAGCTTCCATTTATGACACTCATCGCATGTATTTTGGATTTCCTGTCTCAAACCGACACAGATTAGATAATTGTTCATGTGTTTCACTTTTTTTCAATTAAAAATCTGGCAGAACAAGTGATGCAGATTGACCTTTTTTCAAACATTACAGCAAATGTAATGTGCTGTAAAAGCTTGCAACAAAAAAATATTAAGTAAAACACAAGGTATGTCTTAGAAACCATGTTTTTTAGTTTCTTTTTCATTTCATACTGAACATATTCACATTTATTCACTGACTTTAGAGAACCCAAATAAGCCTCTAATTCATTTTTTTAAAGTGGTTAAATACAGCAAGCATTTATAAAAGCAGAGTGACTCAAATACTGTTCATATAGCTGAGAAAATACTTTTTTTTTTTTTGCAAACTTGTTTTTAATAAAGTGAAAACCTTGTTAAGACTTGAATCCACAATTATTTAAAATTCAATTTCCTACTTGCATCTAACCTGTTTGTAAGTAGATTTTAATTTATTTAAATTAATCTTGAATTATGGTCAAGTGGCTATAATTCAAGGTTCTACTCCAGGGGTTGCCAATGGCCCCAGGGCCCTACATTGAGCACCCTTACTTTAAATGCATGACTTCAGGTTGAATCCATTGTTTGGTCCATTTTTTGGGTCACTAACAAACTAGAAATCTGATCTGTGGGGAGTTGGTCTATAGGAACACAGGCTTTTTGTTCACTTATGGTCATTTTTAACATACTAAACAAAGGTAAGTCAAGAACAAGCCCAAAGACATGAAACAAAACCCTGGTGAGGCAGTTTGATATTTCATACTTGTTTATTTCATAGAATAAAAATCTGT
Organism: Phalloptychus januarius; assembly: GCA_902982915.1. Lineage (NCBI taxonomy): Eukaryota > Metazoa > Chordata > Actinopteri > Cyprinodontiformes > Poeciliidae > Phalloptychus > Phalloptychus januarius. The sequence goes on along the minus strand of CADWAE010000470.1, from coordinate 2,651,013 downwards.
CATAGTGCAAAAACGTGTGACGGGTAATGTTGGTATAAACCCATCAATGGATGGGCTTCTTCCTCCACATGGTTACTCAACATGAGTCAGATTTCTGTCTGAAGCTCCTCAGACACCAACAGACGATCTGCTCATCAGGCTTCAGAGCTGCTTCAAACCGTCCCTGTAGTTAAAGTCTTTGTCCAGCAGAGGGCGCGCCTCGTCTTCATACCTTGATGTGAATCTGACAGGGAGAGGAAACCAGAAAGAGTGATCGTTTCAGTTTGGTTTCAGCATCACTAATGTTTGTTTCACAAAATTGTCACAGCTTTGCAGCTGATCCAGGTAGAAACCTCCACCAACCAGCAGACGTTCAGGGAAGAAGACAATATGTTGTGATACTTATCTGAAAATTATCAAATAACCTGCACCAGAGGAAATTTAGATATTTATGAGAACAAGTTGAACCGGTTTCTACTGCTTATCCTGTAACTACCATCTAAGTAGCAGCCAGACAGTTACCAGAAGGTAACATTTCCTTATCCGTGCAGCACCTAGAAGAACCTGCAGACCAAACAGGTCCGAGCTGAAAACATGACAGGCAGGCAAGAAGTTGAGAGCCGTCTTCATCAGACACTCTACCGTCTGCTTTCTACATGTTTCTGAGCTCAGACATGTTGGACATGTTAATACTTGTCCACCTGTACATTATCTTTCATCCCAAGAAACAATACCCTGCATAGCAAACACAAGACAATAAACTGAACAGCAGCTGAAAAATGTTTATCTTATCTGCCTCTCTGACGTAATCATGACTAAGAACAACTTCTTCCCCCCACAGCTTCCCTCCACATGCAGACAAACTAAAACATAACATTGAATCTGGACACGCTCCAAAGCTCTCAGTCCAACCATGGGCACGGTTCACCCCCTGATGGGTCCCAGACCCCGAAGAAACTTTAATGAAATAAGACAGAGAATCATCTCAATGCTGTTAGAGTTAATGGTTTGACACATTAAAAAGTTTGTCTGATTGTATCCCAGCACTTTTCAGACTGATCAGACTGACCAGAAGCATTCTGCGTTTGGTTATTAAGTGACCACCAGAGTTTCAGTGGTCATAGTAAACCACTGAAGGCGCCTGGTCAGACGTAGAGAATAATTAGCTCAGGAGCAGAAAAATGGAGGCGAGGGAGGGATTATATCATCACAAAAACATCGGAGGAAGTTCCAGTAACTATTAAACTGGAACTTCCTGAAAATACTGACGGCACGTCTGATACATTTGTGTTTCGGTTGTGTAATCAGGGGAATGCAGATCTATCTGGGTAGATGATTTATGTGTACATCTATAACAAAGATTAAAGGGCTTCCTCAATCCCGTTCAGATAAGGATAAAAAATCCCAAAGGAAACATACATGCTGTTGTAACTCATATCATTCAAGTATCTTCAAAAGGTTGGGAAAGAAGGATTTCCAGTAGCAGTCAGAAAGGCCTCTGACTGAAGACTGCAGCCATATGACAGTCTCATGACTGTCATGACATGCTAACAGCTAACCTCTGGAAGTGTGAGTCAGAGGTTCACACTTCCAGAAGATTTAAACTCACCACCCTCGCCTCATAAACATCCTGCTGCAGTATAAAGAGATCATATAAAAAATATATCAGAGAAAAAAATCTCCATAAATTCTCTCTGTGATTATGTACACACACACACAGTTACTGAGGTGTGGATCCATGTGGCATAATCACCCGGCCGGCCTGAACAAGACGCTGAAATCTGATCATTCAGTGTTGATGTTGATGCCAGGGCTGAACAAACTGAACAAACCCCTGTGACATTATGTCTTATTTTATTGTGCTTTTTTTGTATATTAAAATATTGGCAGCTTGTATACTTGTAACATTATAGTGGTGGATTAAATTGTTGTTAAACTTGTTTTTTACTCTTGTCACTCGCATAATTTAAACATAAACTCCAGACTGAATAGAAAAATTTGTTTGTGAGTAAAAAATTGTTTCTGAATCAAATCGTGACCCTAAAAATCAGAACTGAATCACTAGACATCACTAGAAGGGAAAATCTATTCACATTCTCTTTTTTTATATTCTACAACCCAGGTTTGTTGATGAACAGTGACTCTGTGTTCCTATGGGAACCGGGTTCTGACCTCGCTCAGCAGAGCCCAGACGTCTGAGTCGGAGTGAACCACCAGGCGCAGAGCTGAGATGGGCTGCAGAACTTCAGCGATTTCTCCTTTAGCCACTCCGTTGTAAAATTCACCTGCAACAAACAGCTGGTCACCTGCTGCTGTCACAATCACAGTATAAATATATTCACATATGCAAATAAAGAAATAATTCAGTTCCTTTTCTATATAAGAAAAACATCTTATTATGCAATAGTAGCCTTCCTTTAGTATACGCTTGATCATTTTCAAATTATGCAATTGGTTAATTTTTGCATTAACCAATTATTAATTAGAAAGCAGAAAGTTAATAGGAGATTTATTTACAGGATCTTTGAGTCTAATTACTCCAGTTAATTAATAAATGACTAAATTTGTTGACAATGACTTTAATAATGGCTTAATCATAACTAATTGTTTCAGTCCTAGACTCTAGCAGGGTTTAGCTTTTCGTTTTCACAAATTGTTAATATCACTGCTCTTTGTATAGCCTGCAGCCATTTAGGCAGTTTGGCTGTTTCCATGCCGATACTGACCCTTTGCTTCTTTTTGGAGATGATTAATAACTTCTGATCAACAGCACCTCTAGCTGGTCTGGAACGTATTTGGTGTAAATGTTGCTTTTATCCTCAAACTTCCACTTCCTGTCAGCATATTCTTTTGGAACAGGAAACAATATCCGTGGAGCAGACCTGACATCAGAAAGATCCGAATCCATCAGGTATTGCTGTTGACAAGCTGCTCACAACATGTACAAAGTATTCCCACAGATTTCCTTCTGCCATGGAGAAGAACCTCCATGGCAGGTGATCTAACGCATGATGAGTTATCAGTTATTAGGCTTTATAACTGATAACTCTTCTGTGGAGGTTCATTAGAGATTCAAGTTTATGTTTTATAGAGGGTCAGGCAAACGTGATGGCACCTATTTCATAAAGCCAGGCTGTTTATGGTCTGCTGCACACCACAGAATATGACTGGAGGGAGTGTGTGCTCAGTAAATACCATACTCAGAGTCAGAGGCAATGGCTCCTTTTAGTTCAGTCTGCAGGCTGGAATCTGTCTGCTCCCAACACCCGGAGACAAACCAGCTTATTAAGGCTAATTCTGCCTTTCTTCCATACCTTAGCTTGCAGTGGTGCCGAGTAAGATCCACCTGACACATTAAAGCCACCATGTGATGGATTCAACATGTCATTTACTCACCAATAACAATGAAGCTGCTGCTGTCAGACTGCTTGTATTTAGATGGCGAGCCAGCCAGGAGCTTCTCTGCAACCGTTATCTACGAGACACAAACACAGAGGAGTCAGAGGCTGGAGAACAGAGAGATGCGTAATAACCATGTTTTACCCCAGCACAGAGCGGGAGGCCATTTAAGACTCCTTCACCAGACATTAGATATGACTTTTGACATGATTGCTTATTGCTAGGGTTTGAAAAGAAGGGTGCAACCTGCAAACCCAGGAATATGAATGAGGTGGAGGTCAGAGCTCATCAGCTGGTGTCCGTTCTGGCTGAATAGTGGCAGTCCCAGCCAGTTTGGTGCCCTGGGCGACACATCCTGAACATTTTATGTAGCAAATTTGTGTTCACCTTTTAGAATCTGTTTGATTAAACAATGAATCATCTCATGGACTAATGACCAGTCCTGGAACTGGTTGCATAACGAAACCACTTCAGGATCAGAAAGCTGGATGCGTACCAATAAATCGACCCAAATTTGCTTAATTGTGGGAGATTGGCCAACACTTGCATGTGAAACTGGTCTTATCTAATAGTGTGACGTTAGCCACTATACCATTTTGATCTTCACTGAGAGGGGACTGACTGACATAGCCACCCACCAGGTCATGTCTACACATGTGCCCTTAACAACAGTCACCTCACTGTGGCTAACGTAGAAAATTTCCGTTCAGCCAAAACATTGGTTTTGATCAAAATTACAATCAGGCAGGTCAGGCTAAGTAAAGATTGGCATCGGTCAGAAAACTGCAATCGGTGCACCTGTAATCACCATGGTAACTCATTCTACTCCTGGACAGCTTTCAGTTTACAGATCAAACCTAAGAAAGGATGTCCTGATAAATGGTTAAGGACATGTTGTTTTTGTTAGATATTGGAAGATCCCATCGTTCACTCAACTAAAATTGTTTTATCTGAGCCTGATTTGAGTAAGTGCTTTATAGAACAATTTAAATATTGAGCATTGATTGTTAAACTGATCTCAATGAGCTAACATGGTAAGAAATGTAGTGTAATATTTAACTATCTGTGATCCACTTACACGATGAGCCTGGAGGACCAGTTTGACGTACACGCAAGCTGGTTTCTGTAAGCCAAAAAAGGTTACCCTTGATCTTGGGTGACAATTCTCCAGTCAAGTTTTAAACTTTGTCTGTTTCAGGTGATTGAAGCTAACTTCCTCATGCTTCGGATCTAGGTTTGGCTTTTCCATCCTCCTGTGGTGCGGGAAAGGCTGTGCACTCTGCATCAGCCAGAGAGGATTAGGAGCGTGACCTACCTCTCCGGATGATCTCTGGTGTCCAGGTGACACTTCCTGAACCCTGTGATTTTCCTGAGGAGACCTCTGCTTGTTGTCCGCTTCTCTCCCAGTCTCTGTCTCTCGTTTCCAGGTAGTAGCCTGACTCTGAGATCAATCTTCCACTTGCAGCTCCAAGCCTCACCTGCCTGCCCGCTCCAGCCTGAGTTCATTCCTGTCGGAGACACTCACCTCAGAACTCACTTGGACCCATCCTGCACCTTCCCCCCTCCTGTTGAGAAGCCTCTGCGAAGACGTAAGCAAACCCACCTGCTGTCCTCCCCTGACAATCAGTCTTCCTCTGGCCAAATCACTGACCCCCTCTCTCCGCTTCCAGAACCCGATCCAAAAGAACCACCTGCAAGACACTGATTATTGTGTTGCTATAATAAACGTCTTAACTTACTGTTGCTTCCCGTGTTTGATTCTGCATGTGGGTCAGAAGCCTACCCTCGAACATGACAGAATCATCCGGCCAATAGTCTGACCCAGCAGGATCTCGTCCGGATCCGTTAGCGGTCTTAGCCAGGCACGACGATCTCCTAACCTCTCTCGCTAACCAGCAGACTCATTCAAGTCAACGACTAGATCGTTTGGCCGAGCTATTTCAGGAAATTGATCGCAAACTTTCCGCCCTGGGTCCACCTCCTCGCCCAGCCGGCATAGCCGACGGCGCCGCCCCAGTGGACGGCGCTGCGGCAGCCCCAGTGCTAGATCCATCTCCTCCCCGTTTTAGAGACGCCGTCTCTCCCACGCCAGAACCATTTTCTGGTGAGATTGGCAGATGTGGGGGCTTCCTGCTCCAGTGTTCGTTAGTCTTCTCTCGTTCACCCCAATCGTTTCCTGATGGCCCCTCCCGCATCTCCTACATTGTTGGATTACTTCAAGGAAGAGCGTTAAGGTGGGCTGAAGCCAGATACACACAACGGACACTTTTGCAGGGTACCTTCACTGATTTCATTTCCGACTTTAAACAGACTTTTGGATATACAGAGTCTGGTTCTGAGATCACAAAGAAGTTATGGAGTCTTAAACAAGGAAGCCAATCAGTAGCTGACTTCGCTATTGATTTTCGCACGATAGCGGCCTCTTCTGGCTGGAATGATGAGGCTCTAAAGGGTGCTTTTCTCCAAGCTTTAAACGAGCCTTTAAAGGATGAATTGGCCTATCGTGATGAGCCCGAGACATTGGAGATTCTGATTTCTCAGGCTATTAGGATTGACAACAGGGTCCGAGAACGGGCCCGTTCTAAGAGACAGCTCCTCCCTGTTCCTACACCAATTTTTCCTCCCATGCCATCCTCTTCTGACCATAGGTTAGCACCAGCCACTGAAGAACCCATGCAAATTGGTCGAGCCAGGTTATCACCTGAGGAACGGCAGCATCGTATGAGGACTGGAGCTTGCCTATATTGTGGTCAGCTGGGTCATTTTGTGGCAGCCTGTCCCCTGCAGTCAAAAGGGAGAGCCCGCCGGTAGGCTCGGGAGTACTGGTGGGCGGAGTTAAGAATTTTGATTCCCGTGTTACACTCTCCTGTGCGCTTGTTGATGATCAGACTCGTTTCCAGACCTTCGCCCTGATCGACTCGGGGTGTGAACAGAATCTCCTTGACGAGACCCTGGTAAACCAGCTTCAAATTCCTGTTTTTCCCCTTCCGGCTCCAATACAGGTGTCGGCTCTTGATGGAAATCCTTTGCCTAGGATCACGCATAAGACCAAACCCATTAATCTTTTGGTTTCTGGTAACCATTGGGAGTCTCTTACCTTTTTTGTGTTTCCTTCTCCTCAGACTCCAGTAGTCCTCGGCTTCCCTTGGTTGTCTCTGCATAACCCTCATATCAACTGGCGAGAGAATAGGGTGGAGTCCTGGAGCTCTAGGTGTCTCGCTACCTGCCTTCAGTCTGCGTTGGGTTCCTCACGGGCACCAGATCCTGAGGATCAGGTTAGCCCTTCTGCTCTCTCAAATGTCCCCTCTGAATATCACGACCTGCACAGGGTTTTCAGTAAATCTCGAGCCTTATCATTACCACCACACAGACCCTACGACTGTGCCATCGACCTCCTGCCTGGCGCTCCACTTCCCTCTAGCCGCCTTTACAACATATCTGGACCTGAGAGAGAGAGCATGGAGAAATATGTTAATGAATCCCTAGCTGCAGGGATTATTCGCAAGTCATCATCTCCTATAGGTGCTGGGTTTTTCTTCGTAGGCAAGAAGGATGGAACACTGCGCCCTTGCATTGATTACCGAGGCCTCAATCAAATCACAATCAAAAACAAGTACCCTTTGCCACTCCTCACTGCAGCTTTTGAGCCCATTCAGCGGGCCGCCATTTTCACTCAACTGTGATTTTAGGAATGCTTATCACCTCATCAGGATAAGGGAGGGGGATGAGTGGAAGACAGCGTTCAAGACCCCCCTAGGGCATTTTGAATATTTGGTGATGCCTTTTGGACTCATGAACGCACCAGCTGTTTTCCAGGCTCTTGTTAATGATGTCCTTAGAGACTACCTGAACCACTTTGTATTTGTCTATCTCGATGACATACTCATCTTTTCCAGATCCCTTGAAGAGCACAGAAGGCATGTCCGGTTGGTCCTGCAGCGCCTGTTGGAGAACCAGTTATACATCAAAGCAGAGAAATGCGAGTTTCACGCCACCTCCCTCACCTTCCTTGGATTTGTCCTCCAGAGCGGGCAGGTGAAGGCAGACCCAGAAAAGATTCAAGCTGTGCTTGACTGGCCCACTCCATCGTCCCGTAAGCAATTGCAACGTTTTTTGGGTTTTGCCAATTTTTACCGCCGTTTCATAAGGAATTATAGTCTGACTGCCTTACCACTTACCAGTCTGACATCTGACAAGAAACCATTTGTCTGGTCCTGTGAGGCTGACAGGGCCTTTAATGAACTGAAGAGGAGGTTTTCAACTGCTCCCATCCTTATTCAGCCAGATCCCTCCAGGCAATTCATTCTGGAGGTGGACGCCTCAGATTCTGGTGTTGGCGCTGTCCTTTCTCAAAAATCCCCCCCAGACAACAAGCTCCATCCTTGTGCTTTTTTCCCGTCGTTGTCTCAAGCAGAGAAGAATTATGATGTGGGACAGGACTCTTAGCTATCAAGTTAGCTTTGGAGGAGTGGCGCATTGGCTAGAGGGCGCCGAGCATCCCTTCCTTGTCTGGACTGACCACAAGAATCTGGCCTACCTGCGTGAGGCTAAACGCCTCAACCCCAGACAGTCACGTTGGTCACTCTTTTCTCTCGGTTCAACTTCATCATTTCATACAGACCTGGCTCTAAGAATACCAAACCTGATGCTCTCTCTAGACAGTTCTCCCTGACCATGAGGATAGAGTGGGTAACATTATCCTCGGTCTTGTGTTGTTGGGGCCCTCTGTTGGGACATCCAAAGGGAGATTCAAGAAGCCCTAAGACGAGAACCAGACCCAGGGTCTGGACCTCCCAACAGAACCTATGTTCCTTCTGCAGTCAGATCTAAACTGCTCCATTGGGCCCATACTGCTAGATTCTCCTGTCACCCAGGAGTAAGTCGCATGCTTGCTCTTGTCCGTCGTTCCTTTTGGTGGCCCAGCCTTTATGCCGATGTTAAAGGTTATGTACTGGCTTGTCCCATTTGTGCCAGAAGTAAGGCCCGCAACCAACCCCCTAGTGGGCTGCTCCAGCCTCTCGCTATCCCAGGTCGTCCCTGGTCTCACATAGCTCTCGACTTTGTTACCGGTTTACCATTTTCCAAGGGTTTCACCACTATTCTGACCATAATCGACCGTTTTTCAAAGGCTTGTCACCTCATCCCGTTACGGAAACTCCCCTCCTCACAAGAGACTGCTCAGCTCCTCATTAAACATGTCTTTCGCCTTCATGGAACACCTCTTGAAGTCTTGTCTGACCGGGGTCCCCAGTTTATTTCAAGTTCTGGAAGGAGTTTGGGAAGGCATTGGGGGCCAAGGTAGCGCTCAGTTCTGGTTTTCACCCTCAAACTAATGGCCAGACTGAGCGGCTGAATCAGGAACTGGAGGCTTCTCTCCGATGTATTTGCACCTCTAACCCCGCCTCTTGGAGTTCACAGCTTCCCTGGGTTGAATATGCCCATAACTGTCATATCTCTTCAGCTACTGGGTTGTCACCTTTCGAATCTTCCCTTGGTTACCAGCCACCATTATTCCCTTCGCAGGAACAAGACATCTCGGTCAGCTCCGTCCAGCACCATCTCCGTAGATGCAGGCGCTTCTGGGACCAGACAATTGCTGCCCTTAACCGCTCTCATGCTCAGAATCGGCGTGTAGCTGACAGAAAGAGGGTTCCTGCACCTCCATACAAGCCGGGTCAAAAGGTATGGCTCTCCACCAAGGACATTACACTGAAATCTTTCAATAAAAAGCTGTCTCCCAGGTTCATTGGACCCTACGAGATATCCTCAGTCCTCAGCCCTGCTGCAGTACGTCTCAAGCTCCCAGACAGTTTACACATCCACCCAGTTTTCCACGTCTCTTTGATTAAGCCAGTTGTCTCAAGTCCTTTGTGCCCTCCTTCCAAACCCCCTCCACCCGCCCGGGACATTGATGGGGGCCCCACGTACACGGTCCGCCGTATTGTGGGTATTCGCCGTCGGGGCAGGGGTTTCCAGTACCTGGTGGACTGGAAGGGTTATGGACCTGAGGAACGGTCCTGGGTTCCCCGTTCTTTTATATTGGATCCACAGTTGCTAAGAGATTTTGAGGCTTCTCGTCCGTCCTGCTCCTCTTGGCCGCCGGGTGGCGGCCGTTGAGGGGGGGGTATTGTCAGGATTGGTCTTGGCCGCCGGGTGGCGGCCGTTGAGGGGGGGGTATTGTCAGGACTGGGTTTTTTTGTTTCCTGCTGGGAGTGGCCTGGAGCAGAGCTGTGCACCTGCGGCTCGTTGGGGTCATCAGCCAGAGAGGATTTAAGGAGCGGCTCGACCTGACCTCTCCGCCGGATGATTACTCTGTGACGGTAGTCTCCAGCCCGTTAGACACTCTCTCCTGTGAACACTGTGATTTTCCTGAGGAGACCTCTGCTTGTTGTCCGCTTCTCTCATCCAGTCTCTGTCTCTCGTTTCCAGGTAGTAGCCTGACTCTGAGATCAATCTTCCACTTGCAGCTCCAAGCCTCACCTGCCTGCCGAGCCTGTTCATTCCTGTTGAGAAGCCTCTGCGAAGACGTAAGCAACCCACCTGCTGTCCTCCCCTGACAATCAGTCTTCCTCTGGCCAAATCACTGACCCCCTCTCTCCGCTTCCAGAACCCGATCCAAAAGAACCACCTGCAAGACACTGATTATTGTGTTGCTATAATAAACGTCTTAACTTACTGTTGCTTCCCGTGTTTGATTCTGCATGTGGGTCAGAAGCCTACCCTCGAACATGACACATGCAGACAGACTGAATCCTCCGTCAGGCTAATAACGCCTCTGTCTTCTCCATCATCACCTCCAGGTCATTTTTTTCTTCTGAGGAAAATTCTCATCATTTCCATTGTTTTCAGCAACTTCAATCAGAAGACGCTTCACTAAATCACTTTCCTTTCCTTTTTTGTTGTTGTTGATTTAGCCAATTTACCTTTGCCTAAACATGTTTTGTCACTTTTTAAAAAATACCCAATTTCTAGAATTATTTCAATATTCTGATGTAATAAATGTAAAGAACTTAGTTTTCCTTGCCAGCTGTTCCTGCCGTGCGGCAGTTCCCTTTGGCTGCAGTGCAACCTGAAGCCTGGGGACTAGACTTATCTCCTGTATTGTGGTTTCCCTCTTATCTTCCACTCAGGGATCCAGTGTCTGTCTAACTTTACTCAAAGGTCAGCTGTCACATAAACACTTTTCCCTTTTAGCGTGCCTCAAGTGTGGCTGAACACACACACACACAGTGCAGTGGGTGGTGCAGTGATAACAGATAGCTTGTTCTGGTGGGTGTTTCCTGTTACATTGCCACTCTTTCCTAAGGCATCAACACCTGCACTGAAAACCAAGCCTCTGGGGCCGTCAGCAGGTAGAGAAACCAGAGAACACACACACACACACACACCCCAACAAACACACACATAGGTTACTCACATTGCTGGGGAGCACTTCCACTGTGGTGTTGTGGAATTTATCCCCCACTGCCTCGCTGTTTCCACTGCGAAACACATACCTACAGGAAAAACACACATTTTATTGACTAATAACTGAGTAATAGTGGTGTACAAGATTACCATAATGTCTAATTGAGTTTATTGCAGGGTATGTAATTAATAAATTGCAATTAATCACATTTTTCCAAAAACTATAACAACAAAATGAACAACATTTTCATTCAAGGACCCTTTTTGCTGATAAATTATTGAGTAATCAGACATTTCAGCTCAACAACAAAGATATTCGTTGTTTTTATTCTGCTAGCTAGCTTATTCCACCATCAGATTGGTGCAAAGTTATTCTATCCATTCCAGAGTTTCAGGAACTCCTGATCATTCATGGGACGTCTTTAGAAATATGGACTGTAGACGCTGACGTTAGTGTCTGTGCTGCTGCTACATGTTTAGCATTCAGAGGACATTCCAGGCTTGAATATATATGCTGATAAGCTAACTCCTTTTAGCACAACAATAATCTCTTCCAGCATTTCATCAGATTGTTTTTTGAAGCAGAAATTAACCCCTTGTGGTCCAAGAGAAGCGACTTTGTCATCTATTGATGGATGCATCAGATCATGGATTAATCAGAAGCATGAAAGTAGTTTTATTCTTGTTTGTGGCCTTAGACAGCAGTTTTGTGTTCCTCCTGCTGCATATGACCCTCTGCATCCATAAGCCTCAGAGTGACAAACTTGAATTTTTTTCTCCACAGAATGCACCTAGCGAGCCAGTGGCAAAAACTATTTACACCCTTGATAGATACCAAACAAAAAGCTAGCTAGCAAGTGTCTGTTAGAGGTTGGCTAGCCGTAGCCTCAACTGCCTCATGGCGTCTGCATGTGATTCAAAGTTCTGCCTGACAGAAAGGTTCTGCGAAACAAGGAAAACAGAAAAAAACCCCACAAGATTAAATAGTCCTGTCATGACAAAATTTAAAAGATGATATTAATGCATCTAAGGCTAACATACAGATTCTTTTTTTTTTTTTTTTTTTTTACAAATTTAAGACACTCTAAGGCTTTACTTTTAGATCCATGAAGACTTTTTTAGGATGTGCAAAGACCCTGAATACCAAATAAATGCAATGTGTAATTTTATGTTTAAACCGTACAAATAACTACGAATGGTATTAATTTATATGTATGATGAATCAGACTGGGATTCTTAACTGGCAAATGTTTTTTCAATGACTCAGGTCAGTTTGTTGGAGATAAAACAAATACTTATCCTCAATATGCTCAGTTATGATACAAATAAAGTACAAGAAGTAAACAAACCCTCCAACAGTCGATTTAATATTACACTTTTTTAGTTGAATCTTAAACCAACTGTCCAGTAAACACAGTCAGTTTACTGAGAACTCACTAAACTGACTGTTCAGTCAGTTCAGAAGCTTTAAATTCTGCTTCCAAGACTGGCTCAAAGTACAGAAAGTATTATCTGCTCACACTTCCCCAACTGTAGTATATCGGCAGGCTGTTCATCAGCTCCCCATCAGGCTGATCAAAAAGTTAAAACACGACTGACCCAGCTATGCGGATGGGCTGAGGGAAGCTGAAGAGGATGTAGTCGCCCTGGACCGGTGTCAAAGCCCACATGAAGTCACTTCCTTTGTAAAGGCGGTCCAGGCTGTGCTGCTGGTAGTGTTTCATGCTGCTGTTCACCACAGCATCTGGGTTACTGTGAGCCTGAAACAAAGCCTGCTTCCCAAAGTCCTTATCCTGCAGCGGAGGAGAGACAAGAGGAAATAAGATGAAAAGTGGTATCAGATGAGGAGAGCAGCATTTCCATCGCCATGCACAGTGTGAACTATAGCAGGTCAGATGGATGGTTGTTTCTTCCTGCTCCCTTTTCGAACACCTGGAGTTCTGCTCTGTAAAACATTTTGTGGAAAATTTATTTATTCTTACTTTCTTTTTTTGAAACTGTGTGGCAGCAGAGATCCTTTCTCTTTCCCATATTGCTTGAAACCTGTGGCCTGCTTAATAATGTGGAACATCCTTCTTAAGTAGATTTACTTTAATTGAGCTCACCTGATAAACTAATCAACCAGGTCTCTGATATTAATTATAGTGATTCAAAGAGCCCTGAGACACAATATCGACTATGAATTTAATAGCAAAACAAAAGATGTAATCTTTATGACACTTTAATCCAATTTGCATAATAATTTGGAACATGATGTTAAGTCTTTTGGAGTTGCATCAAGCGGCAGCCCTGCCCCAGCTTAAGTCCTGCCTAGGGACCACTCTCCCCCCAACCCCTGGATAACATAAACTACAACAAAAAATCATAAAAAGATAAAAGAGACAACGAGCTGAGTCACAGCTGACCTTGTATAAACAGTCTGTGTTCTTTCTGGCAGAGTCATCCTCTAAATGACTGAATATGAGCAAAACTTCCTCCACTCAAACATTTGCTCTCTTTGAGGCTTCAGTTCTCTGTCAGGACTTTCATTTATCATTCAGAAAATGGTTTTCTGATCAACAGAAAAAAATAAGTATGACTTGAGGCGTTTTACATTTTTGTGATTCTTTCTCTCCATGGAGTCATTTAAATGTAATCTGCTGCTTTTACTAACTGTGGCACTCTGACATTAGCGCCACACAGATGGCATTCACTGTGACAGAGGTCACTCATATTGAAGGAGGTCAGAGGTCAGAAGTGCACTCACCTTCAGACGCTGTAGTTTCCCAGGCAAAGAGGAATGAAGACCAACATGCTGGAAGAGCGAGGGCTTATACCTCCTCTTCAGCGTTGCCTTCTGAAGATCACAGTGTTTCTGCAAATGAAAGCCACTGATGATTAGTGAGAGCAGAGGTCACGTATTGGAACACCCATCATTGTCGTTATTATGCTGAAGATGAAATTAAAAGCCTCCAAAAGGCTGAATAAACACATCGACTCAGAAGTGCTACTTCCTGTCAGACAGGAAGTCTGTGATCAGTCGGGATCAGTGGGGTCTGAAACGATTGTAATTGGAGATGGGGACAGAAGAGGCTAACAAACAGCTAGCCAACCACATGCAGCTACTCTCTCTCCTTTGCGCCTTGCTGAGACCAGTCAAAATAAAGTATTTTATTTTTAAGTTGAACGGAGGTATCAACTTTTACCTCCGTTTGACTTCTTTCCAGCAAAGATACCAAGTGGTGCAGTCATTTCTAATGCACTTACTTGAACTGAACCACGAACACTAGCACAGCTAAACCACAAGGGTCAATCACCTCATAACTCATTGTCCAGGTCTTAGCAGCCTGCACTAGCAATTCACCTGTTTGTACTTGGAGCATGTGGTGGGGTGAGCTGTCAATGAAGAAAACCTGGAGTAGTTTTATGGTATGAGTATTCTATCCCTTAAGCAGAATGGATCCTTCAACAAAGCATTAGAAATGTGGCTGGGAACACATTGCTTCAGGGTAGAACACAGACCAGCTGGACTAAATAAGAGACTCAGGGTTTACACCTGAGAGGGGGTTTGTCTGCAGAAGCCAAGAAGAAAGACGCTGCCATGTGCCTCGAAAGTTTTCCTGAAGAAGTTACATTTTCTGGCTTTAAGAGGAAGTTTTGTGATTCAGCTATACTGAGAACGAGGACAAGGATTTCTCTGGAATTGCTGGAACCACCAGACTTGCTGACTGGAGTGTCTTAGGCCTGGCGGAGAATATGGTAACATGGTAACATCCTGTTCTCTTCTTTCAGTTTACATCAAGGATGAGATATTTTGGGCTCAGTGTTATTCCTAAGGACTAGGGAGTCAACTTTAAATCACCAAACCTTGCAGGAAGATTTACATCAGGGAGCCTCTGTCTCCTATAAGGCCTGTTGCATGTGGTGACTATGATCTGGTCTTTGTCCCCACTCACACATGCTGCTTCTTTTTCCAGGGTTTGTCATTGTTGGGACTCACCCTGCCGTGTGATGGTACACAGCACTCCCTATCAACCAGCCTCTGTGTATTTCTCCAGGCTGCAGTCCTAAACACATCCCCGTTAGAGTACGCCTGCAGGTCCTCCACAGCCTCACTGCTGCTATGTCCTCACAACAAGTTTTGGGAGATCGATAGGGAGATATTGATCTTACCCATCAATCTTCTGTTTCTCCACAAAGGTCTGAAAATCAGCCACTGTTTCCTCCTGACAGACCTGCCCACCAGGGTACATGCTCCATTCACAGCAGTCCACCCACTGTAGCCGACTTAGTGACTTTGATGCTATATTTAGCAATTTCTCAGACCAAAAACAAAAAAATAAATAAATCGGTAATCAGCATGCCAGGCATTTTATAAACAGGTGGTTGGCCAGAAATGTGCACTCTGCACCAGTTCAGCACAGTGAAACACATCAGCAGCTTCACAAGCATGGTCAAACTGTAGAAACTATTTTATACTCACAAACAGCTAATAATATAGAAACTGAAACTGACAAAACAACAGCTTGACTACTTTGGTCAAACATGCAAAAATAAACTATAACAAACCAAATGGTTCAGAAAGTGAAATTAGGAATTAGAGATATAATGTCAAATAAATAATAGAACATGAAATCACTGGCACAAGGCATAGAACTAGACGGAATAAATCCACCCTTGTGTTGCTGATGTGGAATATTTTTTCCACATCAGGACCACTATAGATATTAATATCTGATTAGTGCCTCTCTAATAATCATGTATTATATGAAATAATTCTCAGCAGACTGATGGGACATTAGTGGTTCAACAAAGTGAAAATAAACAGAGTATGACTAAAGTATTAAAGCTGTTGGGGTCCGCTTGGAATCAACAGACTTACATTATCTTTCTCCGGGTTGCAAACCTTCACCCACAGAATGTGATCCAGCAACCAGTCGATAGGCTTGTCTTTGTGGAACATGAGGAAGAACTCGGCTATCATCGGGAGGTCTCTGGTCTTAAACATCTTACCTGGAAAAAACAAAACGGAAAACGCTAGATCCAAGCCTCTGAGTTGGTTTCCCACTGCGACGCTGTGGAAAGACAAACACACCTATGAAGCCAAGCTGGGAGAATTCCAGGTAGAGCCATTCGTTAGAAGACGCCAGCGTGGCGAATGCCTTCATGTCGCTATAGTAACCGTTCTTTGCAAAGACGTCGTCTTCCAGCTAGAAAACACACAGAGACAGTTAGAGACTCACTTCCAGACGCTTCTGTAGAGAAATGTAACTAGTGCTGGAATAGAACACAGTGTCGCATTTACTGACGGGTCGAAGAAACGCCGAGGGAAACATCACGCCACATTTGGAGTTCTAAAAGTCCATAAGCTTAAGAAAATATTGACCGTCACTTCTTCAACAAGATCACAATAGTTTTTCATCCTTCTGGGGTCAGAGGTCAGTGTGACAGGCCTGTCAGGTAATTAATTGTTTAAGCTGCTTAATGTTAGTCATTCAGAGCCACATTTGTTTGCTTTCTGGTTTTCTTTGGCCATTTTTTTCAGAGTAAATATTTGTGAAGCATCATTTTGTGTCATTTCTTTTGTCATAACCCCAGAGCCAGGCTGCGACATCAACACACACCCTAATTTCAAATATTGATCGGCATAAGACAGGAACTATTAACGTTTTTTCCTGTTTTTTTCTTGTTTTTGTCAAACGTTTTAAAGCTCTGCTGACGTACTACAACTGAAACATGCAGATTATTAGGAAGAAACATTGTTGGACTACAATATTAAATCTATAGACCCATTTAGTAAATTGGGATATTATGGAAAAGTCCAATTATTTCAGGACCTTTAACACCAAGTGAAATTACATAGTTACACAAATATGTAAGCTTTTATTTCTGTTAATCATGATGATTTCCACTCACAGTTAATAGAAACATGAAGTTTAGAATCAAACCAATAATAAAAAAATATATACAAGGATGTGGCCTTAATTAGAAGTATGTTCAATATCTGCTTAAAGGTTGTCATTTTCAAAAGATACTTTCAATTTGGCAATCAGACCTCATCTGAACTCATTCACATTTATTGAATATGAGGCAAATGTACATTTTTTGTAGAAATTTTGAACAAACTGTAAAGTGTGGCAGTTAGAAAACAAAGAACTGTATACAGATGTGTGACTGTGCGATGTTCTCTCAGACCTGCTGCACCTGGTCCGGTACGTTCAAACGGTCCGATCCTTGGTTTTTTGAAAAAAATAATCTCATGTTTTTCTATACATTTTTTTGCGTTAGGATGAGGTGCAATAAAAACACAAGTCACATGATCAACAATCAGGTGTTACTACTGGCAGAAAAGATGAAGAAGACTTTATTTTTTAAGGACTCATCACATGAACAAACATATTCATCATACTTTAAAATGTATTCCCTAGTTATTGGAAGCACCACAACTGCAAAATTGCATTTTGTCCTACATCAGCATATTAACGAGAAAGTTTTGTGCACATTTGTAATGGAAGCTCAGCTTTTCTGACACCATGCACAGGTGACATAACTCCAGGCATGATGTTCAAAATGTCTCATACATGAAATCTGAAGTTGCTTCATGGTAGAAGTCCAAAATCACCTGAACATAGTATGTTCCCTTGTCCTGAGCGTACAGCATGAGGAAGCTGTAGTCCAAATTCTGCTTAGTTCGCCATCTGCAAAACAAAACAAAACACACGAACATGTCCTGGGTACCTGTGAGATAAGCAACAGGAGGAACACAGCTTTCTAACATTCTTATCAAATAGGAATGTTCATGAAAAGGCAAGCTGCGACAGGCACAGGTAGTGATGTAAGCAGACAGCGAGCCTCCTCATCAGTCTAACCGTGAAGCTGAACGAAGTGACAAAAGAAAAAGCAGAAGAGAAAATTGTCCTTCTGATCAGATAAACAGCAGAGCTACGCAGGAACGGATGAAAGGTTAACAAGATGCCATATAAATGTGACTCAGGTTTTAACATGGCATCTTATGTCGACGTAAAAGGATCAAATCTTTGGACGTCAAAAAGTGAAAATGATTTAGAGTGGATATTTTGTCTGTATTGTTTGGCAGCAAACATTACGGTTGAAAGCTGTCTGTGTGTATGTATTTGTTGGTTAACAGGGGGGAGAAAGAGGAAGATGACGGAGCAAACATTTTACTTTTTAAGACTCTGCAACCAAGTAGTCATTGTGAAACAGATGGCTGAAAGTGTGACACAGAGACAGATTGCTGGTTTTGACTCAGGTTGTGGGCTGCCCAGTGGCGCAGCTGGTAGAGCAAGAAGGTTCTGGGTTCGATTCCCGGCCTTTATGCAGGGAGTTTCCATGTTCTCCCTGTGCATGCGTGGGTTCTCTCCGGGTACTCCGGCTTCCTCCCACAGTCCAAAAGCATGACTGTCAGGTTAATTGGCCTCTCTAAATTGTCCCTAGGTGTGAGTGTGTGTGTGCATGGTTGTTTGTCCTGGGTGTCTCTGTGTTGCTCTGCGACAGACTGGCGACCTGTCCAGGGTGACCCCGCCTCTCGCCCGAAACGTTAGCTGGAGAGACACCAGCAACCCTCCCGACCCCAATAAGGGACAAGGGTGTAGGAAGATGGATGGATGGATGGACTCAGGTTGCTGAATTACAGCCACTTGAGTTTGACTCCCAATAAACATCTATAGCATAACTGTGTTCCCTTTTTTTTTTAAAAAAGAACACCGTATGACGGTATGAAAGCTGTCTGTGTTCAATAAAAATCCACAGTTCACTCAACCACAATCCTGCAAACATTTTACATCTTACCAAGTATTTTTGGTAAGATTTGAATCTGTATATTTGAAATAAGACAACTAAATTACAAGTAACTTGTCAGTAAATACTGGCAGATTATTTCACTTACGACATGGGAAGATGTCTTCTTTGAAGTGAAATAATCTGCCAGTGGAACTATTCCTTCTATTGGAAATTAATATTAAGGAATTATTGACTCAGGTGACTCAGCAGTGTTTCTGTATGTCATCCCACATACAGAAACACTGCTGAGAACGTTGCAGCCTGTAACAGTAATGTTAATGATTACTAGTAAAGATTACCAGTAATCATTAACATGTTAATCATGATTACATTATTTTACTTTAGAAACTTAACACATCAAGTCTTTGAAGCAAAATAAAGCTGAAATAAATAAAAGTTGAATATCTGCAGTTCTTGCTGAGACATTCTGGTGTTCAGGAAGGAGGCACAGTTCACAGATTCAGCTGCACCACAGGGACAAACTTCATTCTATTTCTTTTTTGTAAATATTAAGCGAAACTGTTGAGCTTTAAAAACTATTGGTAAAAACTGACTAAACATAAAACATTCATATTTAACCCTGACCCATTCATGCAGTCGGGACTGGCTAGATTGGTCAGGGTGTAAATACTTTAGAGATACTATCAAGATACTCTGGAGTTGGTGGCGTTACAGCTGAATGATTAATCGTGATTAATTGATTTTTACACTAAAGGATTCCTGTTATTGCATTTCAGGCAATAATATATATATTTATTTAAAAAAGGATTTGAATTACTTGTTTATTTGCATATTTTAATGTATTTCTAACTCTGTATAAAAAGTGGCTAAATGAAAATCTTCAAAATGTGCCAATTTCTGGGATATTCTGCAATTGATTAATCATCCAAACTATGAATGACTAAAACAATCAATGCTTGCAGCCATAATTAGCATGGGATTCAAACATTTTGCTGTAATTTCAGTAATCATGGTTATTCAGACGTGTTGTTTTTTAAATCATGCTCACATCCAGACAGACTCAGTAACTGTTCAGAACCATCTGCAGGGGCTTCAGACGCAGACAGATTTCACCATGACTTAGCTAAACGTTCCTACATCGATTCACATTTGTTTTGTTAGTTTTTTTGTAGCAGGAACGTTTAAGGAGGGAGCATGTTTGTCATGTAGATTTTGATGCATACTTGACTCTGTCCTTGGAGTCTCCAAACGTTTCTTTGAGGGTGTTGAAGTCGGGGTAGTAATGCTGCGACGGGGAGACCACCTCCAGTAAACCGGACTGCACCTCCTTTGGAAAACTGCAGAGATCAAAACAAAACAGGAGTCATATTGTCTTACAGCAGTGCATTACTTTGAATTCAACAGAAATATTTTTGATGCGTTGTATTTTAACTTGCAGAAACAAAATAAATGAACAGTGTGGTGAGCACATGCATTCAGCCCTGGTCACCCAGCAGTGATGTCTTCCCACTGCACCTTCAGACACTGAGTCATGATCCCATCCTCCTGTTGGACTTGAAGAAGGCCTGCAGCTCCAGGTCACAGACAGGTGCAGTTGCAATAATGTGCAGACCAGGGATTGTTATTAACCTGTGTACTTTTCCACTTTTTCCAGCTTCCTTTTGTTTAGTGTTGGACCGGCCCTCTGGTAGCAGCTCAGATTTCCAGAACAGTATCGACTTATGTAACCGTCACTTATCAAATTTATGGCTGGGCTTGTTCTTCATAAACCTGAACTATTAAAACTATCACTAAGATCCCTGTATCAATAAATCATAAAGCTGTGATCTGGTGTATCTCTTGTTCAGAAAGAGTTTTTGCAGTTTTTATGAGTGGGACCATCAGTCTTCTCTAGGCTGCCAGCAGCTCAGAGGAGGATTAGGCCTCTACCAATAGGCAATAAATCAATTAATTACATGATAAATGAAAGAAACTCAATAATTTCCATTTGCGATATTTATTGTTTATCTCTTTTGTCGCTTTCTACCAAAAACTGGATGACCAATGTCTGCAGTCTGGTGCTTGAGAATGTGTTCTTGTCATTACCTTTATATTACTGGAAAATAGTCTCAAAACAACAATGTTACTATTCATCACAATAACTTCTGGGCCAAATGATTTCCAGCAGAATTAGTTCTTAGGAGGAAAGCTGCCAAGTCATTTTAAATCTTTTCCTTGTTTTTCTTTAAACTTCAGTCATATAAAATCAGGAGAATACATTTTCATTTCAGTTCAAATCAGTTCATTTCTGTTATTATTTCTCATCCAAAAATGTTTTGGGAGAAAAAAAAGTTTTCTAATAGAGTGTATTAAATAAATGTTACAAACTGGATTTCTGTAAATTAAGTAATAATCACTGATCAGAGTCAGGACATGTAAATTGAACATTATGTCCTCATTGTGTAAATTCTCCGTCTCTTTCCTGTCCTGATGGAGTCTCTCCTCCTGCTTGTCACTCATTGATCCCAGATTGTCAGAAAACAGATCCAGATGTGAGAACAAGTCCTGCATTTTGATGCTCATGTTGCTCCATAGGTCAGAAAGTTGACCTGATTGGGCCAAACCAATGTGATTTTGTATTCAGCTCATCAAAATGAACCTAAAACAGTTGAAAAACCCCAGACAATCTCTTTGGCTAATGACCAGTGGAATCTTACAGCCTGTCAGATAATTGTCCATGAAAAAACTGCAAGAAAAGATGCTGTTGTTAGCAACAAGTTTCTCTCACTGGAAGAAACTAGAAGCCACTCACTTTTCAGACAAGCTGCTTGCGACGCCCTCAACATACTGTAGATCCGTCTAACAAAGAAACAAAGAAAGAAAAAGCAGGTTGGTGAAGTTAACGTGTGACAGGCATGAATAAAGCGAGGCACTGCTGTGGTGTGAAGAGGCCGCCTCCCTGTGCTGGTCTGACCAGCAGGTATCACAATACCAGCTCATGGACTCTGTTTCTATTTAAATATGTTCTACACTCCACAGCAAACATTCCCCAGTAAACAATGGCTCACACATCAAAACTGGTTTGACATGTTGGGACACGAGGGGGTGTGCATGTCTCTCTGCCAGCTCTGCAACACACCGACAGCTTCTGGAACTACAGGCTGGAAGATTATGAATGAGAAATGTCTCCATGAAGAGCGACACCTTACGTCCCAGAATCACTCTGTCCTCACACAGAATGAAGAGCAAAGGCCAAAAACCTAAAGATGAACTTTGCTCCAGCTGTTTCTAGGTGGTAAAATATGTTTTATGAGAAGCAGGTAGGAGGAAGCATGCTGGGAAATCTCAAAGGTCTGGATACAAACACAAACATGAGCAGAACCATGAATGGTCCCTTAATGTGATGCCACATTAATGAGAGGTTTCTACACTGATCTGCTGCTCCACTGCTGGTCAGCTGGCTGAAAAAAGGTGACTACACTCCACTGTCACGGAAACAAATTCAGATGCTAGGGAATATTTTTAATTGTGAAAAACACTGAGAGTCATAATGTGGACTTTAATGAGGCGCCACAAATCAGTGATAAAATAAATTCTAAATATTTTCCTTTTAATTAAATATTTATTTTTAAAAAGTCCTTATAATATATACATAATTTATCTGACGGTGCACCTGTTCTGTGATGATAATATTAATTGCATTTTTTACTTTTAAATTCATTAACTAAGATTACTACAATTTTAATAATGAATATGTTGGATAATTTTAGCAATTATCCAACATATTATTCCTAAAATAATATGTTATTTAGCAATAATAACCAATTTTAACCATTAGGATTATTAATCTCACACAATTTGTGTCTATTCTGGATATTTTAATTAGGGCTGAAGCAATTAATTGGATTAATCATGATTAATCAAGATTAATCGGTTATTCAAATAATTGTCAACACATTTAGTAATCGATTAATCGTTAAGACTCAAAAAGGACACCTGCTGAAAGAATAACACAGTCAGAGCAGTAATTAAGCCAAAACTGTACAAAATATTATACATTTTACATTAAAGATAAAAAAATGTCTGTAAATGTTTTCCACCCAGAACTTTGTTATTGTATTTTATGTAATAAAATTTGTATTCTTCTATCTAAAAAAGGAGCTAAAGGATTTGTTTATTTGCCTCTTTTAATGGATTTATAATACTGAATAAATAAAAAATCTGCAGAATGTGCCTTTTTTTTATATCTTACTAATTGTCAGATAAAAGTTTGCTGCAGCCCTAGTTTACAACAATGTACTGGAGCCATTGTGGTAGGAAAAACAAGAAAATAATTGGTTTAGCATTCGTTTGAATAAAAAGCTGCGTGTAACCTCGGCAACAAAGACGATGATGAGGAGATCCTGTGTTTCTGAGGAGGTGAGGCCGGACAGCAGGGAGCTGAGGGTGCTGACCAGGTAGCTCTGCTTCTCACGCTTCACCGTGGGAATGCCCAGCACCAATGTCACTGTGGGAGGAGGAGCAGAGGCATGAACACTCCTGATCATTGCCAAATATACGTCACATGATCTGCTCTCACGGAATGTTCAGAAATGCAATTCCAGATCTAGAGACAGACAGAGCAGCCAAACATGTCTCTAGTGAGAGTAGCACTTCTGCAACAGCAACATAAAAGTAAGAAGTATCCATCCAAGAAATGACTCAAGAAAGAGTAAAAATGTATTTGGTAAAAAGTCTATTCACGTAAGGAGTGACTGATGAAATGATCAATTATTTAAACTTTAAAAGTTACATCATCAGATGGACTAAAATATAAAGTTAAGTTTAAATTTTAGTATTTTAAGGATGAAAATAACAAAAAGTCCAAAAGCAACAAAAGAAATAACAAAATCAGGCAAAAGAATTTTTTTCCAAATCAGTTTCTTTCAATAATAATAATAATAATAAAAATGTTTTAAAACTTTAACAAAAACTGCCGGTGTGTGTCTGTGTCTGGTGAAGTTTTGGTTAAAACATGTTTGTTTTTCTTTCAGTGGGCAGAGAATCCAGAAATTTTATTCAAGAAAGAGTAAAAATACTTCATAATAAAATTACTCAAGAAGAAGTAAATTCTCCTAGAAGCACATTTTTTGCTAAATGTTACTCAGGTGAATGTAACATTTACCCAACTCTGTATAATTGTAGTTGGTAACATCCTAAGAACTAGGAATCGGTTCGAAGTGGCTTAAGTTTGGGTCATAAAAAAGTCCTGATACATTTAACTTTACCTGGATTATGTGGTATTGTGTGTGTGCGTGTGCCCGTGCGTGTCTGCTCCGTACCTCCGCTGCGTCCCTTCCCCAGCACCACGTGAGGCACCAGGCTGTTGGGATGCTCTCTCAGGTGGGGCATGTAGAAGTGAATGCTGGCCTGAGGCAGTAGCTGTCTGGTCAGGTCATCCACCGGATGCTTTCCTGTTCCTGCTACACAGAAAGACCAAAAACAAATATTTGAAAATCATTACGATGCCTATCAAGGGTTCAGGGCTCCCTGAACCCCGATTGCGTCTCCAGCCCAGCAGACGTAACATTTGGACTCAGAAACCCTCAACTATAACTTTATAGTTCTGTGGCTGCTGGGAATCATCCCACAATGCATTGCTCAACTCTCCATCTATTGCCAGCAAACATAGACACAATAATTCACTCCAAAATCCTCAATTCTTTTGAATTTTGTTTTATTTTGTGTTCCCACACTTCAAAGTACCAACCCTCCTGGTTACAACTAACCAGACGCTGCAAAGCAACTTTATAATTCCGATCTTTGCTCAACAGAATTTCTGTGGAATTTGACAGAAATTCACATTTGCCTGTACAGCACACAGGGAAGCAAATGTTCATTAGCTGTTTTCTCTAAAGCTGTTTTGGTCAAAGCACCGTTCACTACTCTGCTGAACACACTCCTAACAGCCAGCATGTTAGCAGGAACTAACACTTGCTCAAGGGCATTTTACTGATGTTTAACACTGTGAGGAAACATTAAAATAGAAGTTCTCAGAAAACAATGCATAGCATCAGGAAGTGAGTCAGACCTGACTCTTGTTTTTATCTGGACTCTAGACTACCATGTCATTATTATTGTGAAACGGAGCAGGGTTCCAGTTATTGTAGTTTCCCTGTAAAGTGTAACTGAGTTGGTTATGGTAACTGTTTAACACAAATCTTAGAGAAAACATTGTGAAATTCCAAGAGGATAGATGCTCAAGCTAACAGAGCAAGTGAACATAGATCTGGACTGGAACGGCTCCGAATATTGGAGCGTGAAAATAGAGTTCTAAGGAAGAGCAGAATAACTGCTGAGAAAGAGAAGCCCTGCTCCTGCCTCCCAAACAAATACAACACTTACCCTATGGATACTCACTGAAACTCCATCCATCCAATTTCCTACACCCTTGTCCCTTACTGGGGTTGGGAGGGTTGCTGGTGCCTATCTCCAGCTATCGTTTAGGGCGAGAGGCGGGGTCACCCTGGACAGGTCACCCTGGACAGGTCACCCTGGACAGGTCACCCTGGACAGGTCGCCAGTCTGTCGCAGACTCACTGAAACTATCCATCCATTTTCTATACTTGCTTATCTCCAATAAATTAGCCCTGATTTGCTTCATTTTGGGAGATTAGCAATTAACCGATGCTTACATGTGAAAACAATCTTGTCCACCAATCTTATCTCCTTCTGCATACATCCTTTATTAAAGCTATGTAAGCCAGACTAGATGTAAACCTACAGTAACGCTCCTCTGCTCTCAGAGAACTGGGAATCGAACCGTTTCCTTGTCTCGCTGTTAGACTCCGTCTCGCTCAGGCTCCGTTAGGCCTGCACTCATTTTGTGTTCAACTTTCTGTTCTGGAAGAAACCATCATATAGACAATATATCCCCAATATGCAATCATCAAAATATCAGTGTGTGCAATATTCATATCACAAATGGCTGTCTGGTGTGCAGACAGCCATTTGTTAGTGCGTGTCCATGCTAATGTAGTGTTTAGAATGTCTCACACCAGACACAAAGGATGTTCCATCTAGTTGTCATACAAGGTTTGACTGAACTTTTAAAATGTTGCAAAAATAGAGAAAGGAGAGGAAATGCAAATCAGGGGCGTTCCATCTATTGCTCGGAGACAATCAACCAGGTAACGCTGTTGACGCTGTAATAAACATGATGTAGAGGCAGCAAACTGGAGGAAAATGAAGACATTCGTCCCTTTCAAGTTTGAGGTGTTGACTTAGACATTTCTCAGAGCTTGGTGCCTCTGGTAAGGCACCAAGCGGCCAGTGGATGGGAGAGTTTTCTACGTCAGAGTTGATCCGGTAAACACGTTTCCATCTCCCTGTTAGTGAATGAACTCTTTATGCCAAACTGTAGAAGATAATTCAAATCTTTCTGCTTCCATCAGCGTTTCTAAAGCGATACTTTAATATAAGGATGAAAAAAAAATGTTGATGGAAGCACGAATGAGAGGGACAGAAGAAAATAGGCAACTGGTGTTATTGCAAAATGTTCTAACATTGGGCAGCCCAAACTGCATCCTAGCAATATCTAAGCATTTAATACAGGCACTGGAGTATGACTTTGTGCTGTTAGCAAAGGAACAACTGAGTGTATTTCACACAAACAAAACACATCAGTTCACTGCAGGGAGGTAATCACAAGCAAACCAGGCGTATACCAGGAAGTAACCTGTGACTTGACACAAAGAGCCACTTAGGTTAAATTGTTCACATCATCCTTCATCATCAACTAACCTGTTCTGCTTCTACATGTGTGTTCACTCTAACCAAGAAATCTCTGAAGTTTACAGAAACCTTGGCTGCACTGCAGCAGAACCTGTTGGGTGTGTTTGCTCTTCTACAACCCTTCATTTATCCACTAGAGGCTTACATGTAGAATGTGTTGGGCTGGTCTGGCTGAGTGATCTGCTACCCACCTTCAGAGCTGCTGCTGCTGGACATGTTGTTCCAGAGGTGGCTGACGTTGGCAGCGCGCGTCATGTTCCCCAGCTGCTCCAGGATGATGCTGATGTCCTTGCTGGCCTTTCCTCCCAGCTCTTCTGCCACCGACAGTCTCTTGTACAGCATCTGCAGTTCTGTAGTTGTGGAGATAGGTCTGTACTCTAGTGATTCTGGTAGAAGTTCTCATCTTCACTCAGACAAACCAGCCTGGACGTTCATTAAGAATAATATACAGTGGGGAAAAAAGTATCTAGTCAGTCACCAATTGTGCAAGTTCTCCCACTTAAAAAGATGAGCGAGGCCTGTAATGGACATCATAGGTAGACCTCAACTATGAGAGACAAAAAATTCAGAAAATCCCTTTGTCTGAATTTTAAAGAATTCTAAAGAATAATATAAAAAATTTCTTTTTTATATCAGTCATCAAAATGTGGCTTACCAGACTTATCTAAAGACACAATACATACCGATAACTCTTGGTGGTTAATTATATGATGAAAACAATCAAAAACAATAGAGTGTGGCACAAAGTACAGATGTAAGTGGGATTAGCAGGCAAAGGGGTTCAGGTTAGATCAGGTAAACTACCTGTTTTTATTAAAAACACATTGAAAAACTACATATCTCTGAAAGTATGTTGTGATGGGAACAAGGAACATCGTGGTGGGAATAAGCCAGGAAATGCATTCATAAGTTAACAAAGAGTTCAGGTGGTGCAGTCACAGACAGAGGAGATTTACAGAAGTGACTGTCTTAAAAGCTTCCTGTTACCAGTTTCATGTGTCAGGACATCAGCCCCCCCCAACTGCCACTTTGACATTTTCTAATATTCATGTTCATCAGTTCACTGACAAAAAAATAGAGAAAACTGGTAAGCTTCCATAACTGGGCAGCCAAGCACAACATGATATGAAGGAGAGCTTTACGACACGCATTAAAAGTATAATTACATGCCTAATAATAATTAGGGCTAATAGCTCTGGTGGCTGTGAGAGAAAACAGTTTCGCTTTACTCATTACAACCCGCTGGCTGCCACGCAGAGGAAATATTAAAGTCCGACATGAAGATTCCACTATCAGTTTCACTTGATGTAATTTGCCGTCATACAAACCCGGACAACGTAAAAATTACGTTTTTGTCTTTTTAAAAAAATGACTTTTATCTTTTATTTGAAGATAATTGGACCTACCTCCATCATCCGGAAATGATTTTATCCAAGAAAGTGACAGAAAACACGCGACCACCAACAAACATCCAACTCGTAGGGGGTAAAACCTCATCTCATTTCTCACAGGAGTCCTTCCTCTCGGTCACTGTGCGTCTGCCCGTAACTTCCCATGGATTACAGGTGGACACATACAGGTGAATGCCGCAGGTTAGTGTTAGAGGCTCGTTATTGGCTGTTCACGGCTCTCAGCGGACGACGTCAAAAAGTGCTAAACACACCTATTCATGCGAGCCAGGTGTAGACGAGACTTTGGCGTAAAATGTCAAGTTTTGGCAGAACTGTCTTTACCTGCTAGATAGGGAAGTGTTCGCCGTGGACTAGAGCGACCTCTTGTGGTTGGTTATGCAAAAACGTTCTCAAACATTTGAATGTAGTTTTAAAACAGCAGGAGTTTGATTAAGTGTCTTTATTGTTCAGGCGATGTCTAGGGGACAAAGGGACTTTATTCCGTGGGTGTTGTCAGTCTTGATAGTGATGGCAAGACAACGAAGATCAATTCTCCGATTCACGCGATGCGAATCTTTCTATTTCTCCTTTTTAAAGAAATAGGAAGGAAGAAAGAAAGAAAGAAAGAAAGGAACGAAGGAAGGAGGAAGAAGAGAAGCAGGAATCATTGCATTGAACTGACAAAACCATAGAATTTACACACCGGCTCTGTGTCCTTATATTGTGTAATTCCATTTGCGTTTCCGCCAGGGGATGTAGCTCAGTGGTAGAGCGCATGCTTTGCATGTATGAGGCCCCGGGTTCAATCCCCGGCATCTCCAGCAGGAATTTTTTGATTTCATTTTATTCTTCGCACAGTAAATTATTCGCAGACATTTTATGTCATTAAGTTACTATTGATAGTCCTTTTGGAGAAATGTATGACTTTATCCACTCCAACTCCAAAAAGTAGAACATTGACTGTTTTTTTCAATTGGTCTGATGTAATCTTTTAACAATCATGTCGCTTACAGCGAATGAATACATAACTAACAGAGCTAAACCTCAGTTTATGTGCAATAAATGTATATAATATGTGTCACTAAGTGAGCTGAGTTACAGAAATACACAAGTAGAAAGTTAGTAGAAAGTTGCAAAAAATCTCTGAAACATTTTTTCTCCAAGTTTTTTTTTTTAGCATTTAGCAAAAAAAAATGTTTGGTAATTCTAACTTTCCTAAAACAAGAGATGTTTGGTCAGATTTAACATTGACATAAAATTATATGTGTCTATTTATACTGAATATATATATGAATGTTTAGCTGTTTTTTTTTTCACCTGTTTTATTTTATGGCAAGGCTTTGCTCTGGACACACAATCAGGAGCTATGAGTTGCTTCTCCACATCAAACAGTCAGTTGAGGTGGTTCTACCTAGAACTCATGGAAAGAGGTTTCCATCTCCTCTCTTTCTCACTTTGCGCTGACCCAATGAGCAGAAGAGCTGGAGACGTCACCGGGGAGAGTCTGGGTTTTCCAGAACTTGAAGAGGGCGAAGACAACGGATAAATGGATTGATTAAACAGTTCTGACATGCACATTAATAATCACAGTGCTGTTCCACACTGCTCTTATTGTAGGTCTGAAGCCCTGACCCCGGCTCTCCCTGGCCCAGTTCATCACTGGTGGTTCACCAGCATTTGATCATCAGCCGCAGGGTTACATCATCACAGATCTGTGTAACCGTTACACTGATGGACACTGAGGCAGTACGCTGTGCTCTGACCCCCGAGCAGCTTTATTAGTAAAATCGTCATGTGGTCCTCAGAAGGGATCCATCTCTGGTGAACTTGGGAGAGGGTCATTCAGAGCAACAGACGCAGCACACCGTGTAAAAAAAAGGGGGAATAAAGGAGCATTTTTGTTGCTATGGGAAACAACTAAATGAGTCCTTCACAGTCACAGACACACAGCTCCTTTGATGTACATAATAAGATCCCCCATCCAGCTTCCATCACCCATTAACCCCAAGTCACCTTTGACCCTTCCCAGCAGCTGCATTCAGGAGGAAGTAGTCTGTTGTCACGGTGACAGAGGAAACATTTAATAGACTTTTGACTTTCAAAAAGTTGCATTGTAAAGGACCCAAGCATCCATCCTGATCAGCGTTTTTTTCACTGACATATCTGTTTATGGCAGTGAACAGATGTGTAGAACTGATCCATATCTGTGTAACACACATGTGTGAGGTGCTAATATTTAAAACTTAACAAGCAAATCTAATGCAATCCATCATTTTGCTACAATCAAAGATGCATTAAGCATTTCCACATTTCTCTATAAACTTTATTCATGCAGTCGCTTTCACAAGTCAAAGACAAAGTTCTTTTACAAATGAAACAAGCACAGAAACGTAGATGATTAAAACCTAAAAAGAAATGATAACAGCAAATACAATGGTTCTGGCTGAAACCTTTGCAAGTGAGGAAAATTTTAAAAGTAATAATTTTTTTTTCACGCATTAAGATCAGATCAGAGTTTGATTAACAGATTAATCAAACTCTGATTTTAAGCAAGTGTGGCACACAATAAAAAAAAGTGAAGTGTGGCAGCTGGGACCTTTTAATATAAAAAAAATAATATGTTTCAAAAAATTAAAAGAGGATTGAATAGTTTTTCAAGACTCTGAAAAATCTACGCTGAATCTGTGTCTGAAGGAAACGTGTCAGAAGGAGTCGGGTTTCCTGCTAAACCACCATCCAGCTCCACACACAGATGAGATGGAGCGTAATGATCCCAGTGGGACTCGGCGGGAGTTAATAGGCCAGGGAATCCAACAATGGAAGAAACAGCATTAGCATCGATGTGACCCAATCTGTAGCAACAAAGAAAATACAAACCAGGAAAACCAGGAAAAAAACACTTTTATTACAAAAACACACCCAGTCGAATTGGTTTTCCAGCTTTGCGTTGTTGCATAGATGCATTCATAGAGAGAGCGGTGAATACAGAAGCAGGTCATGGCGCGTTGCCGTCTAACAGTTGGTTCAGTAGATAAACACCAAGAAGCAGCACGAGAGGCCGGAGCAGACAGGAAGGGATGCAGTGACAAATCTGTTCCACTTCATTTTACTTCTGTTTTAATCCTCATGTTAAGAGGATTGGGAGGAAAATGTTGATGGCATCATGAGCGAAGATACATGCAGATGTTGCACACACACTCACTCACAAAGCTTATCTTTTCTGTGTAACACACACTAATCCTCCCTGCTGAGTCCACTGCTTGTTCCTGCGTGCAGGGAAGCATTCTGCCTTCTAACTAATTGTTTCAGTTTTTTTTTATTTCTATTTATTACATTTTTATATTGGTCAAATATGCTCTGATGTTCAGGAAAAGTAAAGAGTGCAAAGTGAGCAATGAAGGGCACGAAGTGAGGCTACATTTGTCACCATGGTTGTGACAGTGGGTGGGTTAGAGGCAACGGGAGCAGTCGGGGTGTGTGCGTCTGTGGGGGGTTCAAGACGAAGCTTTGAGAGAAAGAAAAAGCTAGAGAAGAGAAAGGACCCGTCTGTTCGTCCCGCAGCAGATAAAGAGAGCTGGAAAGGCGGTCAGACGCAGAGAATGAGCAGGAGCAGGAAGGTAAGCAGGAGAAACGATTCTGTGGCTTTCTGCCTCGGTTCAGGCTGGTTGTAGTGACGGGGGGGAGAAGGGAGTGGAGAGGCATCTGGGGGACAGTTTGGAGTCTCTACAAGAACCAAGTTTATGTCTGATGGCAGCATGGAGTGTCTGGAAGAAGTGGGCTGTGTGATGTTGTGAGATTACTGCGGCAGATGGTGACAGTACTGCTGGCGATAGAGACAGAATCACTGTACAGCTGATTTACAGTGGCTGTATATCAAACCGTTTGCATCATTTTATATATCTCCCACATTTTAACCACACACTGAACACGATGTAAAGTAATGCAGGTAGCACCTGCCTTCAGTGGTGTGCAGCAGAAAGTTTGGAATCAGTTGTTTACAAGTTAAGAAGTAACAGATGAACTGTGACAGCAGCAGAAAACCATGAGCATTAAAACATCCAACATGAACTGACAGGAAGCCCAGGACTCAGGAATGGATGCTGGTGGCTGCTTCACCGCATTCCGTCCATCTGGACAATCAGACTGGATCAAGGATCAACACCAAGCTCAGGCTTGACAGTAATCTCTGAGATCCAAGTTGGAGTTTGTAGTTGGAATACTGATGTTTATTTTGGACATTTGCTTTCAGTTTTAAAAATCGAAACTTATTTCAATTTCAGCTTTTCATTTAGGTTTGACTGTTTAATCCTAACTAATAATGCAGTGCCAGTTTATGCATTTCTTGAGTCTTGTTGTACAACCAGGCTCTTAGTGTGTGGTAAATCTATTTACAGAGCTGAGAAGAAGTCCTGATGTAACGATTTAAAGAGTGTTAA
Organism: Phalloptychus januarius; assembly: GCA_902982915.1. Classification (NCBI taxonomy): domain Eukaryota; kingdom Metazoa; phylum Chordata; class Actinopteri; order Cyprinodontiformes; family Poeciliidae; genus Phalloptychus; species Phalloptychus januarius. The sequence goes on along the minus strand of CADWAE010000470.1, from coordinate 2,618,909 downwards.
AGTTAGATTTCTATAATATAGCAGAAAAATGCTCCAAACATTTCTTTGCTGTCAATAGAGAAGAAAGTCTTTACTTTAAGGCAAAAAGTAGTTCATACCTTTTTATATAAAATAAGGTCAACAAATCAATTAATGTTCCTTTAATAGGACAAAAGTATCCACTCAGTCTGCAGTTTAATGCTTCAGGATAAGAGCGAGTTAAAGAGAAGCAGTGTGACAATCTAATGCTGGATTCAGCATTAGTTGGCAATATTTTATACAGATGTGTGTTTGTGAGAGGTGATGTGTCCTGTAGTGTGATTGGTTAGACTAAAGCACCTCATCCATTTTAACCACCTTTAGGTGTGTGTGCATATTGACCCTTTGCAACTACATCACCTGACCACATTGAGGCGCTGTGACAGACGCTGGAAGTGAGGGATGGGAGTATGAAAGGAGCAACAGGTTGTTTTCCCAAATAGTTTTTGCCAGTGTAGCCATGGCTTCCACTTGTCCATGCCTGTGGATGCAGCACACATGTAGTTAAGGCTCACAGCACCAGCTTACGAAAACTGGAAAAAGCTTGCCTAGAAACCGATCCATCCCATCTCCCATGACGAGTTTGTGGAGTTGATCAAATTGTCGACTTTGCCTGAATTTGCTCCATATGCTATAAACAGCATTTCTGTTCAGGTTGGAGCAGACTTAAAGTTGTATAAAAATCTAGACGCCAACTAATTCCTTTGGTACATGGCAGAAAACATGATGACAGAAGGACATTTTCTCCATGGCTACTAATGATTAGATATTATCTTCATAATGCAATATTTGATTGCACCTTACTAATCTTACTTATTTATGAAGTATATGAAAGTTAATCTTACTTTGTAAAACGTGTTTGCTGCAAATCTGCAAATGCTCCAGTGGTCTTCAGTTCTTATGATTGATGGTTGTGGTCCATCGCCGTCTCCTTCCTCATCAAAAGGTTTATGATAACCTGACAAGTTTGGTTTTCATCTTCGTCTTCTTTTAGAAGCCGACCATTCAGCATCCTGTGACTGTTAACTAAATAAAAGCAATATTAGTCTACCAACTGTCTGTTTTGATGGGCTAATGTACACATAGATCGTTTTAATGTCCATCATGGCAGAGTGGATGTGGACAGAAGCACCACATGCTTCTGTCCTTTTCCCCTGAACAAAACAATGACCTAAACCTGACAGACGTTTTACTTCCCTCAATCTGTAAATCATGTAAAAACAGAACTTTGAACTAGTTTGCAACATGTTCTGCAGTTCTCAGTAGCCTTTGCTGAGTCCTGACCCGTGAAGCCTGTCAGTGTGACGGGACCTTCTCAGCAGAACAGGTCTGTGTTGGGTCTCAGTGGGGATGTTAGCTGCCTTCTGACCTTCTCTCTGTTTGCCTTTGGATTCATTTTCTCAAAGCTACACTCGTTCCTCCATTCATCTTCTTTACGTCCCTCCCATCCTTTTTGAAACGGGGAACTCTCTAACTTAATTAAATGAAGCATCTTCAACCCTACGCGGCTGCGTGTGTGGCTACACACTCACACACTCCCACTCAGCAGCACCCTCCCCTCTGCACTCTATGCTAATTCCCTTCCATCTTCTGATTGCATGCCCTCCATTGCCCCCCCCAATTTCCTCCCCCAGTTGGGCCACAGTACAAATGTTTCCCATCAGCTTCTTTCACTCGCAGCATTGACTCAATTGTGTTGGAGTGACATTGTGAGGTGAAGGTGTTCTAGCTGATATTTGCTGGGAAAAACAGAGACAAAGACGCAATAAAAGTTGGCATGAGATCAGAAGAGAAAGCAGTGATTGTTTTTCATTTCATTTAATCCTGCAGAGTGGAGCCAACTGAAGGTGCTTCCACTTTATCTGGATGGGCGAAACTGACACAAAGACTGGGGTGAGAGGAGGCCAGGAGAGAGTAGACGAGGAATCTCCTGCTTTTCAACATGTTTCTCTGCTTCCAGGAGAGTCAATTCTGAAGACTTCAGTGAAGAACTTGTCATTTGGTCACTTTTGTATTAAAATATATCATATAAAGTGAGGTTCTGCTTTCTGGTGCTATAGTCACATGACATTTTATTCAAATCAAACAATCATATCTAACATAAAATTGACATTTTTGTGAATCCTTACAGAATATTTGGGCCAGGAGCTACCTTGGCTTGGTCGATATATGTATGTTAAGCACAACTCTCATAAGGAGGACTTAGTCCTCGATGTGGCAGTCACAGGTTCAATTCCCGTAATGGTGACCTTTGCCACATGTCTTCCCTCTCTCTAGTTGCCTACTTTCCTGTTTCAGCACTTTCAAATAAAGGCCACTAGTGCCAAAAACCCCCCCAAAAAACATAATTTCTGTCAAAGTGGTGAAGTTCAATTCCCCATATGGAAAATATTAAATCATAACAATCCCTCTGGTAATATGCAGCATGTTACAAGATTCTAAAATCAGCCTAAACTGCTGCAGTAGCTTGAGCATAATACCAACAGCAGCTGACGGCTTAATCAGGAGTAGTCATGCACCCAGAGGAAGAGGAGCTCTCTGGTAGATGAGATCTCAGCATCGCTGTGGCAGCAATATTGGCAGATTGAAGCCAGACAATACGGATCACTGTGTGGATTAAAAAAGCAAGTTGACAAACAAACCAAACACTGTGCTGATGCTGCTAGCTTTAGCAGGCTTATGAAGCTTGTAACTTCTCATTCCTATAAGTGAAAACCTTTCTGACAGTTTGATGATACACAAGAGGTACAACCAGTCAAATGTTCAAGACCCTTCAGAAACAAAATGTCCTGGTCCAAATTCAGACTGTGCTCAGACATGAGGTCCTCTTAAAGTTTGAGAAATTGCAAATGACTCAAATGTGTTTTTTCTTCCAAAGCCTCCCTGAAGATTAAAAGATTCTAAGCTTGCAAACGGACTTATGGAAAGTAATTTTGATTTAAAAAAAAGAGACTTTGTCCTCATTTGACCAATAGACTTGTAATATGTATGTCTTTTCCCTGAAAGGGTTCATGTCTAATGTAACTAGATTAGCAAATTTGACAAAAAAAACCAAACAATTTGTATTTTGGGGCCATTTTAGAATGTTGCTCATACCTTACTATACCATAATAAGAAAATGTTTCATTGCACCACTCATGGCAGAAGCATGTTAGGTGTTCGGCCCTATGATATAGGACTGAAACAATTAATCAGATTAACCCTGATTAATCAGGATTAATTGATTTTTGAAATGATCATCAACTAATCCAGTAATCCATTAATCATGATCTGGCCTTTCTTTGAGTTGCCTCAAAAAAGACTATTTACTGCAAGTAACTAAGCCAGAAACAGTACAAAGATACATATACATGTAGGTTTAAGATAAAAACTTCCTTTGTTTGTAAATCTGGTCTACCCAGATCTCCTCAAGTTGTAGTTTTAGCTTCACCTGGTTCAAATTGTGTAAAAAACAAAGTCTCCTATTAAGCACATTTTACTATCCAAATAATTCTTGGTTAGTGCAAAAATGAATCAGTTAATCCTCCCAAAATAAAAAAATCGATTATGCTATTTCATTTTGTTTTGAGCCAAATAGCTGAATGATGAACATTCTGACATTAATGCTACAGTTGCTTTGTGTTCCACCAGGGACGGAGATCTGGCTGACAGTCCACATGCGTCTTCCTGCCCTGTAAGAGAGAGCGCTGAGTCTTCTTGTACAAAAACATGCAACCAAGATGAAAATGTGGATTTTCATCCTGTGCCTGAGTAATGAATGGATGCAGACAGCTTCTGCTGCCACTGTGACCCCAACTCCCTCGTCTCAACCCGCTACACCCACTGAAGATGAGAGCACCCAGCTGGTGGTAAAATAACACAGATAGATTTTATTAAACAATACTTGATCTGTGAATTTAGGTCACATTATTTTGATACAGCAGCACATTTGTGAAATATATCTGAAGGCCAAAACAGACAGGAAGTACGTCTCAAAGATACTCTATTTGTTTTTGCAGGCTGCTATGGCAGTCTAGTTCACAAAGATAGACTTATACTGAGAAAAATGAACTCATTAAAGTGAGAAATCATCTGAGAATCACTTTCCACAACCAGATTTCTGACTTTAAATCGAAGTTTCAGTGATCCAAAGAGACGATGTCCAACCAAGTCTGGGTTGGCTCATTAACCAAAAGCAAAGATAAGAATTTTATATGAGAGGCCCAATTAAATAATTGAGACAGAAACAATCATTCTCTTCTGTAGGATTGGTTGATCAAGTATGGGTACCTGCCCTCGTCGGACTCCTCCACTGGGCAGCTGCAGGCCTGGACAGCTGTCACCGACGCTGTCAAAGCCATGCAAACGTTTGCCGGCCTCAAAGACTCTGGAGTTTTAGGTGCGGACGACACCCAATGTTGGACTGACGGTTGATCTGCTCCTCCAACCCGAGGTTTAAAAGTGAATGTATTTTTCTGTACTTGGATTGTCTAGATGAGGAAACACTGGCACTGATGAAGAGCCCACGCTGCTCCCTTCCTGACCAAGACGGACCATCCAAGTTATTGGTTCTCCAGCAGGGGAAGGAGATACGGAGGAGGAGAAGGAGGAGATCTGTTTCCATGTGGACCCGCAGGAACATAAACTGGAGGTTGGATGGAAGTCTATTATAACTCTTCTTATTCTGCCTAATTGCACATTGATGTGTATCATTCATGTCACCAATAAAAACAAGTAAATATCACCTTTATAGACCCGGGGAGGGCATGCTAGGTCCGGCTTAAAACACAGTGTTAAGCTTGCATTTCAATTTGGAGTCAAAAGGGTCTGATCAGATCAGAAATTGGGGCTCGTCCAGGATACCAGAACTTGTAGTGTAGCATAAATTTAAGAGCAGCAATAGAGTTGTATCCTGTAGCTATAGTGAATTACAAGCAGTTTGCGTGTCTCTACTTACCCTTTGCACTTGACGTCACTCTCTTCAGAAAGCGCGCCATTCCATCATGTCGGATGTCAAAACAACCTATGCCTGCATTAACTCCTGTGATGATTGTCCAAAAGCAGACAGTTGACTAATATTGCTTTTATTTAGAAACGGTCACGGGGGCGCACAGTGGCGCAGCTGGTAGAGCTGTTGCATTGCAGCAAGAAGGTTCTGGGTTCGATTCCCGGCCCGGGGTCTTTCTGCATGGAGTTTGCATGTTCTCCCTGTGCATGCATGGGTTCTCTCTGAGTACTCCGGCTTCCTCCCACAGTCCAAAAACATGACTGTTAGGTTAATTGGCTAAACTGGCAATAACAACTTAGGAAAACAATTGCATTCCGTTCCCCATCCATCATGGTGCTTCAACGTGGTTAGGTGAAGTAGATGCAAAGTGTCAATAGCTTGTGACAACCCATGTTGCTTCATTAAATGACAACATCTGTCATATTGTATGTTGCAGTTACGTGTGGTAGTGTTTGTGTCATATTAGCTTTGGTCTTTTGGAGAGGTCTGGTCACATTTAGTCTTTTAGTGGAATCATGTTTGGATTTAGCTGTCTAGCTAAAAGAGTGAAAAGTCTTGAACCGACAGGGGTTCAGGAATTCTCTTTTATAGAGAAGCTCTATAAAAGGGCATTTATTATTTTTCTTTCACTTTGCCCTTTTCTCCAACTCACACCATATTTTCACCTTCTTAGGTTGCACTCCTACCCTTCCTCGTCACACCTGTCCAAGGAGATGATTCGCTCTCTGGTCTTCTATGCTCTAAGAGTCTGGGCAGAGCCAACGCCACTGGAATTCCATGAGGTTGGCACATTTGTTTGATGGTGCCTGTCTAAAATAAAATAGAATGTTGAACAAATTATTGAGGCAGGGGGTCCTAAATACTTCTGTCAACTAAAATGCCAATGAAGTGCTAAAGTTTGTGGTTGCCATGGACACTTTAGTTGGGTGCTGTACTCTGTTGATTTGTTTTGCATCCAGGTGGGCAGCCCAGAGGCAGCTGACCTGCAGGTAGACTTTCTCCAAGGTTACCATGGTGATGGCTATCCCTTTGATGGGGCGGGCGGAGCAGTGGGTCATGCTTTCTTCCCTTCAGATCCTGCCAGGGCAGGAGGTGTTCACCTGGATGCAGAGGAGCAGTGGGCTTTCAGGCAGCCAGGTCAGGCTGCACCTATTTATTAAAAAAAAAAACATTAATAATACATTCATTTTAGAGTGTGTATGCTCTCCCCCAAGAGAGTGATGCCCTGGGCAGATGGCATTTTACACATATTAATCCATCATTGCACACCTGTGCAATGGAAAAAAGACTACAGTAGTCTGGCTTAAATAGAAATCTGCATGATTGTTTGAAGACCAAAGAAGTGTTGTTTTTGGACCTATTACATGAAATTTAATTAGCTATATTGAAATATTTTTTACCAGGGCTGGAACTTTAACAAGTTCAATTTGATTTGAAGTTAGAAGCTTATGGTGTTAACATTTTTAACGCAAGTAATTGCATGTTTTTATATACATAGTGCATGTATTGTGTCATTTTGGTACACCACAAATCTGACTCTCTGAAAACAATACAAGCTAAGGAAATCCGCTTGTCTTGGACAATGTGATTAGTTTTATCTTCAAAAATCATTCTGATTGGATACTGGAAAGGACTATTGTTGTGTTCAACTTGTACTTAAAGGAGTTATCCAATCAGTGAAGCTATTCAAGCCTAAAGACAGATTTGCTCAAAAAAGTTCTATGATTGATCATAGAACAGTTCTAATACCATTTTGCACCAATCTGATGGTTGAATAAACACAACTGTCTTGATTATTGAGCTCATATGTATTTTTATTCAATAATTTAACAACAAAAATGGTTTTTTGAGTTGAGAATGTTGTTTGTTTTGACAATGTATAAGTTTCAATTAAACAGCAATTACTTAATTTCAAACCCTGGAATTAACTAATTTTTACATTACTAGTTGTGATGTGAAAATTCTGTCTGAATCAGAAGCTGGAAATATTTTGGAGGCACGTTTAATGGATGTTAGTGGTATTGCGCATAAAAACAATCCCTCCACTCACTTCATGTGCAACACTGTATTTGTTTTCTGTTGATTGCCTTAGAAGACCACACAGGTTCTTAGTTTGTAGTTGGTTCATTTCTGTCCAACAGCACCATCTTGTGGTCAGAAACAAGCTTCAAGAGACTTACATCCACCAAGGGCATAACATATTTGAGAACACGAGACAAGAATGAAGGTTCAAAAAAATTATTTTATTCTTAAACTCTCTTGAACTTTTCTTTTGGTTCAGCTGCTTTGATTTTCTGTGAAGAAAAAAAAAAGAGCAAGTTAAATACCCTCAATTTCCCGTGTCCCAAAAAAGACAAAAACAAAACCCCAAAAGTATTAACAGAAAGGTGAACCTGGTGACCTGATAAAACAGAACGATACAGCAGGGGGCCACCCTATACAGGGCCGTCGAAGGGCCTACCAGTGCTGGACTAAAGCAAAAATAACCTACTGCAAAAGAAAGATACAAAACAGGACAACCTGACCCACTATGCCAAAATCACAACGAAACAGCAAACAAAGGCTAACAAAAATACTGCATGGCAGACGTGCGCACATCGCGTCAGGACGCATCCCGGGTGGTGGAGCCGGTGGAAGTGAGTGGAAGGGTGGGTCTCCCCAACATATCGAAACCCAGCCTATTTATAGGTGGACCAACAGCGCCACAAATTAACGGAATCAAATTAATTATCAAAAATACAAAATTATCCAAACTCCAAAACATATTAACAAAAAGTCTTTCAACTAAAGTCTATAAACAAAACAATCTAGAAAAAATAGAGAAAAAATTATAATGTGCCCAAAGCATATAACAAAGACACATCCACTTTGTAATCACTCTTGTTTAACTGTGTGTATTCCCCTCCAGCTTATGAGGGCACGGACCTGTTTACGGTGTTGGTCCATGAGTTTGGTCACGCTCTGGGCCTGGCCCACTCTTCGTCCCGCCACTCGGTGATGAGGCCATACTACCAGGGTCCTGTTGGAGACCCTTTGCACTACCGCCTGGGAGAGCAAGACCTGGAGCACATCACTCACATCTATGGTAGGAACATCCCTGCATCTCTACCACCTTTGATAGACATGACAACCTTTAATGTGACTGTAAGGAAGCACAAGACAGATGAACCAAAAGATAACTTTACAACCTCTAGATGGTATAAATATTATTATACTTGAATTATATCTGGGCATCTTCCTGCACTGGAATGAAGACAGGAAAGGGTTTAGACTATTATAAAGATATTTTCACTCCGAGTTTAATTGTCAATTTTGGGACGAAAATTATGTTTGTTCCATTTTCAGCTGGTGTGGTTTGCTTTCATACTGCACTGAGTCAAACAAACTGTTTTGAAAAACCTGATTACCCCACCTGAGTGTGGCCAGGAACCACTCCACTCAGAGAAGCATCACAAAAACATCTGAAGAGGAGACTGAGTGCATCTTCCTTATTTGCAATATGTGAGCATGTGTCAGATTTTTAGCAGTCATAGGATTTCTTTTTTGTCTTTGATAAAACATGAGCCAATTCTAGTGCTAGACTTGCTTGTTTATATTTTGGTTGTATTTACCCACCTCTCCTTGGGCTGCCACCTTATCGTGGTGGAGGGGTTTGAGTGTCCCAATGATTCTAGGAGCTATGCTGTCTGGGGCTTTATGCCCCTGGTAAGGTTACCCAAGGCAGACAGGTCCTAGGTGAGGGACCAGACAAAGCGCAGCCCGAAGACCCCGATGATGTACAACAACAATGGACTTGGTGTTCCCTCGCCCGGACGTGGGCCACCGGGGCCCCTCCCTGGAGCCAGGCCTGGAGGGGGGGCACGATGGCGAGCGCCTGGTGGCCGGGCTTTTCCCCATGGAGCCCGGCCGGGCTCAGCCCGAAAGGAATACATGGGTCCCCCCTCCAATGGGCTCACCACCTATGGGAGGGGCGAAAGGGGTCGGGTGCAGTGTGTGCTGGGTGGTGGCCGAGGGAGGGGGCCCTGGCGGTCCGATACTCGGTTGTAGAAGCTGGCTCTTGGGACGTGGAATGTCACCTCTCTGGTGGGGAAGGAGCCGGAGCTGGTGTGTGAGGCTGAGAGGTTCCGATTAGAAATAGTCGGTCTCACCTCGACGCATGGCTCTGGTTCTGGAACCAGTCTCCTTGAGAGGGGCTGGACATACTTCCACTCTGGAGTTGCCCGCGGTGAGAGGCGTCGGGCAGGAGTGGGCATACTTGTTGCCCCCCATCTTGGCGCCTGTACGTTGGGGTTTACCCCGGTGAGCGAGAGGGTAGCCTCCCTCCGCCTACGGGTGGGGGGACAGGTTCTGACTGTTGTTTGTGCTTACAGGCCGAACAACAGTTCGGATTACCCACCCTTTTTGGAGTCCTTGGAGGGGGTACTAGAGAGTGCCCCTCCTGGGGACTGCCTTGTTCTGCTGGGAGACTTCAACGCTCATGTGCGCAAAGACAGTGAGACCTGGAGGGGCGTGGTTGGGAGGAACGGCCCCCCCGATCTGAACCCGAGTGATGTTCTGTTGTTGGACTTCTGTGCTCGTCACGGATTGTCCATAATGAACACCATGTTCAGGCATAAGGGTGTCCATGTGTGCACTTGGCACCAGGACACCCTAGGCCGCAGTTCGATGATCGACTTTGTCATCTGATCTGTCATCTGACATTTCATCTGATCTGCGGCCGTATGTCTTGGACACTCGGGTGAAGAGAGGTTGAGGAGCTCTCCACTGACCACTACCTGGTGGTGAGTTGGCTCCGGTGGTGGGGGAGGATGCCGGTCAGACCTGGCAGGCCCAAACGTGTTGTGAGGGTCTGCTGGGAACGCCTGGCGGAATCCCCTGTGAGGCGGAGCTTTAACTCCCATCTCCGGCAGAACTTTGACCACGTTCTGGGGGAGGTGAAAGACATTGAGTCTTAGTGGACTATGTTCCGTGCCTCCATTGTTGAGGCGGCATACCGGAGCTGTGGCCGTAAGGCTGTCGGTGCCTGTCGCGGTGGCAACCCTCGAACCCGTTGGTGGACACCTTCGGTGAGGGATGCCGTCAAGCTGAAGAAGGAGTCCGATCGGGCCTTTTTTGCCTGTGGGACTCCGGAAGCAGCTGACGGGTACCGGCGGGCGAAGCGGCAGGCGGCTTGGGTGGTTGCTGAGGCAAAAACTCGGGCGTGGGAGGAGTTCGGAGAGGCCATGGAGAAAGACTTCCATACGGCTTCGAGGCGATTCTGGTCCACCATCCGGCGTCTCAGGAGGGGGAAGCGGTGCAGCACCAACACTGTGTATTGGTGCTGCACAGTCAGTATATAGCTGACCCCTGAGCTCAGCTATACACTGCTGACCTCGACTCGGGACGTTGTGGGCCGGTGGGCAGAGTACTTCGAAGACCTCCTCAATCCCACCAACATGCCTTCCATTGAGGAAGCTGGGTCTGTGGACTCTGGGTTGGGCTCTCAAATCTCTGGGGACGAGGTCACCGAGGTGGTTAAAAAGCTCCTCGGTGGCAGGGCCCCGGGGGTGGATGAGATCCGGCCGGAGTTCCTTAAGGCTCTGGATGTTGTAGGGTTGTGTTGGCTGACACGACTCTGCAGCATTGCATGGACATCGGGGGCAGTTCCCCTGGATTGGCAGACTGGAGTGGTGGTCCCCCTGTTCAAAAAGGGGGACCGGAGGGTGTGCTCCAATTACAGGGGGGTCACACTCTTAAGCCTCCCTGGCAAGGTCTATTCAGGGGTCCTGGAGAGGAGGGTCCGTCGGATAGTCGAGCCTCGGATTCAGGAAGAGCAGTGTGGTTTTCGTCCTGGCCGTGGAACGCTGGACCAGCTCTACACCCTCAGCAGGGTCCTGGAGGGTGTGTGGGAGTTCGCCCAACCGGTCTACATGTTTTGTGGACTTGGAGAAGGCGTTCGACCGCGTCCCTCGGGGAGTCCGATGGGGGGTTCTCCGGGAGTATGGGGTACCGGGCCCTTTGATACGGGCTGTCAGGTCCCTGTACAACCGGTGCCAGAGTCTGGTCCGCATTGCCGGCAGTAAGTCGGGCTCGTTCCCTGTGAGAGTTGGACTCCGCCAGGGCTGCCCTTTGTCACCGATTCTGTTCATCACTTTTATGGACAGAATTTCTAGGTGCAGCCAGTGTGTTGAGGGGATCCGTTTTGGTGGCCTTAGGATCGCATCTCTGCTTTTTGCGGATGATGTGGTGCTGTTGGCTTCATCAGAGCGTGATCTGCAGCTCTCGCTGGAGCGGTTCGCAGCCGAGTGTGAAGCGGCCGGGATGAGAATCAGTGCCTCCAAGTCCAAGGCCATAGTCTTGAGCCGGAAAAGGGTGGAGTGCCTTCTCCGGGAGGGAGCTGAGCCAAATAGCGAAGCTCTCGATTTACCGGTCGATCTACGTTCCTACCCTCATCTATGGTCATGAGCTTTGGGTCATGACCGAAAGAACGAGGTCCCGGATACAAGCGACCGAAATGGGTTTTCTCCGCAGGGTGGCTGGGCTCTCCCTTAGAGATAGGGTGAGAAGCTCGGTCATCCGGGAGGGACTCAGAGTAGAGCCGCTGCTCCTTCACTTCGAGAGGAGTCAGTTGAGGTGGCTCGGGCATCTGGTCAGGATGCCTCCTGGACGCCTCCATGGTGAGGTGTTCCGGGCACGTCCCACCAGGAGGAGGACCCGGGGAAGACCCAGGACATGCTGGAGGGACTATGTTTCTCGGCTGGCTTGGGATCGCCTCGGGATTCCCCTGGAGGAGCTGGCCCAAGTGGCCAGGGGAGGGAAGTGAGAGGGAAGTCTGGGCCTCCCTTCTTAAGCTGCTGCCCCCGCGACCTGACCCTGGATAAGCGGCAGAAGATGGATGGATGGATGTATTTACCCAGAATTCCCTGTGCTACAGTCTAATTTCTGCTTTTAGAGCAGTCTCCAGTTTGAACCGCTGCTCAGGGTTCACTTCAACTGAACTCAGATCTAGGTTTTTAGGTGGACCAGAGTTCATGTTTCTGATCCTCATCAGAGTTCGATTATACATTCACACCTCCACAAATGAACCAGACTTTCGAGGCAAATGAGATAAAGTTAAACTAAAACGGACTAAAAGGGGCTGGTGTGAACGTAAGTAGTCAACAGAATGCGTTGGCGGGTCTGACAGCTGCTGTTTTTGACTGCTGTTTGTTGTCAGCTCCACATTACCCTCCAATCCCATGTCAAAGCCTTGTATTGTAAAGCTTCAGAGGATCAGAGGAAGGGAAGTGTCTGGTGAAATGTGGAACTGATTGCACAATTTCCTTTCCCAGAATACCCTGTAAGATCTACAGACACAGCTGCCTGTCTGCATGTTTTATCGCTCAACATTCCCTTCCCTTCAACTGCATTTGCAGGAGGTGTTGGCTGAGTTTTTGCTGTGGTTTTAAGAGTTTTATGTGAATAATCCCATTCCTGTTCTGTGAGGTTTATCAAGTTCAACATATTTTAATTTCTGCTGCAGGTAAAAGGAACCAGCTTCTGCCTACAGATGCTCCTCGCCTTACAGCGAAGCCTAAGCTGCACCACAGAACCCATCACCACCATCACAGACATGGGTATGACCTGCACAAAGACAAACTGGGAAACTGCCATAATGTGGGATCATGAAGTTGGGATTTGCCCTTCATTCAAAATGCTTTCAGTGTTTACAGCTAAAATTCTGTATAAGTTAATTTTTCATAGTCTTTCTTGAAGGCCAGTAATAGCACTGAGCTCAGAGGAAGTTGTACATTCAAGGTTTAAGTGAGTATAAACGTAGCCAAGGAAACCCAGGGTGAGTTCATTGAAGTAGTTTTATGCAACGCAATATACTAGAGGTCTAGTGGAACCGAGTGACACTTTGACAATAACAGAAGTACTTTGTAGTGACCAGGTGTAGGATCAGCACAGTCACGAAGTGTGTGAGTAATGGAAACGGGCACAAAAGAAAGTTTACTTAAAAGGGCTGTTTTTGTCCCTTCAGCCCTCCCATAGATCGCTGTAACACCAGCTTTGATGCTGTGGCTAAGATAAGAGGAGAGACTTTCTTCTTCAAAGGTTTGAAAGCCGCCGAAGCTCCATCAGAAATGTTGGAAACAATGAATAAATTAAGTATGCGATTATCTCGTTCAATAAATGCAGCTCTGAAAAAAATGAAGATCCACTGCACTGAATCTCATTGAAAACCTCATGATTATTCTACCAAAAAAATTGATTTCTGAACTCTTCTTGACTTACAGCATTAGTGTTGTTGTTTCTAAATGAACATGAACTTGTTTCCTTTCCTTTATTTGAGGTCTGAAAGCACTGCATCTTTTTCATTATTTTGATCATTTCTCATATTCTGCAAATAAATACTACATTTTGGCTTGACATTTCACAGGCATGTTGTCAGTAGTTAATAGAGTAAAAGAAAGATATTCATTTTATTCAAACATATACCTATAAAGAGTAAAATCTGAGAAACTGATGATTTTAGGTGGTCTCTCAATTTTTTCCAGAGCTGTACATTGAGCTTGTAGCCTATAGCAACAGTAGCTAGAAACTCTTTCTCCAGTTTTTTAACTTCCAGAATAATAACATTGTGTGACATCATGAGTGCGTTGGTGTCGCTGCAGGCCTGACGGTGTGGCGGGTGAACGGTGGGGGTTTGGTGTCAGGGCGTGGCGCTGAGGTCAGGAGGCTGTGGAGGGGTCTGCCCCCTGACCTGCTGCGCCTGGACGCCGTGCTGGAGAGACATTCCGATCACGCCATCATCTTCATCAGCGGTACACCCCACCGTTTTAATATGTGTGCCTGTGCAGTGTTCTGTCCTGACCCTGTTCCTGACATCTGGACTGATCTGCTCAAACCTGTATTTGTTATATCTATATGTAGAAACATTAGTTGGTTCTTTATCACTTTTAGTCAAAGTTATTTAGAGCCATTATGGGAGGTCCAAAGAGCCACTGCTGTGGTTGTCATGTGACAAAGTGCTAAAAGGGTCAGTGGGTGTGAACTCTTTTGCAGAATACACAACCTGCTTCAGCTGCCTTACCTGGCCACTGTGTGTGCTGCTGCAGGCTCAAAGTTCTGGCTGTTCAGGGATCTGGCCCTTCAGGAAGGCTACCCTCAGCCCCTGACTGCTCTCCGGATGGGGGTGAGCCTGACCCGAGGAGAGCCTGATGATGATGATGAGGATGAGGCAGCGCCAGGATCTGGACAGTGGGCCCTGATGTGGGATCCAGAGGAAGGACCTGTGTGGGGAAAAGTGGGAGATTTAGAGGAAGAGAAGCAGGAAGACAAGTGGAGTCAGCTTCTTAGGGACGGTGTCAGCGGCATCACCACCGACAACGACGGTGAGGAAGAGAATGTTCTTGGAACGTGTTGGAACCTCTGCTCTCATTTTAATATGAATAGAAATCAATTGAAGTGGAATTCAGTTGGTTAAAGGGGCAGTACTGTGTCTTTTCCAAACACATAGTTTCATTTTATTGCACAATCAAGTAACTATGCTAACATCAGTTGTTAATAAAATGCCATATAATCAATTATGACTTAAAAGAAGTTTGACTTCATAATTTAACACCTTGACATTGGACATCTGTGTCTTTAAAACTCCTGCTCTTTCTGAAGCTCCGTCTTCAGAAGGTCATAACATCATGGCTCCTCTATTAACCCTTTCGCAACATTTTTACCAGCATTTCACTGAGAAGTAGTCCTAACTTGAGCTTAGCAGATGAGCAGTACCACCAGGTGTTTGCTGATTGCTGCTGGCTAGTCTGAAGGAGCTGAGTGAGGGAGTTGTGGGGGAGCGGTGAGGTGGAAGCTTAGAACATTAGAATCTGCAGCTCTTCAGAGGAGCTGCATCTGGTATGCTTTAGATGAGGAAATAACATCATGACATAATGTAAAGCTCAGAAAATGTGATTTTACATATTAAATTTAAAATGTTAGCTGAGTTTTTCAGCTCTGAACTGCTGAGATTATCAGTGCAGCCGTGTCCCTCTTGTAATTTTCTTCTCCCACTTCAGGTTCTGTTTATCTGTTCAGAGGAGATTCCTACTGGAAGTTCATGTTTCCAGGCTCTGCACCGCAGGTCGGATACCCTCGATCCTCTGCTGCAGACTGGTTGGACTGCGCCGACTCCTCATCCCTGCCAGCAGTGGATGACTTCTCCCTGTCTCTGTCTCCTCCTGCGGGAAGACAAGAGCTGCGGGAAACACGGCGGGAGGACAGGGAAGATGGGGACGTGGGAGGGAGCAGGAGGGACAGACATCGGCATCAACCCAAATACAGACAGGACAGCGAGTCACATGTCTGGACACCGTGCACATGCCAAAGTAAAGCACCAGGAGGCAGCAAAGCATCTGGGTTGTTGGTTTGTCTGCTGGTGACGTGGCGTCTGACCAGGCTTTAGAAAATCTTATGTTTTATCAGGAAAGTGTAACTATAGTAACCGTAACAGAGTAAATCCACACGGCAGCCGTAACGTTGTAGTTTTAGTTCAGGTTAGGACTTTAGCAAGTCCGTTGAGGAGTATGGAATGTTTCATGACTGTCTATAATTTGCCTCTGCCGGACGTAGTAAAGAGCTCTAAGCCCAAAGTACATCAGACTTCATGCTTTCTTCATGCAGGGTGGAACGGTTCTTCCTGACACTCGCCCAGCTGAACAGCTGCTCAGCTGGATTTTTTGTTTTTCATGTTTATGTACATTTGAAACCTGATATTTACATACACTGATTAAAATGACACAAACACAATTTTTCTCAATGTCTCATTGAGAGCCATGAAGTAAAATCAGATCAAAGTCTTCTTGTTTTTGCTTAGTTAGAATTATCAAAATTATTTCTATTTGCTGAATTTTTTAGAATTTTTTTTGTAACTTTCTTTGAATTCAAAAGTTTTCATACATTTCATCAGTATCAGGGATATCTGTCTTTGAAAATGTAAGACTTGGGTCAAACCGTTTTGGGCTTCTTTCCATGAACATCTGTTTATTGACCTATCAGATCATCTAACAGATGACCTAACACAAATGTGTTAAACCTGTGGATGTACATATTTTAAGGCCAGACCTGGCCTTTCTTGTTTGACATGATGGGAAAGTAAAAAAAAAAAAAAAATCAGCCAAGATATCAGGAGGAAAATCGTGGAGCTGCACATGTCTGGTTCATTTGTGTGAACAATTTAGCGATGCCTGATGGTTCACTGATGTTGGGAGCGAATTCCTGGCTCACTGTCTCCACCGCCTCTAATTCATCCCGAAGCTGTTCTGTCTGTCTGCCGTCAGATCAATTCTGTCACTCTGACCTCAGTCATCCCTGTCTTTATTTTCTTTTGTGTCTTGGTACACAGTCACCAAAGGAGCCATCCACATACTGTTCCCACAAAGTTTGACGCTTGTAATTCTCCAAAATGCCCGGTATACTGCAGCATTAAGAGTTCCTCTCACTGAAACTAAAGGGCCAAGCACAACTCCTGAGAACTGCCCCACCAAACGATACACTTGACAAACCTAGACATGTCTGTCTGATGAAGGTGTTTATTTTTAAGGGAGAAAAAAGTCAAATCTACATGGGCACAAATCAATTTTGAGTTGATTTGTGCGTGAAAACAACTCAAAACTCAAGGGAAAAAATTGAACATTTCTGTAAAAATATGAGAAATATTCGCAATCAGCAGAACGTTCCTCCGGACAGCAGAGGGTGCTGTTTGGCTACGGCTCAGTGAGAGCCAGGGCTGTATGTAGGTGCTGCAAGAAGCTACTTCGGAATCTGATTAAGCTTTTTATATTCAGTGTTGTGATCAAATCTGAATTGTAATTTCTTTCTGTATTTACCAATACATATAACTACAGGTACTGTGTGTATGAATGATGACATAATGACATGACTTCATGTAATAACTCAGTAGTGTTGTATGTAGCGTGACTTTATTTGGGGTGATTAAAATATATTGTGTCCAGTGCAAATGTCTAGCCATGAATTTTTGCTATGTAATAAAGTTATTATATGACCTCACATTTTATTATAAGGTCTTGTATTAGAACATCAGGCAGTATTAAAACAATTACTGACTGTAGAGGGAAGACTCCTGTCCGTTGTCAATGTACCTCTGAGCAAGGCACAAAACCCCAATTTGCCTTCCCATCTGCGTACCAGTGTTTCAATGTGTGTGGGGGTGGGTGTGTGGGTGTGTGTGTGTGTGTGTGTGTGTGGTTGGATGAATGTGACTCTAGTGTAAAGCACTTTGAGCAGTCATGTGAGTAGAATAAGATTTACATCCATTTACCTGATAAACCCTAATGAAAGGACACAAAGATATTAAAAACTGTCTGGAGTTGAACCACAACATCTAATTCCATCTCATTGTATCAGAACCAATCACACTCTGTAGTTTTATCTCTTAAGAAGCCAATAGAGAGGTGGGGTACAAGCTGTTGTGTGATTGGTCAGAATTATGCGGGCTCATACTCAGCTTCCACAAGCCGGTTTCTCAGCCACAGAGCAGGATGGATCGCTTCGAGGAGAAGTACTTACTGAAATATTAATCTCCCTCTGCTCTGTTCTGGTCCGATGTAGCAGGACAATGTCTCACCAATGTCTTCTGTCAATTTTTGCAACTGACATGGAAATAAAAAACAATGTCGAGCTGGACGGTATAGTTGCCCCTTCCCAGATTTCATTTGTTTTTGCTGTTCTGTTATACTTAGGTGTTTCAGAACCTCCAACACCTTTTAATATCTGACAAAGAGAATATGAGTAAATCCACAATGTAGTTTGAATGTGATAGTTTCAGTTATTAAGGATAAAAATCTATCCAAACCAATGTGGAAAAGTACTGATCCTTGAAATCTATCAATGTTGCAGGCAACAATTGTTGTCAAGTACTTGCAACTACACCCAAAGCGTCTTTACTTAAAGAGTTTAGTCGATCATGGTTTAATTCAACCACACTGGAGGTTTTTCAAACATAAACAGCATGTTTAAGGCCATGCTACAAGCTTTGACTGGACCATTCCTAAAAACTTCATTGTACCTTTAAGAAATGGACTTACTGGTGAGCTTTGGATCTTTGTCCTGAAGCATAACACACGGCTTGAGCTTAAGGTTACAAAAAGCTGATGTCTTGATGTTCTCCTTCCAGATTTTCTGCTGAAGAGGAAAGTTCATGACCTAGGGCCCAGAAACTCACTTTGGCCATTGTATTCATGATGTCATACTTTTGGTTTGAACACAGTTTGTGGTCATAGATAATTGTAGACTGACCAGTAAATCCAGAGCTTTGCCTTTTGGCTCAGCTCCTTCTTCACCACTACAGTTTGGTACAGCGCTTGCATCTTTGAAGATGCACCAATCCTACTGCTGTTCAGTACTTATCTTTACTGCATATACATTTTAGAAAAAAATCTGTTTTCTTAGTGACCTTTACTGACCTTTATTGAGCCGAGAGTTCACATGGACACAGCTGGTGGCCCAGGGTTGGGAATCAAACCCAGGACAGCTGAGGTGAAACCTAGCAGCTAGATGGGGAGCTCACTCTGCCCGCTGAGCCACTGCTGCGCTCAACTACATTTTTCTAAAGTTTACTTAGTTGAATCTTGCTTTCTATTGGGAGTAACTGAACCATCTTTGGAGTTTCTACAGGTCACTGACCATTTGAACTGAGTTATTTGCTGTTGCGATATTAAAAAGAAAGTACACACCGTTTGACTTCCAGGATTTTATGTTTCAGCAAGAAAGAAAATTAATCTACGTACAACCAGATTGTAAAATTATTCAAATCAGACCTTTACTATAGAACAACAGTCAGGTTCAGCTACCGTAACTATGCTGTGTAGAGATACACAGGCCTACATTACGATGTCACCAGGTGACTGAACAGATGCTTAGAACAAATCAATGCTGCGGTGCAAATTGATGTGTGGATGTGCCATATCTTTCTTCAGCTGAACAGAAACAAAAGTGAAGTTATTATCTTCGGGCCCAAAGAGGAACAATCTAGAGTCAGCACAAAGCTTCAATTATTACGGATAGAAACTAGAGATCAGGCTGAAATCTGGGAGTAGTGATGACCTCTGACCTGAATTTTCAGAGCCACATAAAGACAGTTACAAAGTCAGCCTTCTCTCACCTGAAGAACATTTCCAGGATTAAAGGACTGATGTCTCAGATTTAGAAAAACTCCTCCATGTGTTTCATGCACTGATTACTGCAGCAGCATCTTCACAGGCTCTGGCTAAATAATCAGCCAGACAACTGCAGATGATCCAGAACGCTGCTGCTAACCTTCTCACCAAAACGAGAAGTAAGGTAAGGTAAGTAGTAACATTTGTTCCACTCTGGAGAAGGAATGGCTCAAATAAGTCAAACATGGCTTAGTTGTCATGTTTGTGATGGATGGCTGTAACATTCTGACCAGAGTTGTAAAGTTCATTCAGACAACAGTGTGCACCTTTGCTACAGTTGTGGCTGGAGACCTGCTTCAGCCTTCTGACCTTCCACATCGGAACTCCCCCACCTGGATCCGTTGGCTAAAGTGGAAGCCTTTGATTCTACATTATCTCCACCAGTTACTGCAAGTGCAGAGGCAACATTGCTGTGGTTGCCCCATTACACTCATAGAGGGAGCTGTAGTAAGATAAGCAGAAATCCTTCAAACTCAGCTCAACATTAATCGTTCCAGATAAGTGAAGGGAAAAATGTGTCAGCTATCGTAGAATACGCTGAGGTTCAGCTGCACCGCAAAAATCTGAAGTGCTTATGCAATTATCTGTTCTTACCAAATCCAGTTTATTAATAGATTCAATATCAAGAATGAAAGGTGCAAAGGAAAACCTCTGAACACAACAAATTCTGTTCTGTTCTGTAGAACAGGAATTCTGAGGAAAAGTACAGTTCAGTGAATTGAGACAGTTCAAAGGAATGGTGCAAATTGTCACTTTCATAAACAGGCCTGTGGAAAACCACGTGCTGGTGTATTCTGAACTTCTCGTCACGGCACCGAGATAAGACAGGCGACTGCTCTCTCACTTTCTCTTCCTTTATCTCAGCCATCATATTTTGCTCGGGCCACATAAATCCCTTTCCACCTTTAAATTAGTCAGCATTTCAGAGTTAGCAAACAAGGACTTTTCTCAATTTTCAGGTTGACTAACAATCTGTTTTCCTTTATTTTTAAGATGCATTTGTCAAGATACCGGTGAGTGAGCTCAGACGATGAGAAAACGTTCGCTCAACATGATTCCACACCACAAGCTAATAATACTTGCAACTAATAAGTATTATTAGCTGTTATTATTCTGTTGTCTCTGTGACAACAGAATATGAAAAATGAACAGTTCCCTGAGATTACTGACTGTCGAAGGGATGCAGACACTGTCCTACACTAATCTGTTAGAATTTTTATTCTAACAGATTTCATTATTTTTCCTTAATCTTTTACACAAAAGCAAAGATTTAGTTCAAATAAAATACAGAGATATCACCATGGTTATCTGAACTCTTATGGATATTCATGAAAATGTAACTTCTGTTGAGGCTTGTTTCAAAAGATTAAAAGTAGCTTTTGAAAATAAAAACCTTTAATCAGGTAACATACATCAGACCTTTTTATTGGCCTGATGTAATGTTCCAATTTTTCAATTAGCTGCAAGCAGAAAAATATTGTTATTAACAAATAAAGACTTGAAAGCATCAATCAGTGTTTAATTATAATTAAATATAATTATATAATGTGTTTCACTGTGTGAGTTAATTTAAGCTACAATCACAGATTTCACAGTCATTTCATTCTCCCTTTGTCTCACCTTACAGCTGCAATATGTAACTTTTATAAAAGAAAATGTACTTTTACATATTTGTTAAAATTGGTGTAAAATGAGACAGATAATCTATGAAGAGATCGATCGCCTCCCCGTCCTCCCTAAACTGCTACTGCTGTTTAAAGACATGCACCGCTCCTGATCAAAAACAACCAATCAGAGCCAGGAGGAGGGCCTTAGTGCTGTCAATCAAAATCATGTACTCCATGCGAAATGTGTGAATGGCGGAGAAACACCTTACTGTTACAGAGAAACAGTTTTTCTGCCGTCATCGGTGGCCATGCTAACTAGCAGGAGCATTCATGACAGGCAGTGCTGATGGGGACAGCAAGGGAGGAGAGTGAGTCAGTCAAACTGCTCCTCCTCTCCCAGATTTCACTAAATCTAACACAGAAGCTGTTAGAGGTGCTGATATTTTTAGCAACCAAAATGGCCCCCAAGTCCAATTCTGTTCAAAGCCTCATACAACCTTGGACCGGCCCTGCATGATGAGTTAAAGGAGTTAAAGGTGTCCAATTTGAGTGAAAGGAGGACGATCCGCTAAGACATCCAGCTGCTGCAGCGCGTGAGGCAACGCGCAGAGGCGCCAGCTGTGTGATTGGTCCGGCTTTAAATGCATAAACTATAAACCTGTCTTCTATAACCAGATCTTTTATGAATAAATCTGCTCCGCCAGGGAAACTCTCAGAGCAACAGAGATGCTTGCAATTCGGCCTATAAAAAAATAAAAAATAAAATAAATAAATTGCGATTTTTAAAAAAACTATTATTTTCCTAAAAACATAAACAAGTTTGGCAGTAGGGCTAGTAAATCATGTGGGTCATTGGGCCTATAATACCCTGGGGGAAACACTGTGGTTAGAAGGACAATGCTCACCTTCCCTTAATAAGGACCCAGATAGACTTCACAGATCCTCAAACCATCAACACAAGCACTTCAAAAATATTTTCATTATAACCAACAAGAAGTTCATATGAGCTAGCAGACATCACCGTGGAGTAATTTCAGGCCTTTTGTGTCTGCAAAATCATCTTCCTGCTGCCACACTGGAAGACCTTCGGGCACGGAGGACCTGAAAATAATGAGAGGATGAAATTGCCCACACAGTCATATTTCTCATGTTAATGTGGTGAGAGTTGGATTGCAAATTTAGCTTTGCTACATTATCCTGTTTTGTTTTTCACGCTACACCTGATATCACACCAATCTCTGTGACAGTCAAAATAGGAGCAGGGAAAGAACATGTTCAGTTTTGCTCTTCGAAACATAGTGAAACTGCTGGCCCAGATCTGAATAAAACCATATTGGTGATTAGACTTGTAGAGATTTAACAGCATGTATTTTCCTCCACAGAAATGAGTATATTTGTATGTTACTTAGCAATCACTTGGGTTATTTTCTTACACTCAGCCTGTTCTCTGATTTATGCCTTTGAGATTTCAATCTCAGAAAATGGGAAACAAGAGTGTGAAGGGCATTGCAAAGGTAGAGCTTCTGAGGCCAAGCAGGCGTTTCTGTTCACAAGTGATAATGACATCCATGGTTGGTTGGCTGGCTATTTCTTTTGTGTAACAAAGCTTCTTGGTAATAGATCTTTGTTGTTTTTTTGTTCCTATCCGACATTGGAGAAACTGAACAGCAGTTAGTTACACAAACTGATGTCCCAACACAGAAAATCAAAAAATGATCAGGTCTCATTTACAAGATAGTGAAGACGAGTGATTCAAGAGAGGGATGAGAGACGCCATCTATGATACGAACAAACGGCCTTAAACTGAGGGGTTGGCCTCAGGTTTCACCTCCCCAGCTGGTTTTACATATTCACATCTTGAAACATGTGACCAAAATGCAACAAGTTGGCATCATTATTTGTGTTTGGGTTGTTAAGTGAAGGGGATCTAACCACTGAACCTGATGGAGGTTAGGGTTAGTGACTCATGGGCCTATTATTGCTCATGTTCTAAATCAGGGGTGGGCAATCCTGGTCCTCGAGGGCCGGCGTCCTGCAGCTCTTCGATGTCTCCCTGGTCCAACACACTTGAATCAAATAAGTGAATCACCTCCTAAGTGCAATCAGGTTCTCCAGAGTCCTGCTAATGACCTCATTATTTGATTCAGGTGTGTTGAAGTAGAGACACATCTAAAAGTTTCAGGAGACCGGCCCTCGAGGCCTGGAGTTGCCCACCCCTGTTCTAAATGCTGATTATAAACATGATACTCTCCACCAATAGGATGAAAGTCCTGTTATAGGAAATAGTAATGGTAAAAAAACCTTGTCCAGTGTCAAGTCTCACTTTAACCAGTTAATGTCTGGTTTGGTTCTAATCAAGTTGGGTGTGTCTCCATTGCCAGTGTGTCCCTCTTTATGTGGGCGTAAATATGAGCTGGAATGTGGGGGGATGTGGAAACATGAGCTGAAATCTCTCTGAACAAAATGATACACTTTTCATAGATGTCAACGACAAATAATTTTGGCACTGTGCATGAAGTATGTGAGAGCCTTCACTCTCTGTGGGGAAGTCGGCGCTCAGTGTTTGGGCTCCTGTGAATGCTCTACTGGGAGAATAAAGGATTTCTCAAACATGTATGAAAAAATAAAAGCAACACTCCAGATATGTTATTAATGAGGGAATAACATGACTACCTGATGTAATGCTCAAAAAAGTCACTTTTAGAAAATGCTACTATTTGATTGCTGTGTAGAGGTTCATGATTATTTTTATTACATAAGAACCTTTTGATCCCATTTTATTAGTTTTTATGTCAAGTTGTAAAAGGTCATTACTTGCTTTAACATGGAAATTAAAAAAAGGTGATTTTGTTTTATTCCAGTGGTGACCTGGTACAGGTGGTGGGAGACAGAAGAACTCTGGCTCAGTAGCATCACAAAGTGTCCCAACATATGCATGAAGCTGCAGCTGAACTGGAGAGCTCCTTCAGTGACAGACTGCTGCATCCTATGTGCACTAACAAGCATTGCCATACATCCTTCCCCCCAGCAGCTATTAGACTTTATAACCATCAATGCTCCCAACAAACTCAGTATTTACTTTTCCATGTGATGCATTTCTTTTTCTGCTGTTATCTAGTCACAGGAGGGGCTGAACTTCTGTGAGTTTCAGTTTCAGTTTTCATTTCTGCAGTGACAGCTTTTCTTTGTGCCAGAATGTGTTTGAAGACCTTTGATATTTTTGTCTCTTGTGTTTTAGAGTCTATCCATACATCCCAGTCTTCCAAAGTCACTTGAAAACGTGCCGTGCCAACCGGCGGACGCAGCTCGTCTTTCCCACACTGTGTTTTAACTTCCTCAGAAGCCCACTGCTCTGCTGGACATCTGTCTCTGCCATGAAACTCTCTCTGATCATATCTGTCCTCAGTGGGCCTGGAGTCAAAACTGTATCCTTCACCCAAATGTCAGAGCAGACTTATTACTCATTCCCCAACTCTCTATATAATTTATAAAATCTTATGTCTTTTACTTGGAATGAATGTTTAAACTTAACAAGATAATTGTGTTTCATTCTGGCGAAGAAGAACTAGCTTCAGTATCACCATGAGTAATACTGATGACCCTCCTGAGGGGCCTTAAGTTTGAGTTTCCATTTTAACGCTGATATCTTCAGTGAAAGTTTTCTAAAGAAACCGTTGCACCTGTCATGTATCTACAGTAATGTGACAAACTATTTGCCCCTCAATCTCTTTTGGGGTTTTTTGTTACAATTAAATGAGTTCAGATCATCAAACCAAATCCAATGCTACACAAAGATAGCCTGAGCTGATACAAAAATGTAATGGTCTTTTGCAGAAGTGTACAGAATTTTTTTTTAAATTAACAACATTGAAGAGCTGAGAATGCTTAATGTCCTGCCAGAATGTCATGTTGGGTTCAGGTCCAGTCGACTTTGCTGAAGTTTTTTCTTATTTTGCTTGTTTTGTGTGTTTTTTTGTTTGTTTGACCCAGACAGGCGAACATCTTGAAGTGTTTTGGACCATTGTCCTATTGCACAACTCAACTGTATTTAATTAGCTGGCCCTTCTTCTTCTGTGGTCTTTTGGTAGCCAGCAGCAGTGCAGTCAATCTGGTTTCGAAGCAGCAGAGGAACCCTGCACCATCACACCACCATGTTTAATAGTAGGTAGCATATTCCATATTCTTGTGTATTATTGGAGAGAATTTTGCAAAAATATAAATATTTGTGTTCTCAGGCTGCAGAATTTTTCCCTTCATTAGAATGTTTTTTGTAGATGTGAGATGGCTGCTCATGTTCTTTTTGGTCAGCAGTAGTTGTGGGTTGTTGAAACACTTTGGGTTTTATCTGTTGCTATTGATTGCAGCAATGTAGGCTGCTTTTTGAACTCTTTAGCCTACTTCATGTTGTCAGACAGGGTCTGTCTAAATGATTTATTCATTCAACCAAGTTCAAGCTGAACTCAGTTTTTCTGTTTTATCACAAACTTCCAGATGGTTTGGTCAGGTCTTTTTTCTCTGAAACATGAACACATGACTTGAAAACAACTTGTATTTACTTTGATTTTATTACTTATTTGGGAAAGTTTCTGATAGTTTGTTACTTTTTTTGTTATACACTGCAAACTGCCAGACATCTTCTGGTTTTGCTTACTTGTCACATTTTAACATTTCAGATCTTCAAACTAATTTTAACAAGTAAGCAAAACCAGAAGCAAACTATCAGAAACTTTCCCAAAAAAGCTTGAGTCCAGCTCTACTAAACAAAGTTGTTGTTAGTCACCTTCAAACTGTTGGTGTGAGGAAATGATTCCTGCGACACAGACTTTTCTGAACAGAGGAAGACTTCAAGTCCATCCACCCCACATCAGAAATGACAGACGAACTGAATGTTAAAGGATTCCTACCCATCTTTAAAACACAGATCTAAAGTGTTACCAGACACTACAAATGTAACGAGAAACGATTGAAATTTCTAATGCCTCACTGACTTATTTACATGTTTTAAACGCAAAGAAAGTACACAGTACAAAGATTACAGCATAAAGTAATTTATATACTCTTATTGTTTGCATCAATGTAGCAGGGATAATTATAGAAACTTTGATTGTGTTTCATGAAGTAACATGAAGGTATGGAGTGAAGAAGCCAGGTGAAGGAAGTGTCTAACTGGCTTGTTAATATTAATGCTCTGCCTGAACGGCTTGTTGGTTGAAGTGGACAGTCATGTCTTGATTCCAGGCCAGGCATGTCCAACTCAAGGCCTGTTCAGCCTTTCAAGGCAACAGTTGTGTGCTCTATTATTTTATCATTTTTTTGTCTGGACACTATCAAATAACATCAAAGATGTAGAATATTATTTAAGTGTATATTCTCATCAAAAACAGGGACAACTATATATTAATATGTTAACAGGTTGTTAGTGGGTAGTTTTATTGATACGTTGTGCCACAACTGACCCTTTGAGGACATTCGTCATCTTGATATGATCCAAAAAGGAAAATGAGTCTGACATGTCAGGACACATGTGACCTGATCTAGGTCACATGTGTCAAATTCAAGGCCTGGGGGCCAAATGTGGCCCACTGTAGCTTTGTATGTGGCTCTGCTCTGGACTCCAAATTTGGACTCCAAATTTCATCAATAAATCCCTCCAGTTTTTCACAAATATGCAAAATTCACACAAAATCAACAGATCTCCACATTTTTTAAATGATTTTTACTGCAGTTTTCTCTCATAATTGGTCAAAACATTGAGTGGAAGTGACTGCTGCCTCAGCCTTACCCAATGTCAAGTTGTAGTCCGTGATTGATAAGGCGAGTCATAAAAAGTCATATTTAACGTCATACATTCCTTAAAATATTTCTAAATTAGCACTATAATCCTATTCTGATTGCAAGAAAACACAAAAACAATCACAAAATGCTGATCAGTGTGAAAAGATGTTCATTATTTAGGTTTAACAAACACTTATTGAATGGTGAAACAAACAGCTACTTATCGATATTTAAACAGTGCAGTGGTTTTATCAATACATTCTGGCACAACCAGCCCTTTAAGAACATTCAGATTTTTGATATAGCCCAAAATGAAAATGAGTCTGACATCCTGTTCTAGAGGTGATGCAACAAAGATCTAAGAAGGGAAAAGATGTATATTTTCCCAGTGCTGAGATGAGGGGAATCAGAAAACCGTTTTCCTCCTTGACGACGTGAACCTGGCAACGCTGGCACCACAATCAGTTTGGTCTAATCACGCCCTCTTACGCTTGGGGAACCTCTGAAGCAGCTCACCATGTTAGCTAAATTTAACTACGCCCAACTCATCTTTTAAAAGTGCTTTTCTGGACTTTCTACGCATGGAGAGATCGCTGTCAGTCATTTTGTCAGCAGTGTGCTCCCACCTAAATGTCCGCTGACAGCAGTGACGGCCTAAGATGTGGTGCTGTGGTTTTACTTTCCAAGAAAACCACTTCACAGCGTAATCTGCTGCATCGCTGTCACTCTCTGAATGTGTTCCCCGGCTGCAGCAAGGCCTTGCTTATACTGATTCATGTGGAAATTTGTGAAAACCTGATTGTTTTAAGCAACAATATCATCTGCTTGGAAAAAAAGAAAAAAAGTGACCTTTGAAGTATTTTTTGGGGGCGATTATTTCTCTCTAACTCCAGTGTAAGTCTGTGTGTGAGGAAAGGGCTGGGAAGTTTTATTACACTTTTCTTTCATGCTTATCAACAAACAAAACACTGGAAAATAAGGCAACGTGGTTATTAAATGTTTCCGTCAGTGGGATGTTGCATCCTTTTGAACCTGAGCTGTTACAGCTTCCACAGCTGATAGTAACCGGAGAATGTAAAGAAATAAACTCAACAGGAAGTTAGAATGATATCTGATCAAATCAGTGAAGCTTTATTAATTGACAATAAAGTAATATTGATTAGTGCATTAAATGTGCCCATTTTGGCAGAACAAATTGTGTATATCCTCAGGGTTTCATTGAATTGACTGCTGAGTGTTCTCTTAGAGAAGGAGTTCAGTTATTACGTGTGTTAAAACTCAAGGCCTGGGGGCCAAAGTCAGCCCACCATAGCTGTTTAATTGGCCCTCTGTACTCTAAAGGGACACATAAATAGAACTGTGTATGCTTAAATAAAATGTTATGTTAAAATGTTAAAGCTGTTTTTATTTGTATACATCATTATGAAAAGATGTTCAATATTATTTAACTTTAAGTACTCATCAAGTGCTCAGACTGGTGTACTTATTCATATTTTAATGGTTGTAAATGGGTTTTATAAATACACTCAGCCACAGTTGGCCCTTGGAAGATCTTCATAATCTTGATATGGCTCAAAGTGAAAATGGGTTTCATACTCCTGGTGTACATGGTTCGTTCTCTTTGTAGCTCCCAGTTGGAAAAACCAACTGGAAGTCCTCCCAAAGTCAAACTTCCCACTCAGAAAGTGGGAGCAACTCCACAGTCAGAAATATACATGGTAAGTGATGGAAGCATCAGTGACTTTGCCTTTTAATATGGCCGCTCCTCACATCAACACATTAGTAAGCCATGGTGAAAAGATGTTTCTTTTACAACACACACTTGTAAAGTGCATCTAAAATCAGTATTACATCTGATTTCATTTGGAAAAATGACATAATAACAGACAAAAATCTAAAGTTATGTGTAAAGTTTGACATTTTTAAAAGGATTTTTTTCTTCGCTTTCATGGCCTTTATTACACAGCAGATTGACAGGAAGGCGGGTGATGAGAGAGGGCAGAAAACATGTGGCAAAGGTCAACGGGCCAGGGTCGGAGCTGGGGTCAGGGCCGGGGTCGGGGGTCGTGGACAGGGGTCGGAGCCGGGTGCCGGGGCCGGGTGCCGGGGCCAGCTGCTGGGGCCGGGTGCCGGGGGCCGGGTGCCGGGGGCCCGGGTGCCGGGGACCGGGTGCCGGGGGCCGGGGGCCAGGTGCCGGGGCCCATGACAGCTGCATCCAGGATTGAGGCCTCTGTTCATGGGTCGGACGCTCTGTCCACCGCCCCGCCCAAAGTGTGGTATTTTCTAAGAATAAAGTAAAACATTTATAAATTAAGTAAAGGTTTGGGGTCACAGTATCAACCTGATAAAGAAGACTGGTTCTGTTCTTGGGTCATCTCTGGGACATCTGGACATGATGGTGCACAGAATGATTCCTAAAAAATTACTTAAATTACAGACAGACCTGAGTATCGTCTTTATGAGACTGTGACATGGCAACAGGGCCTTCAGTCAGAGGCTTCTTCAGAACTGTTGTAACACAGATCACTACAGGAGATCCATTCTGGCTACAGCCATCAGATATTGACATCACAACATATTATTATTATTATTATTATTATCAACTCTTTGAATAATATATTATTATAGTAATTATAGTTACAAAGACATTTATTTTGCATCTGAGATGAATAAAGTGTTTTTGAATTGAATGTTAAAATGAAGTAACGTCATTACAAGAATAAATTCATTTCCAAAATCAAATGAAGTACATTGGGAGTTTTCTATAATGCGAGACATATAAATGAATATTTAGAGAAGTAACCATATTCATTTACCAAGCCAAATGAACAGACCAGTCAGGAGGCAACTAAACCAGCAAGAGTTCTTGTTCATGGTGGTGGAGGCAGCAGCACACAAACAGCTTCCAGATCAGGCACCATTATGTTCCACCATCACTGATGTGCATGGAACCTTGCAGCAGGGCTCTTTGCCAGGACCCATCTTCAAATATGCAGTAAAACTTTAAACTTTAAAGGAAATAATTTGGTTGTTGGTGAATACCTCAAAACAAATATGGCTGAAGGACTCAACCAGCATCAGAGTGTAGCATTCAGAATATCTTCAACGACAAGAAAAATGGTTTCTGATCCAACCTGACCTCATAGGACAATGGATCAAGCAAGCTGTGGATCCGTCCTGGGACTGAATTCAGCCATAATTCAGTCCAGTGTGTCTGTCTGTTGTAGCAACAGTAAAAGTCACATAAAGGGCCACAGAGAAGAGCAAAAAAGATTCAACATTACTTTATTTTTATTTCTTTTGGTATCTTTTCACCAGAAGAATTGATTAAATATGGTTTCCCATCAAGTGCACATTGTGCAATAGAAAGCAAGAGCAATAAAAGCACACAGAGTTCCAGAAAAGCAACGAAATAGAAACATTGCATTTTTGTACTCAGTGACACTGATACACATGTTTAAAACCATATTTAATACCAGCTTAGATACAATATGGTTCTTTCTGGAAACGATATTGTGAAGGAGTCTCTGCATTCCTAGAGATCGAATCATTTGAGGTGCCAAAGTTCAACCTGAGCTGATAAATCTGTCCTGGTGAGTATCAGTTGCCTTTGGGTTGCCCTCTACGTCAGCGGGGATGACGGAACCTTACCTGTCTGGGCATTCTGCCCACTCATGGCCGCAAAGCAGCAGGAAAAAATGTCTGCTTCTGACTTTCCTTTGTGCACAGGACGCCATGTTTTCAGAGAGGTGAGGAAATGCCGCAACAGTCATAATCAGTCAGATTTGGCTGATATGTGGCTGACAGTGCAGCTCTCTTGCCATAGTGTCAGGGTCCTGTTGACTAAGGACATCCTGCGTGGGAGCGTTCTGAATGAAAGTGATCGAACCAAGGACAACATGGGTCGGGATTCCCCACAGGTTAGGAAATGACCTAACCTGTCTGTATTTAAGGCCCTCAACCTGTCACTGATCCATCGACAAAGCAGCAGCAGAACTTCAATGCAACAAGAAGCATCAGAACACCAGAACCTTGCATCAGCTGGATCTTTATAGTGACTAAATCCAAGTCGATAACAGAAGTACAACAGGCTAAGGCTTAGTTTTAAGTTTATCATCTGGACGTTGAGCGGAAGTTGAGTCTGTCTGCAAGCCATGGCCGGATCATCTACCTCCACATGGACGCTGAGCGCCCTGCTGCTGCTGCTGCTGCCTTTCTTCATCTCTTTTCATCAGACGTCCGCTGTTCCTGTTTCCAATGGTTGCAATGCAGCAGGTTGTCAGGAAATTGATGTCATAGAGTTTCAGATAGATCTAGAAGGACTGAGCTTGCTGAAAGAGGTAAGGGAGACACTGGGAACGCCGTGCTTCAGATATCTGTGCTCAGCGTCATGAAGGCAGCAGGAACTGGGTGTTTTGGGTTAAGAGATGCACTTCACAATCTGACTGACTGACAAGATGTAGCATTCTGGTTATCATGTCAGCCACTGAGAGAGCAGATGAGTGTGTGTGGGTTCAGTGATGCAGAGATAACTTTGCATGCAGTCAGTTAACTGTCACTTCGGCTGCTTCACTGTCTCCAGCTCTTCTTTGGTTGTAACGCTTCTGGTCTGATGTGTCTAATCCTGTTTTTCTTTGTCTTGACAGAAATGCTCTGGGAGCTACAACTTGGTAAGTTGAACCGATCATTTTTTCTTTTTTACTCCTGAACATATCTGTTGTTTGATTTTAAAAATACAAAGTGAAAGTTTATTCTGATTGTCCTGGAGGCACCAGTTCTTCACTATGTTTGGTAGTTTCTCTTTGGGGCTAACCTGATCTAAGAGTCCTTCTCTCTGTACTCTCTAGTGAGCTGATATATGGACACCAGTCAGACTTTGAAAATAATCCATACTTTCAATTAAAAAAAACCTTGAAATATTAAAAAATACTTTTCTATATTGAAATAGCTTTTCAATATAGTTTTTATCTTGTTAACTCCTGATTGTAGGTCAATAGGGGCTTTAAACGGTCAGTGCAGTGTGACTTTAAAATGATCCAGTGTGTGCAAAAGATACAGCAGCACCATAGAGAATTAGGAGAATTAGTCCTGCTTAAAAAAAAGCAACAATAAAAAACTTTCCAAATGATAATGGATTTCTTATTTTCATTTTAACATGAAGAACTAAAAAGTGCTAGATAAGCAGTCTGCATCATGCAGCTGAGGCTGATGCGCAGGGCTGCCGGAGAGGCTCAGCATCATCATGCCTTCACCACTTCCTCTTTCCTCTGCTGCTGTCACACCAGCTGAGGCGGTTAGATGAAGGCCACTGTTATGGTTGCATAGTAGGCATTTGCACTCTCTGGGAGCGATTTGATGGTTTCATGCAGTAGTGATGATTAACGTGTCTCTGCTTTTTCCTGCAGAATTCATCACTAAGCAGCCTCCCTGCTGCAGAGGAGGTACGGGTTCCATTTCATTTTTTAACCTTTTACTCATATTAATTCAAAATTCTTCAAATAATTGTTGTATAACACAAAGTTATTAATGAAACTATGGTTGATTAAAACACGAGCATTTATACATATAGTGGATTTTCCTCTGGAAGCCTTTACCACAGATTTACTGCTTTCACTTATTAGATGCTGTTGTACCTGAAACAGATAAAGGTGCAGATTAAGTAAAAAAAAAAGGGCATTTTGTTAAATCTCTGGAAAGATGAAATTCTTTGGAGTTACTCAAATATTAAGTGAGACCATGAAAGGTCTTTGTAGTGGTCTGGGACCAGTGGCATTTTGTGGTCCAACAACTTGGCAGCTGTCAGAGATCTGTGTGTGAGTTTATTTTAACGTTTGTTTCTTCCTCTGCGCAGACATGTGTCTTTCCTGGTCCCTTCAGCCAAGGAGTCAGAAACCTGCTCAGCCTGAATTTAACAAAATGCAACTTACAGAAAGACGATGTTGCTGTCAAACACCTGAACTACTTGGAAGGCAGGCTGAATATCACTAATAAATGCCCAGCTCTGGTAAGTAACTATGACACACTCACTGTCTCCAAACGGGACGAGTAGCATTTTACACTGATGTTTTCATTCTGTGGTTGTTCTGTAGACACATCTGGAAGGGCTCAAAATTAAAAATAACACACTCGCCAGGAAACCACTGTATTTCAACATGATGTAGCACACAGATAGGGAAGCAGTAGCTCAAATCTTATGAGTGGGAAGGAATCATGCAAGAAGCAAACAGAACAGGCATCATCACTTTAGGAAATATGTGACGCCATGGAGTAGTCATGTGATTTGTTTAGAAATATGGCAGCATTGGGTCTGACTGCTGTTTCTCCCTGCAGGTGAACCTGTACTGCAAAAACCCGACTCTGAGATCTGCTCCCATCACCTCACTAGAGGGTTTCCTTGATAAACTGACCAACCTGCTGCAGCAGTACCGGGAGAGATGCAGCCTTTAAGGCAGTCCAGAATCCAGTCATCCATCAGACTCAGAGCTTTGGGGATCACTGCTAACGTCTAAAACTGGGCATCGATATATTTCTCAGAATGTTGAGGAAGACACTTTCGAATGTTTTATACCTCCTGGCTATACTTTCTAAAATAATCCTTTCTGTGCAAAAATCATTCTTTCATTATCAAACATATTGTTATTCTTCTTCTTCTTTTTTTATTTTTTTTTTTACAATCAATCCAGTTTTTACCATTTATTTTATTTAAGATCAGAAGAACCAATTGGTCAAACGATTTTGACTAAAACAAAGACAGACGTAATCTGCCTAGCTAAGTGGTGAAGGAATATCTCTGTATTAGTTTGTGACTGTATTCTGAATGTTATCAGTACTTTCTTACAATTAACCAGGAACTGTTGATTCCAAAAAGTGCAGTTTATCAAACACTATGTGAGTATAGAACAGTACATTTGTAAAACGTAATATTATGAAGTTGATCATGGTATGTGCTATGTGATTTTAAAAGGTTTACTTATTTATTTTATTTATCATTAATTTATCAATATAGTGCAGATGCATATTGAGTTTTTAACTTTAGTTTTGTGTATTTATTTATGTTTAAAAAAGAGTTGAGCTTATGTGATTTAAACATGTTACTGAATGTCAACATCATACTGATGTCTTATTGAGATCATGTGTAAGGATCCCCTTCTACTTTGGTCATATTGAACAGTCCCCTCGTTTCTTGACTTTTTATGAGATGTGGTGTGTTACTTTGGTCCTGAAGTGTTATTTTATAGTGCATGAATAAAGTAATCTTTAACAATATATCCTCTGTGTGAGTGTATATTTCTGCTTTACTCTATCCTGACTGATTGGAGGAAAAAAACGCTCTTAAATTGTCAAAACTAAATCCTAAAGTTAGTTCTTACATCCTCAGTTCTTACAACTAGAAATTAGTGATGAGGCCCAGAATGTGGGTGTGGTGATGATGGAGTCAAAACAGCCATCCTGGCCAACAGAGGGAGATGAGGCAGCTGTTAATGCCAATTCAGCATTTAGCCAACATGGACTGAACGGCTTCGTTCACTTCCTCCGCTGCCATTGCTAAAACTACAGACAGAAAATAGACGTCATCGTTCACAACGTCTTCTGTTCACTGATTGGCCTGGACAAAAATCACCTGGAAACAGTCCGAGTCCAATGGAGAAAGTCCAGACGGTGCTGGACCGTCTGGACTTTCTCGAGCGGAACTGCAAAGGAAGGCGATTACCAGGCTAGTAATTCACTCAACAAATATTACATATATTTTTGCTCAATAGGTATTTATTTTACAATAATAATAAATGTTTGTTGGGCCAACATGGGCTGCCCAGTGGCGCAGCTGGTAGAGCTGCTGCCTTGCAGCAAGAAGGTTCTGGGTTCGATTCCCGGTCTTTCTGCATGGAGTCTCCATGTTCTCCCTGTGCATGCGTGGGTTCTCTCCAGGTACTCCGGCTTCCTCCCACAGTCCAAAAACATGACTGTCAGGTTAATTGGCCTCTCTAAATTGTCCCTAGGTGTGAGTGTGTGTGTGCATGGCTGTGTGTCTCTGTGTTGCCCTGCGACAGACTGGCGACCTGTCCAGGGTGACCCCACCTCTCGCCCGAAACGATAGCTGGAGAGACACCAGCAACCATCCTGACCCCAGTAAGGGAAAAAGGGTGCAGGAAAATGGATGGATGGATGAGCCAACATCAGTGGAATTTGGCAATAAACATGAAGCTTTCAAGATGTCGCTGCTGCTTCAGCTGCGTCTACTGGTCTTTGGCGCCCTCTAGAGGATTCTTCTCAGCTAACACAGTGAGTTAGAAAGAGAGAGGGAGGAAGAGAGAAAGAGAGAGAAGGGGTAACAAAGCTGTGGGTTAACCTACTGAGGAAGTCGCAGCTAAACCAAACTACGACAGTTTCAAAGAGGCAGACCCCGAGGCACCGACCGCAGCATGCAGCCGCCACCCAGGAAGGTAAGAGGAGAGCTGAACATTTACTCACTTTAAAACCTTCTGTCACTTTTCTGCCTGCTTGGCTTGGATCACATCTGAACAGTTCAGACTGAACTGTTATTTTAAGCCTATTGCTTGATTATAAAGCAAAACTGGCATGAGGTTACTGTTTGCGGCAGTGAGGTATTTGTAATATTTGATGTTTTTGCTCTTTGGAAAAACAAAAAAAAAATCAATAATCTCCCAGCTTTTCTTGAAACACAGTTCATCTGAAATATTGTTCAGTTGGCATCAAAACTTAGTCAAATCAGACGCCTGATGTCCAGTATAAACAGGTTTTTAAGAGTATCTTCATGAATTTAATCTGTTGATTATGTTCACATTAAAATGAGATCATGTTGACTTTTTTCTACAAAATTACTGAGTTTTCTCTTGTCTGAAAATAATCATGTTGGTGAGGAAAGGGTGAGGAAAGTATTGATTAAAAATGCAGGTTATTGCTCTGACTTCTTGTACAGCATGAAGTTGTACTACATATTGGCATCTCTGACAAAAATGTTTGCATGAATCTAATTTTGATTGGCTTGAAAGTGATACCAGGGAAAGTGTATTTTTTGCCCTACCATCACAAACATAAATAAAGACACCAATGGAACTTCAACTGCTTTCTGAATATGTTTGGTTGGTTTGGTGTGAAAACAATGCATAATATATTGAGCAGCTGCTGTTTATGGGGTTGGGTTTGCAAAGTTACACTGTCAAAAATGAACAGCAACAATTTGAACTATTTAACTTGATATAACAGAAATAAAGGAGGCTCATTTTTCAGTCATATTATCATATTAATGTTGTTCATTCATTTATAAATGTCACTGTTTCCAACTTTTAATTAGCAAGCTAAATATTTAGCTTTTAAGCTAAATATTTTTGATTTGAAGTAAATCAAAATAATTTACTTCAAATTAAACAGTTAGCTAAATGTTTACTTTGGAAGCTAAATATTTAGTTTTCCTATCGTTTGTGGATATCTGATTCCGTCTCCCTCCTGCTGACATTGTGGACATGCTAAGCTGCTATCAGCATGTTTTCTGTTTTCATATGACTTAGTAATTAAACCTGCTGCACCGAACTTCAATGCAGTTCAAGTTAATCAGAAGGTTCCAGTTGATTGAACACTGCTCTTTTTCTATCAATGTCAAGTTTAAGAGGTGGTTTTTCAGCTGCTCTCTCAGAGCTCCTCACCACAAAACACAGCAACCTGCAGCTTGTTTTCCTTCACCATCACACCGACTATTCACATCCTAAGCACAGGCCACAGTCTCTACATTTTTGGATGGTGGATTAGACGGTGCTCTGATAGCACTAGCATAGCATCATCGCTGTTCTCTGTGGCAGGCTGGTGCTATGTGAAAACTCTTCTGCCATGGGGGGCAGGAAGGAAGATGTTACTGCTAACCTGCAGACTTTAGCTTTTCTCCATATCTACTCATATGTCACTTGAATTGGGTAATCATGAACAGGATGTTTAGCAACAGCAAAGCCGACGCTGCGATTCTGTTTTTTAAGTCATAGGAGGAGTCATAAGAGTCAGGCGAGAATATGATGAGAATGTTCACATCTCAATGTTTGTGGTTTCTGCTGGTCATGCATTGTAATACACACTTTTGCTTTAGCTGGCACCATAGCATGATGGAGTGACAGCACAACAAAACTAACTCAACCATTCATTTATACAGTATTTAGGTAATTAGCACAAATTACATTTGAAATTAAAGTATGTCTGTCAGTTGATCAGTGACAGCTGAATGCATGGATGAGTTGGGCTGCAGGGAAAAAAAGACAAAGTTCAAACCAAAACTTGGTGTCAAAGGAATCAGAGTCCATCTCTCCATAAAAGGTGAAAATACAAAACAATTCTATCTGCATATCATACAGCATGATATGGAGATTGTAATCAGTATAACATTCCTCTTACTGTGCACCGGGATCACCACAGAAGCAGACGGTGTTACCAGAGCACATACTGCAACTCCCTTCCTTTAAACAGAATGAGTGTAAAAATGAAGGCTTTGATTAGGACATGTCAGACACTTGGAGGAAAAAAAGAGTCATTGGGTTTTGGTGAGGAAAAATCAACCAAAACCCACACAGGGTGTTGGAATGACTCAAAGCCAGAGTCTCGTTTTCAGTCACAGAACCAGGAAGGAACCACTGCACAGAAAAAGTACCTGCTGAAGAAGTGGAGACCACTTTCAAGAAAAGTAGCATCCGTTCTGTTTTTTAATGCTTGCAGAGGAAATTACTCTTTGGTTGGTACCTCTGGATAGACTGGAGCACAGTTGATGCTGGCTCACCACATGCCATGTGGCCATCCGGGGGGGGCATGGGCAGATGGGGGCTGGCGGAAAGAGAGCCAGAGAGAGAGAGAGAAAAACTACAGTCAGAGCAGGGTAGAGGTGAGGGGGGCATAATATGGGATATTTACAGAATACAGGAGCACATATGTGCAATAGCTCATACATTGGGATTGGCTGGTAAGTTTATGCTAAAAGAAAAAAAGTTCCTTTGTGCATACTCAATAATAAGAAGCAACAGACAGGAGGGACAGTTTGGGCACCCTAAGCTGCAGCTCTGGAAGACGTGGAACAAACTGACCAACCCGTCTGTGAACCTGTGTGCAGGTAAAGGAAAGCCAGCAGGTGAAGCTGCTGTTCTCAGAGCAGCTCAGCAAACTGCAGTCCAAACAGCACCAGGACACCGAGCTGCTGGAGGAGATCAGGTGGGTCATAACACAGATTGGGGGACATCTGCATGCACCCCGCCGCTCCCCCTTGTCCCTTTCCCCCCACATTCCCTCCAACGGGATCACTGATAGGCTGACGGATCAATACTGACATTCAGTTGAAGCGGTGTCATATTCCGTTTGTCTCTGTGTTCCCCAAGGTCCTTCAGTAAGCAGAGAGCAGCTATAGAGAAGGAGTATGCTCAGGTGAGGACACATGGTCTATTCCGGTCCACTGCTGGCCCGTTTACTGGCACCTTTTATGGTTTTCCTAGGAAGCATCATCTTTATTGAATCCCTGTCCTATATTTGTTTCTCATGTGACATCACTGGGCCCTGCTGTCAGGAATAAGACAGTGATGGCTTCCAGCCTTTACCCACCTGTGAATGTTAGTTTTGCACTGCAGATCACAGCACTGCAACTACTTTTATAGTCATGTGAAAAAAATGAGCATGCCTCATTAAATATTCAGCTCTTTAGAAAGAACCGCTCACAGAAGCCTAGTCTTTATTTATCACTGGAAAGGAAATGATTTAATTACGAGTAAACCCCAAAAATAAACCCGGCTTTATTCAGGGAAAAATACATTTCCTGACCAAAAGTTAGTGCACCGAAAATATTTACTAAGTGCGATGAGTGTGTGAGTTTCACGTTTGTTTTCATACTGAGGCTTTAAAGGGGCAGATTATGTGTTTTTCAGCCACATAGATGGTATCTATTGTGCCATTTTATAGCATAAGTAAGTAACTGTGTTACCTTCAGTTGTTATAAAAATGCTATAGATACTGAATATGACCTACAAGAAATGCGACTTTTGAGCTGAATGCCTTGAAATTGGGCCTCTGTCTCTTTAAAAGCTCCTGCTCTTTCTGAAACCTGAAACAACATGGCTCTTCTATCAACACTCCAACAACGTTTTACCAGCGTTGCACTGAACTCAGCAGATATCCAGTTCCATCTGATGTTTGCTAATTTCTGCTGGCTAGTCTGAAGGAGCTGAATGGGGAAGTTGAGGGTTTGCGATTTGTGAAGGTCTGTAAGCAAGAAGCTCAGACACAGCAGCTTTAATGAGGAGCTTTGTCCTCAAAGATGGGGCTATGTCCACTCAGGCGTTTTGCACAGTTTGCCATGGAGATTAAAGGAGATTTTGTTGTCATAAATATTTCATTAGAAAAAAATGATAATTTCCAGTGTTTTCAAAGCCATTAAATGTCTTCAGCACATAACCTGTAGGGATTAACATCTGCAAAACATGTCCAAATAAATGTTCCTTTTCATGCTTATTTATTATTTACTATTATTCAATTCATTCATATATATGTCTTACTGATGATTTACATGATTTAATAAATTGACTCTTTATAAGGATCCTTCTTCCTAGAACCTCGTTTTTTGCTGAACTTTGATAGAATTTGGTAACAGTCCAGGTTTGAGACAGCTGCATCATTCCTCCATTGTGCTATGAGAGCAGATACCAGCTCTAATCTCGTTTTGAAAGCTTTACAGATGATTTTGAGATCAACATTAGTAAGGGATCTGTCCCTTGGGAATACAGGGTCTTTTCCTGCTATTAATAAGAGACTATTGTTACTAGAATTAATATTTGGCAGAAGTCTGGCAATTTCCTCCATTTCCTGCCAGAATCCTCCAGAGTTCTTCATAAAATCTATCACGACCTGGAGGGTTTTAATCAGGCAAGAGTTCAGCTTCTAGGAAGAGATTTTTCTTTTTCTCTTTGCACCACAGAATTGAACATCTAACAGATATTTACACACATGTGTGAGAAATGACTCACCTTCACGTGAAGGCACTGATCCATAACCTGCTACATCAGATCTTCATTAGATTAGACAGCCTGTTAAAAACATAGTCTGCATGTCTGCAGCTTCTGATGCTTTTAGCTGTCTAGTGTGGGAGTTTCTGTACATGAAGCTTCAAAACAAGCTAAACAAACGTTACAGTGTGGATTAATAACTCAGTTTGTATTTACCACCACATGCACACACAACCTTACCTACTCAGAATTATTTATAGAAAGATACTTTTTGTTTTCATGTCTCCTTTCTGTGTGTTCTCTGCTGTGTAAAACATCCTGATTCTTTATGCAACTTAGATTCTTGAGATCAGATTATTTAAACATAAAATGTTATGCAATTCTTATTAAACTAGTGCACTCAAACATCAGATAAAACTACCAAACAGGAATTCCCTTAAAGATGGAAAACATACTTCCTACCAAGCTTTATTTAATCACACATTTATTTATTTTGGTGGTGGTGGGCAGCAGGATTGGTCGCCAGTAGAAATTAGAATACCTTAATTTACTTTTGGGAAATAAAGAATGAAACATAGTTATTATTCATGAGGTCATCTCGTTTTCAGGCTCTTCAGAGATTAGCCGTCCAGTACCAGAAGAGAGACTGGCAGAGAGGAAATACAGACACTGCAATTTCTGGGTGACTAAAACACATGCATACACACACACACACACACACACACACCCACACACACACACACACCCCTGCATACATATATAAGTTTGTATTTCTATTAGGACTTTGGCTTTGCATTAACCTCCATTAATTTTAGTAACTGCATTTATGCCTTATCCAGACATTTTCCCTACTGCTAACCATTACTAGTTTATTACCAAAATAAACTAGTAATCCACACACACACACACACCCACCCCCACACACACAGATGCTGTACTCACCTATTTGAAAGGACAACACTCTTTTATGCCATTGTGTTATGAATAACACATTGTAATGCAAGTCAAAATGGAAGGTCATTTTCCCCAGACAGGATGTTGTAAACTAAGCAGTTATTGGTGTCTGATTATGTTACACAATGAGCAACAGGAAAAAAAAACTGTATGACTTCCTCCATTCTGCCTCACTTAGCAAAATATTTCATTTTTAATAAGGTGAAAATGAACAAAGTTTTTGGTAAATGATCAGAATCACAAAGTTACTATTTAAACTGTATTCCCATTGTTCAGGCTCCTAAGGAGACAGTACTAAATCAATAACAAGACTAATGCAAATATGATTATGGCGCAAAGATTAATAAGTAATATAGAGGAAATCCATTGTCTTTCTGCTCAATTTGTCTGCGCAGAACTCTCTCTGAAATGTTAAACAGATGACGAAATACATTATTTTGACAATATATATAAAGCTGTGCTTTTTAAAATATTTTACATGTATTTCCATATATTCAGATCTATTTAACTAAAGCAGGGACGATGCATAATAATGTGGAAGTACCAGTCTGCAGCTCAAAGGTTCTTCCCTCTGGGCGCACAGTGAGGCTTATCTTATTAAAGTTCTGATTCCGTGATTTTCTGGGTCTATAATGTTATTGTATAAATGTGAGTAATTGTTGCTGGTGTGTGTTTCCAGGAGTGTGTTTGGTGTGTGGCGATCGGTGGTGGACGCCACAGCTCAGACTGGCGCCTCGCGACTCGCTGCTGCAGAAGAATACCGCCGGCTTTTTGGACACGCTTCCAAAAGCATCCACAACGCCAAGGAGATCCGCGCTAAACGAGTGAGACGGCATGTGAACCTTATGTTGAGGGTCATTTAGCAGAGCGAAGGACCCCTAAGAAACAATGACGGGGAAACGGCACGTTGCAGGTGCTGGAGCAGCTGCAGAGGGTGCAGGGCGAGGTGGTGGACGCACTGCGAGAACTGCACAGGGTCAAGAAGAACTACCACCATCTGAGTCACATCGCCGGAGTGGCCCGAGAGAAAGCGGCTGACGCTCAGACGAGGTCAGATTTTCAGTAAAACATCGTCTGCATCAGGGTTTCCTCCAGTGTGTTATAAGCCTGGCGGGCCACCAGGCTTTACTTGGCCCCCCACCAGGCTAGATGTTTTATTTTAAATATTTTTTTTACAAGTAACAGTAAAGACAGATTAAGCTAAGTTTATAGTTGACACATTGAGCTGGGCATGAGGGCTGTCCCTCCACCTGCCCATTGGCCTCACTTGCTATTTACAAATTATGATGCCGACTTGTGCACCTCTAACCGGGTTCTGCTTCTCTTCACTGTACCAGCCCAAGTAACCCCTGGACTCTGCGTTGTGTAGTTTTTTAATGACGGCGAGGAGTTTGTGGGTGAACAGGCAGTTTATTTCCTGAATGAAACATATCAGGGTTCGTGTCAGTGCAACAGCTCAGCTTCATTCAGCACACTATATGATGCTCTGTTATAACAGAGCATCATGTTAGCCTCTAACCTAGCACATGAAGTGTTTTATAACATTAACAAAATTAAAAGTACAAAAATTTGTGCCAAGCACATATCCGACAAACACTCATTATATACAGTTAGTCTAAATCCATCCATCCATCCATCCATCCATCTTCTGTCGCTTATCCGGGGTCGGGTCGTGGGGCTAGCAGCCTAAGAAGGGAGGCCCAGACTTCCCTCTCCCCAGCCACTTGTTCCAGCTCCTCCAGGAATCCCGAGGCGTTCCCAGGCCAGCTGAGAAACATATTCCCTCCAGTGTGTCCTGGGTCTTCCCCGGGGCCTCCTCCCGGTGGGACGTGCCCGGAACACCTCACCAGGGAGGCGTCCAGGAGGCATCCTGACCAGATGCCCGAGCCACCTCAACTGACTCCTCTCGATGTGAAGGAGCAGTGGCTCTACTCTGAGTCCCTCCCGGATGACCGAGCTTCTCACCCTATCTCTAAGGGAGAGCCCAGCCACCCTGCGGAGAAAACCCATTTTGGCCGCTTGTATCCGGGACCTCGTTCTTTTGGTCATGACCCAAAGCTCATGACCATAGATGAGGGTAGGAACGTAGATCGACCGGTAAATCGAGAGCTTCGCTTTTTGGCTCAGCTCTCTCTTCACCACGACGGACCGGTACAGCGCCCGCTTCACTGCAGAGGCTGCACCAATCCGCCTGTCGATCTCCCGCTCCCTTCTTCCCTCATTCGTGAACAAGATCCCAAGATACTTAAACTCCTCCACTTGAGACAGAACACCCCCCCCCCCGACCCGGAGTAGGCACTCCACCCTTTTCCGGGTCAAGACCATGGCCTCGGACTTGGAGGCACTGATTCTCATCCCGGCCGCTTCACACTCGGCTGCGAACCGCTCCAGCGAGAGCTGCAGATCTAAATTAGTCTAAATTAATACAAATTATATTTCATGTGTTGCTAACACTTTTTATGATGTGTGCTGTAGAATGCAACTCACCTCTTATGCAGCTTTCACAGACTGACCCTGACTACAGGGACCAGCAACATCTAACCAGCCACACAGAGAGGGAGGACGCTATTTCCCCATTGCACTGATATATGCATGAAGCAAGTGGGATTCTACAACCTAAACCCTGTTACACACCTCCAATTTTTTGTTAACTTTTAACATTTGTTAACACAAAACCACGGTGCTGGACTGCCATAGTGTCCCTACCACTGGGCTAAGCAGCTTTTCTGGGGGGAAATCCTGTACATGTATGATATATATGATCTCAACTAGCTGCAAATATTATCTTTACATAGGAGTCCAAAAAGCTGAGGGGCTGTTATCATCATAAAAGCTCCAGGTGATGTGTGTAATGATGTATGTAATGTCCCAGTCAGTAATGTCACAATAACATTTTTGTCATGAGTTTGTGGTGATGGTGAAAAAACACAGGCAGGACCAGGATGTGGAATGAATTGGAGAATTTAATGATGAAAACTGACAAAAACTGACACAGAGCACACAGAGTAAACAGGATGAGGCAGGGTGAACATGATGAGACGATGAAACACGATGAAGATCCGACAAGAGACAAAGACAACAGGTGGACTTAAATACACAGGGAGGACAATCAGGAAACGAGACATCTGGAGTTAATCAAGGTCATCAGACAGGACAACACAGGGACTCACAGATCTCACAACACACAGAAAACCTAAAATAAATACAAGGAGAACTCAAATCACAACAATTTTGCTGGATATCAAATTGTCCTAGAAATGATTACAATAAATGATAATATTGTTGTTTTGAGACCGTTTAATATATTGATAATGGTATCAAAATGCAAGTTTGCTCTCTCTAAGACCAAACAGTTTTTATATTGTTTTTTACTCATTTGTAATATGTATTCAT
The DNA here is from genome assembly GCA_902982915.1 of Phalloptychus januarius. Lineage (NCBI taxonomy): Eukaryota > Metazoa > Chordata > Actinopteri > Cyprinodontiformes > Poeciliidae > Phalloptychus > Phalloptychus januarius. The sequence continues at coordinate 2,575,009 of CADWAE010000470.1, read as the reverse complement.
TTCTACCTGCTTACAGAACTAGAAAGAGTGAACATGGGATTTTCCATTTCAAATCAGGCCAACATAAGATGACTGCTAAGGTATGAACCTGCTGTAGCTGTTTCTTTGTTTTCACATTTTCTCTGCATTTTTGGGGTCTAAAATGTGTTGTTTGATTTAATGTGATTTAGTCTGTCGGAACCTGACGGATCTACAGATGAAACCTGAAGTTTACATCCACTGAATAAAGAGAAGACATCTTTTTTTCTCACTGTCTGAACTGAAATCGGACCAGAACTCTCTTGTTTTAGGTTAGTTTTAGGTCTGATTTAACTTAAGACAGAGAGAAAAAAAAACATATGTACGTTTTTATTCTGACAATATATATGTACAAAAATGAGTGAAACCTTTTAGGAACTGAAGAAAATAAACAAGAAGAGAATCTTACAACTGATGAGAAAAGCCTATAATTAACTAACCAGTTACAAGATGTTTATCACTGTAAAAGCTGGATGCAGTGTGCAATTGAGACACTGAGTAAAAAGCTCTGTTGTGCTCCATTGTGTGTGTGTGTGGGTGGGCGTGTGTGTGTGCATGTTTTTGCAGCTCAGTGCCAGGCTGAAAGAGTGTGAGGACCGTTTGAATGAAGCTCGTAATGAATATCTGCTGACACTTGCAGCCGTCAACTCACATCACCAGCACTACCACACTAAAGACTTACCTCTCCTGATGGAGGTGAGAAACTCACACACTCACCAAGTGGAGGCGAGGATTTCTCATATTTGATACATTGTAACCAACTAAGGATGCAGCTAGTTTTTCTTGTCGTAAACTGCAGTAGAACAAACATCAAATGTCTGTTTAACCATTAAAATCTAGTAAAAGTGCCTGGTTTCCTCTGCTTCCCTCACCAGCAAATGGACGGAGACGTTTATGACGATTTGAGGCACCACTTCACCCGGCTGTGTGGGACAGAGATGGACACCTGTCTGGCTTCGCACAAGCAGTTCAGCAAGATATGGGATGGTGTTGCTAAGGTTTGTATGCACACACACACACAAAACCACACACCCACACACAAAACCACACACGCACAAAACCACCCCCACACACAAAACCACACACACACACAAAACCCGGAAATTCCATGGTAAAACTCTGGCATTGGCCATTGTCATTGTTGACAGCTAAAAATCCTGCTGGAGTCTTTTTTTTTTCTAAAAGAAAATGTTTTGACTTACAGGGGGAAAAAAATGATATTTTCCCCTAAAATGAACATGAAAGCAACCTGTAAAATGAATGTAGAAATGTAAAATGTACAATCAATGTTACCTTCAGTTGTATAAAAATGTTGTAGATATCAAATATGACTTAAAAGAAATTTTACTTTGTCATTTAATGAAATGAAATTGGGCCTGTGTCTCTTTAAGAAGCTCCTGTTCTTCCTCAAGCTCCACTTTCTGGAAGTCATTCAGCCATTCTGACAGGTTAGCCCTTTAACAATGTTTTTATCAGTGTTGCACTGAGAAATAGCTCATATAATGAGCTTAGCATGCATAGTTCCACCAGGTGTTTGCTATTTGCTCCTGGCTAGTCTGAAGGGGCTCGGTGGGGGAGTTGGGAGCAGGGCTGCTCAGTGGTGAAAGATTGGAAACTGCAGGTAGCACCAGGTCCATCCAGGTGTTTAACGCAACTGATTAAGGGATTTCTCAAACATGCACTCCAGGCATTTTTTTGGTGAGGGAATAACATCATACTATGATGTTAAAAGTTGATTTTACATAAAACTGCCCCTTTAAAAAAGGATCACTGAAATAAAGTACAAAGGAATGTAACATAAAATTACACATTATAATGGTATTTATTAATATTTTGATCTGTATTTTAGCTTGGTTATTAGAAAAAGTGACTGTAGAATTGCTAAACTAAAGTCTTTTCACTTCTTCAGTGAAGGGGCTTTCCATGCGGAACATGCCAGAATGTTGTCTGAGATCAGACATGAAACATTCCTCACTCCCATGCAGCAGCAGAAAAATAAAAGGCTCACATAGAGGAGAGAGCAGAGCAGGAGCAGCCAAATAGGGGAAAGACAAGGTCTCTTGTGTAAATAAGGCAAAGTCGGGCCAATCGGCGAAAAGGCCAAAACAAATATGGTGCCAGGGCTCTTAAAGGAGAGAGAAATCCAGCACATCACTGAAGCAGAGGAGTTTGTTCTGAGTCTTTTTCTGAACATCTGGAGCCAAAATCAAAGCATCTGAAACCCTGAACTGTCTGTGAGGCAGGATGAAGGTTTTTCAGATAATCAGTGAACATTTAATTTGATGCACACTGTTTGTTTTCAGGTGACCAGAGAGAGGAATGTTCAGCAGTTTTTGCAGGAGTCCATTTCCTTCACAAGAACATCAGATTTCATCTTCCAGCCTGCTCTGCGGGACGTGGTGTGTGTGCCTGTCTCCTTCTTCGTTCATTTGTTTGTTGGGAAAGAAGTTTTGCTTTTTTGCTGATTTTTTCTTGTTTGGCAGTGAAAAGCTTAAGATTTTGAAACAAACTTAAATATTTGACAAAGTGAATACTAAAATCAGTTGACAAATGATGATTTTATTTATTAAAGAAACAAAAGGTATTTTGCTATTCTGACAGGTTCTGAGCATTGATGGCCTTTTTCAAGTCAAAGCACATTGTCTCAATTGGATTTGATTTCAAACTGACTGGAAATTGAATTCAGCTTTTCAAAAAAACAGGGTTCCTTCTGTCAAAGATGGTGTAGAGGGACCTCATGGTCCAATGAAACAGAATATAACAAGAGAACTGACCAAACTTATATTAGAGAGAACACAAGAACACAGAGACACTTATGAACTGGACTGAGAGTCTCATATTGTCCAACAGTGACCAATGAAAACCAGGGAACGTAGATACAGAGGAGATGTGATGAGTGACAAAGGAGCAAGGGACCGGATCTGATTTGTCTCCAATCTGATGGATACTCGTCTTGGACGACGTATGCAGCAGTTAGAAAACGATGAAGTTAATGGGACCTCATGACTGACCTGCTGTCTGTTTTGGCCTGAACTGCACAGCAATTTGTTGAGTTCGAGAACTTTCAATTCAAAAGTTCAAGTTTTACGGTTGGACCGGTTGGTGTTTGTGCTGGCAGGATTTCTAGTACATACTGGTGTGAATTCTTGATCTCACAATTCCAGTGGTCTGTAGAGGAACCATGTCTTGGCTTTAACCACAGGAATGTTGAACAGCTGTGGGAGAAAACTGAGCAGGAGAAACTGACTAATCCAGAAAACACAGAGGGAGAACAATCCACAATACACAGAGAACAGAACACAAGAGATAAGTAAGGTTCTCAAAACAAAGGGCATGTTAACATTAATGACAGCAGCAAACCACAAGAAATTAACTTTGGCCAAACCTCACAAATAAAAATGATTACAAAAGAAAACCAAAACACAAACATGGTTTCCCCCAGAAAACTAGCTCAGCCTGGTGGTTGGGGCCCTCGGCAGCCATTCATCCAGCAACCCGTCGTGTCCTGGTGGGGACAGAAGTAAAGCTTGTTGGCCCGCCAGGCTCATAATGCACTGGGGGGAACCCTGAGGACAGGTTCACCATTTAACAAGAAGGACGATTGTTTTCTACTGGAGAGCTTTTCTTAACTAAACTCCAAATAATCATTTTTGCAGATGAACTGTTTAAATTGGGCCTTAAAAGAATCAATCATTTGAATTTTCCTCTCAGATCACAAGCCAGCTTCCTCCATTATTATTATTATTATTATTATTATTATTATTATTATAATTATTATTATAGTCACAGTTCTGATTTCAGGTGCTCTCAGCTGGAGACACCCTTACCTTACTGTGCAAAGTGTGACATCTTGTAAATCTCTGTAATATTTGGCCTGGACCGGTCTCTGCTGGCCTCTGTGGGTTGAATGGTGACTAATGCAGTTATGTTTTTCTGTTCGCATTGTTGGCAAACTGCATTACTCTTTTTATTTCTGTTAGACATTGAAACAATTAGTTATGACAACAGAGAAAGGCCAGAAGAACACGACCATATCCATATGACTGCGTGTGAGGGAGAACCTGGTTATCTACTGTAGGTTTTATAGCTATTCAAATCAAAGAATCCTCCCAATTTAAGAACTACAACAAAAGACAGGAAGACACACTTGCATAATAAGACACATATCTGTGAAGGAGATTTGTAGGCGAAGCTAGACAGCAGCACACAAACAGCTGCTGTTCCCCTGGCCCTGCACGACTCAGGAAAAATGATTTGAGTTTGTTTCTCCAGTCATCTGACTGTCATCCTCACACAGATGACTGCACTGCAGGACATGCAGGGCTCCGAAGGAGAGAGCTGCTTGGTGAAGGAGGCCAAGAAATGGGCTGCCAAGGCTGCCAAGGACTACAAGATCGCCACTCATGGAGAAAGGGTGAGCAGAACACAGAGACACAACTTTGACCTTTAACCTTTCCCCGATTTAGATTTTTTTATTGGCTGTATCATCTTAACCTTTTTCTTCTGGAGTTAAAGTTTGCACTGTCTTTGTCTTTCCAACTGGCCTAAAATATTTGGCTGAATATGTGTTCACTTTATTAGAAAGTGCATGTGTGCCATAAACAACAGCTTGTTGTTCTAACGCCTGAAGAAACTGAAACAATCCAAAGGGGGACTGTTCAATTCAATTTGAATATATCATCTAAGTTTTTTCAAAGTTGTTGTGGATGGTGATGCTGTGGATCTCTGACTGATCACATGCTAACAGCTTCATATCCGGGCACCAGATATTCCAAAGTAACATGTCCTGGATGAAAACATCAGCTGTTAGCATTTACAACCTTTATGTTTACACTGTGCAGAATGTAAGGCGCTGAAACTATGATTTACTTCTGATCACTTTGAGTGCCTTTAGAGAAAACTGTGGTGTCTTCATGCCCCTTGATCTTTTCCTTATTTTGTGGCATTCCGGTCACAAACTTCGATACATTTTATTCAAATTTTATTAGACTACACAAAGTAGTGCTGAATTGGGCAGTGTTTTTTTCTAAAAACATATAAAGCAAATGTTGAACAGAATACATTTATATTCCTGAAACAATACATTGTATAAGTACTTTTTACTTGAACTATAGCTGCAAGTCTTCAGGCCTATGAAATATTTCACTTTTTCCAGGTGTACAAACCGATACGTTGTCCTGAAAAGCTCATTCAGATTGAATGAAGAGCATCTGTGAACACTTGATTTCAGGGCTTAGCACAGATTGCTCATGGGAAATAGGTCTGGACTTTGAGTAGGCCTCCTTCATATGGTTTGATCTGTTAAGGATGTAGGATGGATGTAGGGTTTTTGTCCTGCTTGAAGGTGAACCTTCATCCCAGTCTCTAGTGACCTCTCTTGTCACTGGAGACAAGAGAGGTTTCTTGTCCTGCATTGTCATATGTTTGTCTCCATCCATCCTCCCATCAACTCTGATCAGTTGAACAATTCTTTTTTATTTCTTCAAAGAGTTGAAACCAATAAACACTGAATGTTCAGGCACCAGCATCAGTAATACACACAAATGTGAGGAGATTTTCTTGCTGCTTCATGGGTTGACAGTTTAATCTGGTTTTCTTTGCCAGGCTCTGGAGATGCTGGAAAGTCGACGGAAGCTGTTGTCAGGGGAGACAGGGCTCAGTGTGGAGCAGAAGATTGCAGAGGTTCAGGAGACTGTCAGGAAAGCAAAGGTTGGTGTGAGATAAACACATTGATGTTACGTCCTTCTGGTCCACCGCTCTGTGTCTCATAGCTAACTGTGACTGTTAGTATGAATCTCAAAGTTGATCAGAAATTCTGACATTCAGAAATAAATGAAACTATTGATCAACACCAAGTTTCAACATTATTAGACCTTGTTCGGTTTAGCTGAAGACCTGAGCATGGCGCACAGCAAAGGCGGTGTGTGAAAATCTGATTGAGGTCAGTGATGACCTCTGACCTGCACCTTCAGAGCCACAGAAAGACAGTTACAAAGTCGGCCTTCTATAACCTAAAGAACATCTCCAGGATTAGAGGTCTGATGTCTTAGCATTAGAGAAACTCCTCCATGAGTTTATCTTCAGTCACATTGATCACTGCAGCAGCATCTTCACAGGTCTGACTAAAACATCAACCCTCCAGCTGCAGCTGGTCCAGAACGCTGCTGCTGGTGTTCTGACTAAAACCAGGAAGATCGAGCAGATGACCAGTTCTACAGTCCTTCACTGAGAGAACAGACTTTAAAATACTGATGTTAGTTTAGAAATCACTGAACAGCTGAGCAGCACAATATGTTAAAGATCTGCTGATGTTGTATCAACCTCCCAGAGCCCTCAGGTCTTCTGGTTCTGGTTCTGGTTCTTGATGCAGAGCACCACCAGAGAACCAAACATGGAGACGCAGCATTCGGCTTCTAAGCAGCACAAATCTGGAACAAACTTTCAGAAAACTGAGAAACAGCCGAAACACTGAGTTCCTCTAAATTTAGACTGAAAACTGAGTTGCTTTTAATTCATAATAACTGGAACATTGATCAATGTATTTGATGGTGGCATTTGACAAAATGTAATGATTATTGCTTGTTTCCTAATTGATGATGAAACAAGCAATTTGCTCTACAAATAAACTTAAACTGGAGCTTGATGTGCTGTGATGTCCTGATCGGGGCCGGCCCGTGTCGGTGTGTGTCGGTTTCTCAGCTCAGCAGAGTGAAGGCGGAGGCTCGCTTGGCTCTGCTGGCCCTCAGCGTCACGGGGACCCAACAGTGGCTCCACAACGCCATGAAACAGGCTGAGGAGGAGCTGGAGACGGAGCGGCGTCTCAGCGAGCAGAGAAGGTCCACAGAGGAGTTTTCAGTAAGGTCACACACAGACACAAAAGCATGCACACACACACACACATGCACACCCCCGCCTACGCACACCCACACATACACACACACACAACATCTCCAGGAGGCTCAGTTTGTTCTCCAGCAATCAGCCATTATAATCAGAAAAGGGGTAATATTATGTAAAATCCACACTTTTGAGCTTTACATCATGTAATAATGTTATCCCTTCATCAGGTGTTGCTTTGATTCTTTCATGCATGTTTGATAAATTATTTAATCTCCATGGCAACCATTCAGCTGTGCAAAATGCCTGGATAGACCTAGCTCCTCCTTTGAGTTGCAGCTCCTCCTCATAGCTGCAGCTTCTAAGCTTTTGCCACACAGAGCAGCCCTACCCTGTGACTTCCACACTCAGCCCCTTCAAACTAGCCAGCTGCAATTAGCAAACATCTTCTGGAACTGAGAATCTGCTGAGCTCATTATAGGAGCTTCTTCTCAGTGCAACACTGGTATAAACATTAAAGGGCTAATAGCAGAGTCAGGTTGAGATAACCTCCTGAAGAGCAGGAGCTTCTTAAAGAGACAGAGGCCCAATTTCAAAACATTTAATTATAAAGCCAAATTTATTTTAAGTCATATGTGATATACATACCATTTTCATAACAAATGAAGGTATTAACATTATTTGATTGTGCTATAAAACGGCACTAAGAGCCTGGAAAATATATAATACGGCCCCTTCGAGATAGACTCCCTCAGTAAACATGTTTATCTGTTTTAAAAACATCATTGAACTGGTAGAAAGGTTCCAGGTTTTCATTCCTGGAGACTTCTTGGCTTACAGCAGAGCTTTTAAAACCCCCATTCCTCCTTTCAATCGCTGCGAATAATTACTGTTGTTAAGATCGCCAACTCAGTTGAACTCTCCAACTTTCTCTTTTTCCCGTGAAGAGAGACAGAGAGTCAGAGCACACAGGGCCTCCATGGAGCCGCTGTGTGAAGAGAAATCACACTAACTGACCAGCAGCATGTGGTCGTTACGGTCAGATTAAAGACTGGAAACTTACACATCGCATGATCTAAATGGGTTTTGGCCCAACACTGGGTTTGATTGTTTAAGAAGCTCTGCCAATGCCCTGATATACTTTACTTTTCCAAAGTTAAAGGATAAGGAAATCCATTAGTCAGTATTTAAGTAAAAGCAATTTATTGTTGATTAGTGTAGAAATAGAAGGAGATTAAGGGAATTCCTCATTTTCCTGTTGCAAAATACACTTTAATGTGTTTTTATTATACTTATTGTGCATTTTCTGACTGTATTTTAATATTCTTTTTTGTACCTTGTTGTATTTTCTTAAACTGTGAAGATCTTTACTATTACAATGTGCTTTCTTTGTGTTAGTGTTTCTGTCGCCCTGACCGGCTGTGACTGGATAGATTCTGGTTCCCTCTCAATCGTTGCCCAGTCAGCAGATGCTTCGTGTTTTTGTCTCAAACAGTCTAGAGCAGTTTTTTTTTTCATTTTCCCAAATTTATCCCTGTCTTTTCACATTTCTTTGTTCCTGCTCTCTTCTGGAATTATTTTGGTCTCTGTTTGATGATGTCACGCACAGAGTCAATCAGAACAGACGTCTTTAACCCTCAGGCCCAGCAGAACCTCCACAGAGTGGACCTGACCCTCCTCTCTCTGATCAGCTGTGTTCCTCCTGTGTTTAGGAAGATGAGTTCGAGCTGACTGACTTTGAGGACTACGATGATGAGAACGCAGACATATTTGCAGATCCAGTGTCTACCTCTAGAGTGTGTGTGTATCCTGCAGCCTGCAGAGTTGTCTACAGCTATCAGGTGGGCAGCACCAGACCAGCACTGACCATTTCACACAGATGTTACTGCAAACGGAAAAGCTTTACATCTTATTGTAAGATATGTAAATGTCGAACCAGGAGAGCTGCTGTTCTTACTGATATTAAGAAATCATCTGTCTGTAAATGTTTCAACTCATTTAACAGATCCAAAATCTATTATTAATAGTATTATTAAATTAATTAATAAAATCATATTATTGAATGTTTTTAGCTCATTAGTCTTTTTTTTAATTGAATTGTTTTTATTTTAAAACAAACAAACATGTGAGTAGACATAATGTAGACAAAAAACCAAAATGTTTCCGGTTTTTCTCATGAAGGCGATTCAATCAGATGAGCTGTCGGTCACTGAGGGCGAGGAGCTTCATGTGGTTGAAGACGGAGATGTGGAGGACTGGCTGAAGGTAGCAAAGACAGCAAATATATTATGATATAATGTATAAATATAATATAGAACAAAAACTGAGCTGTGGGCTATGAATGCACATATCTGCTAATGTCACTTCCCAGGTGTGTAACTCCTGTGGCCAGGTGGGCTATGTTCCTGAGCGCTATGTGCAGTTCCAGTGTCTACCAGCAGAGGACGCTGCTCAGCTGCACTCCTCCTTCAGCTCCAGCTCCTCCTCAGGAATAAAAGAGCGAGCAGGGGCCAAGGGTCAGTAAGGCGAGCCTGCTGGAGGGAAGCTTTATGCTTGGGCTGGTGTTGGCATGTCCATCCATCCATCCATTTTCCTACACCCTTTTTCCCTTACTGGGGTCAGGAGGGTTGCTGGTGTCTCTCCAGCTGTCATTTCGGGCGAGAGGCGGGGTCACCCTGGACAGGTCGCCAGTCTGTCGCAGGGCAACACAGAGACATACAGGACAGACAAACAAACATGCACACACACACCTAGGGACAATTTAGAGAGGCCAATTAATCTGACAGTCATGTTTTTGGACTGCGGGAGGAAGCCGGAGTACCCGGAGAGAACCCACGCATGCCCAGGGAGAACATGCAAACTCCATGCAGAAAGACCGGGGCCGGGAATCGAACCCAGAACCTTCTTGCTGCAAGGCAGCAGCTCTACCAGCTGCGCCACTGGGCAGCCCGTGTTGGCATGTCACAGTCATAAAAACATAATTCATTTCACAACTTTACTGAAGTAAAAATCTTAAACATTTCTTTACTTTTATTATTGGAACATGCAGAAAAGCTGCCTAAGTGGTATTGTGTAACATTACAGCCCTAATTACTGCTGCTAATGTCACATTAACATCTGAGAGCAAACTGTCAAACAAGCAGGATGCCTTTCATCCACTTTTATCAGTTTTGTTTCAGCCAGTTAAAATAAGGCTGCACAGTAACACAGTGCACAGGGTGACAGTCTGATGCTGAACCAACCTGCTGGGGGATTTCCTGGTGGTTCGCTCTGAGGTGGGAGAAGCCATGCGTCAAGTGTCCCGAGGTTCAGCTTTTAAAATACAGAACATTCAAGTAGAAAAGTTGCTTGTTTAAAGTGATTATCCACTACATTGAAAAACATGGGACTAAAATCTGGTTCCATCTGTTCTAGGTGTTGTCAAAGCTCTGTACTCCTACCAAGCTCAAAGTGCAGAAGAGCTTTCCTTCCAGGAGGGGGCGCTAATTAGTCTCATACGCTGTCCACATGGAGAGGTGTGTAAGAGGGGAAATAAATGTTGTTCATATTATCCAGTTTTATTCAATGAGTTGCAGATGCTGATGGCTATGAGCCAGCCATCAGCTCCTGTAGTTGTCCACATTGCAGCTGCTCTGAAGAAGCCTCTGACTGAAACCATTCTAACGTGTGTTTTTTTTAGGTAGATGATGGTTTTTGGGAAGGAGAACTGGATGGGCGAATCGGTGTTTTCCCCTCATTGCTGGTGGAGCTCCTGCATGAAGAAGAAGAGGAGGAGGAGGAGGAGGTGAGCAGGAACTCTACAGGATTCCGATGGGAAAATGCCTCCAGATTTCTCCTATTTCTCATATTATTTTTTCTGTCTAGCGCCTCCATACTGTGACTATACCTCCCTGCTCACCCCCCATCCCAATCCCATCAGCTTCTGCTGGTGACTCTGCAAACACCGTTGCTCCTCCTGCTGGTGTGGAGGACAAACAGCAGTCTGTTCACATAGAAGAGTCGAGGGCTGCTGGTAAGATTCAGTGTTTCCTCTGGAACATGATATATTGGCAGTGCCAGCTAAATCCATTGAGTATCTTTTGGCACAACAGAGGCTGATGCTAGAGGCCACACTTCTCCAGAGTTCCCCAGTGATCGATTAAGACCAGTATGTGTCATCTTTCGCCTACCTTAGCAATAAGACAATTATATATTTACGTTTGAGCTGACAGAAAATGTGAGGACCAATACTTTGACTGTGCTTGTGTGGTTTCAGTGCCGGGCTCCCCCTCCTCCACCAACGAGCTCCACGTGGGACGATTGAGCTTCACAGGAAATCGTGACTTATTTTGAGCCAATCAGCAATGGTTCAAGCCTCAGCAGACACTAGTGGTGTTCTCACTGGCAACGCTGAGAACGCAACACAGACACTACTTAGGTTTCTCTGCGATGGACCTGTTTAAAAGTCAGGATGGGCTGATACTATGAGGATCAGTGTTTAAAATACAGTTTACAGAATATCCAAATAGAAAAGTTACTACATGGAGTGGCATTTTTAATGTTACACAGTCAAAGAATAACAGCGGTAATTTGGATTATTTAGCCTGTCATAACAGAGAAGAAGTCTGGGTTTGTTTTTCAAATTCATTTTTTCGCCATGTTATTTATTTATAAACATCACAGTTTCAAGCTAAATATTTAGCTTCAAACTAGGTATTTCAAGCAAAGTATTTACTTCAACTCCAAATTTGCCTTTCTAATTTAATAACTAGCTTATAGCAAAAAAGCTAGCTGCAAACTAAATATTTAGTTGGCATATGTTGCTGCTAACTAAAGGTTTAGCTTTCTAAATATTTTGCTTCAAATAAAAAATTTACATGGCTAACTAAAAAATGTATTTACAAAGTCAACATTTAGTTTTCTAATGAACTAAATGTTGTCATTTCTAAGTGTCAAACAAATCGTTTGTCACTTAGAAATGAAGGAACAACGTGGTGAAAACAACAAATGTTTCTTATGGTTGGCTAAAACAACTGAAGTTATTCTTGTTCATTCTTGATCAAATTTTACAAACAATATCCCTTAACAGCAAATACCGTTAGCAAAGGCATAATCTACATTTAATGGCAGTTATGCATGTGTAGTTTTTAAAATATTTTATGTGCTTTGTACAAAATATTTGTAATTCTTTTTCATGTAAAATTGGAACTTGTGTGGTTGAATGGAATTCTTCTACATAGATTGTTGGTTTTACAGAAAACAAACAGGGAAAAAATCTCTGGTCATTGTTTACATGTTCACTTTATTGGTATAGTTTGTATTACATCCATTTATTGGCAGCTCAGTTTCTTGCTCTGAACCAAACTTGAGTTGTAACAAAGAACTTGACCTGGAGGGAATTCCCTAATCATCCATCCGATTGGATGAACATGAGAGCTAAGGTGGTGAATGTTAAAGAACTTTCACCGCTGTTAGTCTGACCTCCACCCTGAATTTAATCAGCCGTCAGGTTTCTGTCTACTTAAGCAGGATTGTAGGATAGTTAGGGAGAATCTTTCTTTGTTTGAGGTGAGTGTTTTTGTAATGAAGTGACCCTGTGTCAGAATCCGCAACTGATAACATCTTTGTAATATTCTAAAGAAATTAAAATAATAATGATAAAAAAAAACATTCAGAGTTCTGGAAAACTGTTGATGTCTGTTAATGGCTCATAACTTTCTGTTCATGTTAGCTATTGCTTCTTAACAATGACAATAATAATCACTTGCCATAACATTACAAAGACACTTCTGGCTGAAACAATAAAGTAAAAGCACTTCCTGCTTCAAGACTCATTTATTTACCTCTCACACTTTGTCTTGTTCATTATGATGTAATGTATGCCTTCATTCTTTACATATTTCTTATTTAGAACTGAGAAGAAAGGTTTTAAATATGGAAACAGAAAATAATTTTTCACTATTATCAATTGGTTTCTTCCATTCTTTTCTCAGTTTTCATCCTCACACACACAAATAGGACACAGATTATTACTTCACAAATTAGATGCGTAACTAAGATTATATTTTGGGAGAGATCTTTTGTTTGTTTCATTTAATTTTTATTTAGTTTATACATTAAACATGCATCTGCACGCTGACAAGTTGAAGTAACATCAGCCTTAAAGTAAATATATTTCCATTTTTAACTCATTTGTTTAAATTTGTTCTCTTTGGCAAATAAATCTACCTTTTTTAGGTAGTTGTAGTTTAAGTCAAGTGTTATTACTCTGAAACTGAATGACATTTTTGGTGAAATGACTTAGTAAGAATGGAAAAATGAAGAACTTAGAACATGACTTAAACTCTTGATCTTGACTTTGCCCCTGGATGTCTTTACTTGGGACTTTGCTGAAGACTTGAGACTCATGATTTGATTTAACCTCTGCTGTCAGCAGCTGTTTCTATTGATCATAAAATTGTGCAAATTGGAACTAAAACTAAAATAAATTTGCTGAATGGATAATAATTTAGAAAAAAAAAACAAACTCAGTGGAGTACTAGAGAATAATCTTTTGCAGTCTTCACACAAGTCTTCCTGCTCTCACAGCCCATTGGACTGATGTCCATTGTCAGCTGTCAGTAGAATGTGACTCTCCCATAACACACTGTGAGATCTTCCAAGACACAACTGTTTGTGGTTTGCCAATTGATTATAAACCAATTTTTTTAACCCTATTTGGTGAAGGAAGGGACATTGTGCTTCAAATTGCAGGCCTGTTGTCCATGTTTTCTCCCTCTGTAGAGATATTTTATGAACCATTGAGGATTGTAGGCAGCTTATTTTGGGTTAGGACTCTGTTTGGATCCAGAGGTAATAGGTAGTCCAGCCTCTTCACTATTTTTAATATTGCACTAACATTTTTCACAAAAAGTTTATATTTTGCAAAACTGCAATGGAAATTTTTTTTTGTCGTGATCAAGAGTCGGTTGTTGGTTGGTGGAAAAAACATAGAAGATCACAGGAAGTGGTAGGAGGATGATAATGACTTACCACATGAACAGGATTATACAGGTTTTAATTGCGTTTGTTATTTAGTGGAAACACCACGATTGTGAAATCGTGGGGGGTCTTTTTACATCGACAAAGTATTGCACACAGAATGGAAACACAGAAACTGTTCCAATAAACAATGCTGTACTCTGCAGGCATGACCTAAAGTTTGAGAAACTTGTACTGAAGAAGTTATCAGGAAATATTCGATGGACGATGTAGCAGCACACAAAGGAGCTGCCAACATTTCCCCCTACTGGCTCATTTTATTCGGATTAAAATAACTACATCACTCTTCACGGTTCTTTGGAACATATGTGAATATGCAACAAAGCATGGGATGATACTAAGGCAAAATCTCAAACAGAGCTGGAGACAATGGTGTTGATCTGTGGAGAGGTTATAATATGTGTGGACAAACGTTGCCCCAGTCACTCCAGTGTTCAGACACATTTCAGGGCATTAAGTGAAACTCTTAAACTGTTAGTCAGGAGATGAATGCCAGCGGCATTGTTCATGCATATCCAACCAAGATGTCAGCCCACTGGTGGTTAGTGGGAAACCGACAGAACAAAACTGATATTAACAAACCATAACTTTTACATTCCTATAAATATGAAGGTCTGGTGTCAGTTTCTCTCTTTTGGCTAGAAAGGAAAAAAAATATTTTCCAAAAAAATCATCTGAGGTTAAATGAATAAAAGAATGCTCATCATAGTATTTTGTCATTGATCTTATCACCTGTCTTTGAGTGCAGTTCAGTTTGTGGTTTCACTTGTCTCTCTGCTTGGATCATTTCTGGATACAGGAGACTCTTCATCATCGTGGCACTTCCCTTCTTGGTGCTGTGGTGATTGGTTATCCAACATCTTGTCAGCGTCCTCAGCTCCTTCCACCTGTGTCACCTTGCAGTCTCTAATGTCTTCCATCTCCATCATGTCATCCTTGTCTTGACCTGGATATGATCTGGTTTCGCCCCCTGAGGTGTCCTTCCTCTGTGTCTCAGATTCACCAATAAAAATCTGTTCTTGCTTTCTAACAGTGGGGTTTGTTTCTTCTCTCTCTGATTTAAATCCATCTTGGGAACTCTTCAACCTCTGGTCCGCTGAGGAGGCCGCTTCTTTGTCCACCATAGTGATGACAGAGAACTCCCTCTTGCTGTCAGGACTGGCTTTAACAATTGTTACACTACTTACTCTCCCTCCTTGAAGTGAGGATGGGGACAAGGGGCTGGGGGGCGTCAATGGTAAACTGCTCAGTCTGTCTTTTAAAACGTGCTCAGATGAAGAGGCTGGATCACCTGCTGCAACTGGAGACAGTTTGGGTGTCTTTAGGATTCCAGGTCGCTTTATTTCTATCTGTTCTTCGGTCTGTCCTTCTAGCTTGTGTTCCTTTGTGGAATATGAACTCGGAAGTATGTTTCCATGGGTTGTAGATCTCACAGAAGCCAAACTTTCTGACCTTAGGGTTGAACGGGGCGAGGCTGCAGTTGGAGAAGAACATGGGGCTAATGGTGATAATGGTTTGCTCTTGGTAGCCTCTGTTAAGTTTCCTAAGCTGCTTTTGGGGCTTGGTGACTCTGCCAGGGATGAGGTAGGCGTTTTTAATGAGGAGACAGATGAAAAGGTCTTGTTTTGGAAGGAAGATGCAGGAGATGAACCCAAGCTTATCAAAGCAAGGCCTCCGCTGGCGGCTGGTTCTGGATCTGGACTGGAACACGGGTCAGAGGAAACTCTGGCAGTCGTAAAGTCTTTGTTCAAATGGGACTGACCAGTGGGCATAACAGAGGTGAAACCTGGAATTGATGCAGGTATGGTGTCAATGGGAGTTGAAGTCTGTAGTGGTCCAGGATCTTCAATCTTTAATACCTTATTGTCGACACCTACAGATTTCCCAGGTGAAACAGGCAGGGAACAAGGGGCAGAGGCTCCTGCGGCCATCTTTCCTTGTAGGCCAACCCTGGAACCTTCCAGGGAACCAGAGTTAGAGTTGGAGGATTTTTTGAGAATAGAAGTTATACTTTCAAGCTGAGCTGATGCAGGGTCAGCATTCAGCTTGGCACCAGCTTTAGTCTCCTGCTCTGGATTAGCCTCTGCACTCTCTGCCTGGACAGGTTCCTCCAGCACAACAGGTGGCTGCTGAACAGCAAATCTAATCCCCCCAGTGTCTCTACCTGCTCTCTCTTTTATTCTCAAACCTAAAGGATCACTGCCCCGTCTCAGCCCAAATATGGTCACACTCTTCTTCCTTTTCCCCACATTTGCAGCAGCACCATTGGCACCATCTGAAGGCGGTTGGACTTCCCTAAACATATTCTTCAGATTGTACCCATCCTCCTTTCTCTCCTCACTATCTTGAGACTGGTCCAGCTGGTCCCCTGAAGCAGCCATTAGGTTAGGACTTCCCTGGAGCTTCTTATCAGAGTGTGTCACCCGGAATCTGAGGAGATAATGACAGAGAGAACAACGTTTCATTTTACAGCTCTTCATGCATGGAACTTGACAAAATGGCAAAAGTCTGTGTTCCTACCTTCCAACGGCGAAGACGGTCTGCTCTCCAGGTCGTTGTTTGAAGCGGGGTGTCCTGCTCTGTCTGCGGCCCCTCTTCGCTTTGACCTGGGCGCAGAGGAGGCAGGAGTTGAGGTCGGTCCCTGAGTGGACTGTATGGAGATGGGGAGGAATGCCACCGATGGACTCCTTACGCAACCTGGATGTCAACATGCAAGATTATTGGTGTGCGATTTCAGGATGACTTGTTTTCATGAGAGTTTGGCCTAAAATACTCCACATGCTTGACATTGTTACAGACAGCAAAAACAAAGACCCATTAAATGCATTTATACAAAGATAAGCAAGTAAAGCGGTGATGCTGTTAGACTTCAGTTTGTTATGCAAACCTGGAACCTTGGTTTGAAAAAAACGCTGTTAGGTTTTCACCTTTCGGATGCTGTCTACTCTTTCTTTTCACACCTTACAGAAGTTTACGTTTTTTCTTTCATGTATTCCAGACGATTTGAAAGAACTCATGAAGATGGATCCTTTGTGAATTTCTTGGCAGAAACATTACAGTGAGAATAAGAATTATCTGATTTAACGCTTGACTGGCATTAAATCAGGTAGCAGATATTAAACTGTCAACAATTACATGAATTTGAAAAATTGTTCATCATAATTTTAAAGAAGTTCTGCTGCCATGTGCTCAGTGCTGGGTTCGTGAATGAGCCCACCTTGGATCATGGCGCACGCAGACGTTATGGTTTCCCAGCATCTCATTGAAGGCTTCCATGTTGGCTGCAGGAGACAAGAACATAAATCCACTGACATGAGCGACTTTTCTGACCAATTCTGAGAAAATCACATGAATGGTAATGGGATACATACATCTGATCAGAGAAGAGCCATTTGAAAAACATCAACACCAACGTCATAGCACCGAATCATAAATTGAGTTTAACAACATTCAAACTTTTGTTACCTTCATTTTCCATGATGCATTTAAGAATCTGCTCCACAGTGTCCTGGTTCTCATCGTTCTCATCTGAAAACAACAAAACAAGACATGAACAAATAAAAGCAACAATCCTAACCCTACCCACCCATCCATCCATCCATCCACCCATCCATCCATCCATCCATCCATCCATCCATCCATCCATCCATCCACCCATCCATCCATCCATCCATCCATCCATCCATCCATCATCTATCCATCCATCCATCTTCTATCTGCCTATCTATCTGCCTATCTCTATCTCCTATCTATCTATCTATCTATCTATCTATCTATCTATCTGCCTGTCCTGCCTATCTATTGCCTGCCTGCCGCCTCCGTCTCTCCGTCCTCGCCATCTATCTATCTGCCTCATCTATCTATCTGTCTCCTCCGTCCGTCCGTCCGTCTCCATCTATCTCGCTCGCTGCCTGCCCGTCCGTCCGTCCATCATCTGCCATCTATCCATCATCTATCTATCTATTCATCATCCATCTATCTATCTATCTATCTATCTATCTATCTATCTATCTATCTATCTGTCATCTATCATCTATCTATTGCCTCTGTCCGTCCGCCTGCCTGTCCTTTCCGCTCCGCTCCGTCTGCCATCTCATCTCATCTGCCTATCTATCTATCTGCCTCTCCTCTCCGTCTGCCTGCCGTCATCCTATCTGCCCTCCTCCGTCCTCCTCCTCCGTTCATCATCCATCCATCCATCCATCCATCCACCCATCCATCCATCCATCCATCCATCCATCCATCCATCCATCCATCCATCCATCCATCCATCTGTCCATCCATCCATCCAGCCATCCACCCTTGTCCCTAGTGGGGTGAGGAGAGGTGCTGGTGCCCTGCCAGGTACATCCTGCGTATCTCAGGTCGCCAGTCTGTCGCAACCTAAAAAGACTACAATGATTCATATTTGCTTTTAATTTGCCATTTATTGTTAAAGTAACTTAATTTGGTTAGGAATATTGTAAGTAGAGTGTTTGATACTGGAAAAATGTAACTTGGAACCATGGCGTGCTTATTGTCCACAGCAAGAGTGCAACACAGAATATTATTTCTTTGCAGTTGCTTTCAGCAAACAGGCCCTTGATATATCTGATCAGTATTTACCAGCAGGAACACAGACCAACATTAAACTGCTGCAAACTTGGAAACAAGCCTCTGAGCTGAGTGGGAGCCGGTCAGTGATGGAAACGATATTTTCATTTGTCTACATTTCTGAAAGTACAGACTTCTTAGTGAACAAATAAAATAGCATAAACTACGTTCTCGCATCCACTGTGTGTAGATTGTATGTATGTTCTGCTATATGCCCTGCACCTTAGCTGATCATACCAATAGAATGACTAACACAAGAAATCACTTAGGAAACATTACAACAAAACTAAAACCTGATTCCTCCATTTGTCTTCTCCACTTACCATCTTCATCTTCCCCAAGCTTCTCCTCTTCATCCTCCAGGTCTCCGGTTCGGCAGCGGTAGCCCTTTTTCTTCAGCAGGTGGCAGATAAGGAAGCCCAGCAGACCCGTCAGGAAGAAGAGGAAGACCACCAGAAAAATAATGTAGGATTGGGGATGCTCCCCTGCCCCAGACGCTGCTAATTTAGTCATAATGTGGCAGAAACCTGAGAGGGAGACACAGGTCAAACGTCTCAGTAAAAGAACAACATGGTGATGAAAGTTAATAGTTGTAGAAACGGCCATTGAACACAAATTATGAATAAGGGTCAAATGGTTGAAACAACACAATTTTTATTTTTATTAGAATCAATATATAATTTAACAATAAGATTCTGTCCATTTCATCTGATAAAGTGCTATTATAGCTGCTGAACAGCTGGAAAGCAGTCAGTCTGTGTGTGTAATGTAGCTGCAGTGGAGGGTGCACACACACGCACACACACACACACACATCCCCCCACCCCCCCTCCACACACACACGTTAAACTGTCAGGATGTCGCAATATGAAATGGAGACTAGGATAAATAATTTTTTACATTTTTTACATAGTAAATGGTAAATAATTCTCCACTTTCTCTCCAGTCTTTAAGACTTTGCTGAACGGTTCTCTGACTAGTTTTAGCAGTTTCTCCTATGTTGTTTTCTCTGCTTGGTGCCAGTGATCTGGGTGATCTGACCCATCAGTGTCTTTCCACATGGCAAAAAGGAGAAGCTGTTTGACCAGTTAAACTCAAGTGGCGACTTTTTTAGGGGCCAAGCAGTGAACTGCTACACTGTGCACTAGTTGAGCTAATCTCTATACTTATTCTTCTTTTGCACCTAGCATAAATATAATAGAATCATTCTAATATATTGAACAAGAGGAGTTTTGTACGGAGCCCCAAGAAAGAGGTGGTAAATATTACTAAGTGAAGATGTGGAGCAAAACAAACCAAATATTGTTTCCAGATTAAAATTACTTCAATAAAGTTTTCATTTAGAACCTGAACATTTGTCATAATGCAAATTTCATAATATTTGCACTTTTTACCTTAAGATATGTGATGTTCGTGCAGACAGATGTCACATTAGAAGGTAAAACAGTTTGGTCTGTAAATATTTGAGTCACTTCATGAACAACGTTAGGAAAACGGGGATAACTTACGTATTTGTATTTCCATAATATAAATTAAACCTGCATACAGCATGAATGGGAAGAACATTTAAACACCTAATAGGATGCAGGGACAAAACCTGTACAAGTACTTGATCCAACATGGACCATACGGCCTATTCAAACATAAAAACTCTAAACTCTCCTGCTGGAACTCAGATAGTTATTCCACTTTTCTTGTTTTGGTCCCGATTTACTTAAATTCCAAATTCACATTCATTTTTCAATCACCTTTTATAGAACCAGAGGACCTGATCTCATTTGTAGAAGTTTAATATCTCCAAGATTCAGACCCAAATGCAGCCACAGAGATCCAGTTAGAGTTATTGTCATAATAAGCCACACCTATTTTAATAAATCCCAGCCACACACAAAATGTTATACACATATACAGCCAATTCTGAAATAAACCATTAACATTTATAAACCCTCTCATGCACACACTTTGATGCTTGGACTTATATCTCGAGCTGATAGAAAATATGCTACATAGAAACTATGTATAATAATGAGACAGTCATATCAGATGCTAAACAACAGAAATGGTTGGCATTCTACCCAGGTAATAGTATGAACAGAGATGTTTGTTACAACAGCTTGATAGAAGCTCACTCTGTCTCTAAAAGAACGTTTCTCCATAAAGAATAAGGCTTACTGGAACTTTTCTTGGCAAAAGAATTTCTAAAAATATGCTTCCATTGAGGCTAGGTCTGTTATTGGTCAAATACAGCAATTATTACATCTTGATCACAGTCCCAACAGAGAGAAGCAGCCCTACCTCAACCCTTTAGCCTCATGTTTTTGCATAAGCCAACACACGGACGAGTCTTACCGGTTTCACAGCCTGTCAGTGGCGGGCATGCAGGACGTCAGCATGGTCACTGGAAAACATGCCAAAAACAAGACAGCAGAAAATCCAGTGAGATTTGGTCGGTGCTGAAAGTCCAACTGTTTGCATCAGATAAAAAGCCAGAGCCAGAAATGGAGCCATGTGCCCCAGCAGCCAGGGCTGCAGCTCAGCCACACCTTCTGTCTGCCTCCACACATGGAGGCACCAGGACACAGAGAAGGAGAGGAAATAATAGCCATCATTGGAAAAGATGTCTTTCATAAACATTAGAACAAAATACATATAGTCCTGAAATAAGATGAAACCAAAACACATTCCTATTTGTTGCTCACAGACACATTATTACAGCGTCACACACCTGATATCAGTAAATGTCATTACATATGTAAATATAGACAATAAACATGTAGAGTAAAGGTGCTCACAACGTAAAGGAGTCAACATGCAAGAGCTTATCGTTGTTGTCCTCCCCGCCTCTTATCAACACTAATAACAGCCCTCACACACACACACACACACACGCGCACACACGCACACACAGTCATTTATCTACACTTGTTTCTTCTGAAATGTCCTCAGGGTGGCTGAACAGTGATAGCTCATATCATCAGCAACCAGCTCTCCACATCCTCCACTAGTCTGTTGCATAATGACCATTTGCTCACTGATGTGCTGAAAGTTCGTTAATTGGTTAAAACAAACATGTGCTAATATTCAATATTAGGCAGATATTTAGAGCAAATCTTGACAGTAAAACTCTAACTCTTTTTTTTTGTGTGACTCCTACCTGCAGACAAGCTGCCTGTCCATCCATACAGCCAACACAGAAACACATGTGATCTCACTCCAGGTTGGCTTGATTCACACAGAAACATCCCAAACACAGAGAGAGAGAGAGAGAGAGAGAGAGAGAGAAAGAGGAACGTATTTGATCTTTTCACTGTGTTGATTTTTGGCGGATACTTTTCTTATGCAAGGATGTGGAAGCAATTTCATGGAAGTGACATGTGAACAAAAAAACAAGTTAGCTTGGAGGAGATACGCTGCAGAAATATAGTCAAAGTATCTCATAATTGGCTTGCCCAGATAGTTTCAGGGACATTTATCCTCTTCCAGTCTACTGTATGTCAGTGTTTGCTCAGGCTGTCAGACCTTCACCTTCCCTCTCTCACCAGACTCTCATTGCCAGGACTGACTTAACATGTTTCCTGTGGTTCCTGCTATGGCTTTCTGAGTTTTGTGGGGAAATGTTTTTTCTATGCGATCTTCAAAAATTGAAACATCACTGGATTAGGTACCACCCAGCCACACCGCAACCAATAACCTCTAAGTTCCTGCTAACGTTAGCATTTGGTTTAGCTTCATATTGAAGATAAATCAAATTCCTAGTTCATAATTATTTCATTGACTTTGGAATGCAGTAGATTTAAACATAGAAGCTACACATCAACTTTATTTCTTACGAGGTATTGCTAAATTTATGCATAGTGCCAATATTAAACCAGGGAAAACTGCCTGGTCCAAAATTGGTTCGGAAAAATTCAAAAGGTCCACAAAAAAGTCTGTAAAGCATGTAGAGATGCCAGAAATCATAAAAGTGTCCAACTCCAATCTGAATTTATTCAACAAATGGTGATTTATGTTTTGTTTCCATCAACCGATGGATGGAAAAACCAATTAAAGCTAAAATGTCATTGAACGTTTGAACTGTAAAGCACTGACAACAAGAAGCTGCCTTGTTGGGTTTTATGAGAGGAAATTTGGCTGTTGTTCAGCACAAACTGGGATTTCCAACCAGATCTACTGAACTCTCCTAAACTGGCTGTGTCTTTGTGACTGAACTGAGAAGAAACAGAGCTGATCAAATATATCTGAGGCTTCAGAGGAACATTTTTGAAACATTCTATAAACACAGTTTAGGAATCGTAAAGCTTCTTTTTGTCAAAATAGTGAAAAATATTTTTCTCAAAAATATGAGAATGTTTTTCGTCCCGTGGCCTGAACGTATCATGACACGATGCATTCAAGTGATTCTTCTCAACCCCAGTGAAGTCATTTCCTGTTTTTCCAGAGTCAGTTAAAGGTCAACAACACAAACACGCCTAATAGCATATGGCTTCAGAAGCATTACATTAAAATGTTGCAATGCTTTTGAAGCCATATGGTGAAAGGATGCAGCGTCACATCCTTCTAACTCTGCCTGTACTTCAGCCAGAGAAGGAAAAACATAATTAAATGAGGGAAATGATAATTATGGAGGAAATTCATGTCCATGTAAACGGTGAATACAGAGTTTTACACATAGCACATAGTCACACAGTAAGAATACGGTATAATCTCAGAAGGTAATGACACACATGGTTATATCCGCTCAGTTTAGGACCTATACAGTTCAAGACCCAAAACTGGACTAGAACTTGAACTGTATAGAACTGGATCCAGCGTGTTCTCCTTCTGACTGCTAACGCTGATGCATAGAGATCATTTAGATCTTTTGGAAGATTCCTGCAAACAAAGAATGGAAATGATCGCGTTTAGGAAAACCAGATGAGGTCATCTTTTCAGATTTATCATTGATTGGTGGCTGAAATGAAATGAAAGTTGCTTCAGTGACGTATTCATTAAGGCTTTGAACACTCAGGCTACTGGGTGTTCAAAGTAGATGTTCATTTTTTTTAGATTCTTTCCTCTGAAAGATTCTGAGGTTTTACAGTTGAAATCTAAATGATAAGTGAAACGATTCATCGGCTTCATTTTACATGATGTAAACCAGACATTTAGACATTTATAAGACTCAGCTGAGACAAAATCATCTGCTAAATAATTGTTTGCAGGCATGCAACACTTACAGTTTCCATTAGGCTGCCTTTGTGTGGAGATGCATGTTTCCATGTGGAAGCGTTTTGAGATGCCCTGATAATCGTCACTACTGTGGAAGTTTCCAGATAATATTTATTAATGATTGTGTGAATCCTACACAGCCCATTACTCTGCCAATCAGAAAGCCTTTAGCAGCAGTAAGCTGCAGACTCACTCAGCTTCACAACCTACATGTCCGACACTAGTCTATCAGACAGAGGTCCAAAGCATCTAAGAAGCTTTTTAGGTTTTTTGTGTGTTACTAAAACAAATGCAGATGAAATGCTCAAACCAGCTGATGGCAAAACGATAGGGTGTGTGATCCGCACAGAGAAAGGTGATGCATTCCCCATCCCGGTTTGTCACTGCTGACAGAGGCAGCGGGATGACTCAGCACCATCATGTCCTCGACAGGATCTCCTCTCCACAGCAGCAGCGTGTTGCTCAGCACGAAGGCAGACGTGCAGTAAATGGAGATGCAGTGAGTCAGCTTTAAGAACAAATGGTCTGTTTGTAAGGGAACGCATGTCAAAAAGACGAGGCCATAGTCATCAGAAGAGCTGTGCAAATGTGTGGAGTCATTTCCGTTTTTCATACGTACAGTAACCTCCAAACAGTCAGTGGTTTATGTTAAAACAGTCCTGCATCAGTCCATTAGGACTTCTAAATGTCTTCTAAAAGCTTCCAGGGGAGTTTGGCTCTTTGTTTCATTCACTGTAAGTCCAGCACCTGGTCTGACCTAAACTGACATAAACAGGCTCCTAACTGGATAAAACACTGGCCAGACTTATCCAAGAACTCATCCCAATTCAGCTTAACAAAACATCTAGGGACATGAGGCCAAGGTCATGTCTGTCCCAAACAACGGCTGTAGTCAGCCTCATATCATTTTTCAGTTCATAGATTCTTGCACCATCTAGGTACTGATTCAAATTTCTTGACCTTAAGATTGTACAAGGGGATGAATCTGTAGTCCTGTATTTGTCTAGACATTTAGGATTTACTTTCCGCTTGGAATTTCAGCCCACTTTACTCTAATAAAGGACAACTATGAGAATTACACCATAAATCTGAGGGAGGCGTGTGAGACAGAAAGCCTCTGCAGAATGAAAGCCACAAGTCCTAATGGGGTTTCCCCACAACACATGCAGGGACAAAACAAAGACATGCAAGAAGCTGCTCTGCTAAGACAAGACCAGAAATAAACTACTTTTAACTTACATGTAAAACCTTGTGCATGTAAAAAAAATAAATAAATAAAATAAGAAAGCACATCTCTATGAACAGACCATACTCAACAGATACATAGAGATAAGCAGAAACATTATTAATCCCTTTGGGATTTTCCTTCAGGGACATTGCAGTTCCCATCTCCCACACAGACATCAAATACTTAAAGTGATGTTTTGTTTTGTTTTTTTTAGTTCGCTAACAGCCTGATCCTACCGATACATGGTGGTGGCAGCATCATGCTTTGTTTTTGTTTTTTTTAACAAGGACAGGGGAGAAAGTCAGACTGTTTGTGCAGACGGAAGGAGCTAAACAGAGAACATTTCTGGAAGAAACTGCTCACTTCATAGCAGTGTGCAAACTATTGTTGCACAGCATGACGTTAAAATGTATAAATATACTAAGCTAAAGTTTGATGTTAAACTTCTACAGCTGCTGCTGCATTAGCTACACGTCTAGCCGCAGCCCACAGTCCCAAATGGATCTCAGTGCCGCTAAACTGATTTTACTTACTAAACCCATTTAACGTTTCCAACAATCTGAAGGCTTCTTCCAGCTCAGATGTCCCATGCTGCAGTACCAAAGAGTGTTGGACTTATTTATTGAATTGTTTCCCATTTAGATAGAATCAGATATACTGTAAATCTCTGTTCATATCCATTCCATACTTCCCATCTCAGATGCCTGGAAGTGAAAGATGTAACTTGAACTACGTCTTTGACAGGACGAAAAATGAATTTGTTGATCAGTTTTAAAAGTAAAGAGCTAAAGCAGGAAGAGGGAACTAAAATAGATCTAAAATGTATTCACAAGAGATTTTGTTATGTTCAGTCAAAAGCGGTGCTGTTTTTTTTGTTTTTCTAAACCAACAAAAAAAGCTTCCAACATTATATTAAATGGGAAAGCTTTACAAAATAGAACTCGAGAGTAAAGAAATAGAAAATGGTGTCTTACCTTTGCAGACCTGGCTCCCTCTAAGATTACTGCTGCACACCTCCATCATCACGCTAGTTAGATCATAAGAGCATGTAGATTTTTGAACCTGCAGTATCGCTTCCATTATCATCATCACTCCCTTTGCAAGAGCATGAAAAGGTCCCACAAGCCGCTCAAACTCTGGCATGAAAAGGAAATACAGAAAAGTATGCCCACCAATCAGAACATTGTCTCTATTGTAGGACACGTCCTAATGCCAATGAATCCTTGAGTGATTTGAAGGTGCTGAACTGAGCCAAAATAAGGATCAGGCCTGTGAGTTTTAATGTGTACACTGACCCAGCGCCGGCCGTGACGGTATGCTGAGATTTTAAAAGTGTTTCAGTGCAAACCGACGCATTATAAAGGTTTCACTCAGTTGCGCTCCATGTTGACACGATTGCTTCACATTACTTCTGTACACACACCAGTGGCACGTCCATGCTAACACTGCTAACCCTAAATGGTTTCATGCAATCAGGTCAGGTTTCTCATGACTTCTCCTTCGAGATTTGTGGCACTGGTGCGCAGAAAGACAACTTTAGACAAAGCAAAGCAGCAGCCATAATGAACAAAACCATATCGCTTACACACAGGAAGTCATTTTATGTCACACGTTAGCATGCCAGACACTCCAGTCACCACACACCAAACTTCAACTTCTGATGGAAATCAAAACCTCAGAGGTTAAAGTGACATTGCTTCTCTGTGTCAATTAAACATCCTCCAGTCAATGGATGTTTGTAGGTTTACAGGTAGGAACTGATACATGTGGTTTAATTTGTTCCCTTCATTCTGTTCCTAAAAATATGTACTGTGATATCATCATTTTCAAATATTTGAACAGTGTTTATAATCATAGAAATCCAACAAAAGATACCTGACATGAGTTTTATGTACAGCACATTTACACATTATACATTCATAAAGAAAAGAATTAACAAAAAAAGATCATGTAATCCAAAAGAATGCATTCAAACAGAAAATGTTTTATATATCTGTAAAAATGATGTAAAATTTTGATTACTGCAGTAAACAATAATATCTATTTTGATTTTGAGAAATGAATTGAAGTCAAATCTGACAAATGTATGCAACCACTGACTTTTGTAATGTGTATCCTATTGAAGGTGGCATCCTATAGACTGGCTGGTTACAGTAACAAGAGTTCAACTTCACTTATATGTTAAAGCTGCATTACGTAAAATTATTCTTATTTTTGCAGCATCAGGTCTCTACAGGAACCGGCAGATGAAAGTGTTGTCAAACTGTTGGAAAAGCTTGCATTTGAGACACTGCAGCCTGCGATCAACAGCAGCAACATGAATACCATCTGATAAATATTTGACTGACTTCCTGTGGGAAGTCTGTGAACTCTGCCACTGCAGCTCCACCTCCCCCTCTCCCACCACCCTTCCTCCATCCACATCACCGTATTTTGTCATCTGAACGACACTGAGTTTAACGTCTATTTCTAGCAACACACTTTTATGGCCAACAGATCAGATTCACAGTAATTGAGGGAAAATATGAATGAAGAAGACTAAATGACTGACTTAAATGTAGAGCTGTTTCACTTCTCTGCAGATAATCCAGAATCCAGAGGAGCTCACATTTGTCCTGTTTTGAAGTCTCTGCGCTGGTTACAGCATCCAACCACCTTCACAGTCATCCTCTACCTCAGTCTGATCCAGTTATGAGATTTATGTTTACTGTACAAAGCATCCTGATCTATCAGATTTTATGAAAGAGGCATTTTAATAACAAACCCAACAGTGAGTCAGCCTGACCGGTGGAACAACCTTCCTCTTCCTGAAGAGCAGACAGCAGCACAAACCATCAATGTTTTATAAGGGGAACCAAACACTTTCTGTTTGTTTGGGATTTAGTTGAGCTTTTGTAATTAAGATGATGTGTTTTCATTTTAATTGTATATCTGCAGTTTTATCAGTCCATTTTTTATCATTTCATTTTTAGATACTTATTCATTTTTCTTTAGTTCTGGGATTAATGATGTTTATCTTTAAAACAAATCACCAAGGAGCACAGCACAAAGCTGCTTCCAGCATCCACTGATGATTAGGTTCTGCAGAGAAGCAGCTAATCCAGAAGTTGGTGAACCAACCTAAAGTTAGAATGAGATTCTCTTAAGATCCCATTGTTAGTAAAGTCAGTCTGAAAGAGCAATCATTATTTATTAATATTTATTGATTACTTAATTGGAGAGAATTAGGTTTTCTAGCTACAGCTATTACATTTGTTTTCTGTCAGAGGTCCAGGCAGCAGGACAGTTGGTGGGCTGAACCTTGGAGAAAGGAGACGTTCCTGTTCCTGCTGAAGGTCCATAGATCTGCGGGGAATCACAGATTCTCTTTGTAACAAACCCAACATTTTTGTACTCATTACCTCCTGTTTTTATGTCATGTGAAGCATCATGTTGCTCTCATTGTGCAGAAAAAGAAAAAATATCGTTGCTAAGTCTTGACTTTGATGTGCAAAAATTATTACATCAAAGATTTGTATTGTTATTAATTATATTTCTCTTAATACATACAATAGTTCCAGTTGGAATATTTGTATTTTTGTGTTTCTGGCAGGCCTGTAAATCTGATGCATAAACAGCGTCCTGGAACAAGAGTGAAGGGATGAGGAAGCCGCTTCTCTTGGCCCACTGGGTGTTAACTGTTACTTTGAAAGACAACCTGATGGAACGCTGGGAAAGACTATTGTTGTAATCCAGTTGTGCTAAAAGGACTTAGCCTATTAGTCCTTTCAGCACTGATAGCCTAAAATATCATCTGAATGCTAAACATGTTACAGCAGCTCAGACCCCCCAACAGTAATGTCAGCCTCACAGTCCACATTTCTAAAGACGTTCCACGGATGATCAGGGCTTCCAGAAACACCTGCAGCCTGAATTTGCATCAATCTGATGGCTGAACAATAACAGAGTAAAAACAACAAATATTTTTGTTCTGGAGCTCCTATGTCTATTTATTCAATAATTTAGCAGCAAATTGGCTTTTGGAATCGAAAATGTAGCTTATTTAGTTAATTGCCTATTTTAGTTTTTGATTAAACTACGATTATTTTCAAACCTTTGATTAAAAATGATAATTTAGTAATAATCTAATTCATGATTAGCTTTCATTTGGCAGGCTTGCTGTCAGCTGATGCCTGTTCTTCTGTTGGAAACAAACTGTTCTGTAAAACACGGGTTCATTTCTCTGGTAAACGATGAGGACTTGTTATGAGGTTCTTCGAACAGCCGATAACACCAGGAGCCAGAACCAAATAATCGTAGCATGATATTTGCCCTGAGTGAGATGATCAGATACAAACAAAGCCCAATCTACCAGCCAGGTCAGTCTGTCCTGTAATGACTTTGGTATTAGATAATAAAATAAGCACAACCTGCAGAGCGGCAAACCCCGGCCTGCGATCGCTCTGGCGGGGTTTACTTCCTCCTTAGGCATCCACAAAAAGTCCCAGGTCCTTCCAGCCGTACACCGTGCATCATCACCCCACCCGGCGCCTGGTTCACTCGACCCCCCGGGGCTGTGAGCCGCTGATACCGCGGCCCAGGCTCTGAAGGTTAATGACTTGATGAAGCAGTTTATCAGGACACGGACTGAACTGCTTACCTGTCACTCAGGCCGGGCTGGCCGCTCCCCTCCTCTCCGCTGCAGGGATGCTGCCCATGGCTGCAGCCTCTGCCTGCGCGGAGGCAGAGAGCCGCGGCTGTGCGTCTGCTGTGGGGGACAGGGGGGCAGGAAGCGGGGAGGCATCTGGATGTGTGCTCCGGGTTGCTCTCGCTGCAGACCTGCGGATCCAGACAGAGTCGGCCAGGCTGCAGCTTCGCTTCAGATCTGCTGCGGTCTGGGCTTTTATAAATAGACTGACTGCTCCCTCCCCTCAGCTGCTCAGGGCTCCGCTCCTGCGTGGAAAACAGAAGGTAATTAATTGATTGGCTCATGCATCAGTCATCCCCAGGTCGGTTTAATAACATAATATCTGTGAATCTTTGGAATGTGATACCTCAGTGTTTCCTAGAGATGTCAACATAGTTTTATAATTTTTATTGTTATAAGAAGATAAACCAACAGCTGGGATTCTTAGTACTGTAAAGTCAATGTCACTTGAAGGTTTCATTGCTTGTGAACTTCACATTCTAACAGTAACCTAAAAAAATTCAATGAGCTTTATGTTTATATTTCTGCAGGTTGTTTTTGCAGCCGATTTCTTATGAGTCAAAAAGAGTTTTACTATGTGATGCTGAGCTAACTGCATGTTGGTACCCAGCTGGAACGCAGCTTCTGCATCAAGCTCACATATTCTTTCCTTGCATGCATGAGGCTGCAAGAAAGCACAAAATCTTTGGATGTCAATATCATATTTTCTTCTTCCCTTCTTTCTGCTTATGATCTGTGATTTTATCGCTCTGTGACCTTCAGCATTTTGGACAAGGTCACCTGTGTCCACTGTGACACTTTCTCCAACTGGCTGAAATATCGCATTTGTATGTAAAAGGCGAGTTCATAACAATACAAATCAATTCAGTTTATTTATACAACACCAACTTACAACAAATGTTGTCTCCAGGCAATTTACTAAAAATGTCATTTCAATTCCATCAAACATACATTCCAACTGATCTTATCAAAGTTACTATCATTAAGCTCAGTTTATTTTTCCAAATAGTTTCAAAAGTTTCTATCTAAGATTGCATGGAGTCACCGACTTGCAGCAGTCAGTCACATGTAGCAACTGCTTGTGTTGCTACATGTAGCAACACGTGTTGAATGAATCACTTTAAAGCAATCCCTTAGACTGAACATGCATGTAGCAACAGTGCAGAGGAAAACCTCCCCTTCAACAGAACCAGAATGTGGCTCGGTACCAGAGGCCATCTGCCACAACTGACTGGGGGGTTTGAGAAGACAGAGCAGAGACACAAAAGAGAAACAGATGAACTGAGAGGAGGTTGTTCGTGAAAAGTAAAAAAGTTAATAGCAGTAGTTGTTGGCAGCATTCTCTGAGCTGATGCTCTCCTACAGGAAGCCAAACGGAACGCCCAGTCTGCAGGTGTAGCTTCTATTTAGAAAAAAATAACTGAGGGAACACAAAAAGTTCAAATCTGAAATAAGAGTAAATAATGCAAGTTGAAGAGTAAGAATTGAGAAAAAGTGGTCAGATTGTGCTCCAGCTGCCGTCTACAGCAGGGCTTCCACTAAATGGAACAAAGCAGATTCTTGAGCCACTGGATTGGCATGTTCATCATTGTTTTGGGAAGACCTTTAACAGGAAGAGGAGGACTGAGATCTTCAGTAAATAAGGCTTTCTTCTTGCGTCTCTCCTCAAAAATGTCGATACTCCTCTCAACCATCCTGTCAGTCAGACTGCAGATGTGATGCCAGGATGTAACACAGCTGATCATAAAGCTCCAAAGTGCACCCAATAAAAGATGGTGAGGACTCAGGGGAGGGTTCCCATGCACTCCAGTGTCCTGAGGAAGTTCATCCTCCACAAAATTTTTTTGAGCAGATGTGTACTGGCTGGAGCATGACAGACCAGTTCAGTGATACAGATTAAGAAGTGTACTCCTTCTGACCCTCTCAACAGAAGGACAAACACGTCAGTGTGGTGAGTCTCATGGAAATGAGGAATCCCCAGGGAGAGGAATGAACTGAGTCTGGAAACTCCAGGTTTTGTGTTGTTTTTCCAGGGCCTGTCTCTGGAGAGTGGATCGGCTCCCACAGGGAAAGCGGAAGACATGATAGAGATTCACTTGTTTATTCTGCTCAGAGTCCCACTCTGTGACAGAAACAGAATCAATATGACTGACCAAGGCCACTGATGGGCTTCCATTATTTATTTATTTTATTTTATTTTTTTCAGATATGCTAATCCACAACTTTTACTGGCTTGGTTTGGCCGCCAACATGTTGTGGGGGTGTTACTGCGACTAATAAATGTTAATGCATGTCATAATGGGACTTTAATTACAATAAATAATAAAAAGTGCAACTGATTTGAGTTAAAACTTCTTCATCCCAATAACAACCAGTTATTCAGTTTATATTATGCTTTTATTGTGTTGCATTTTGTGAGTTTAATTAATTTTTTTAGGCTATTTGTGTATTTCTGCAGTTATTCTTATCTTTGCCAGTGATACTTCTCGACAGCTTTTCTTCATTAAAAAAACTTTTCCAGAGATATAAAAAAACAGCATCACAGATAAACAGAGGGGGAGAAAAAGTCTATGATAATACAAAACAAATAACAGTGTGAAAAATAAACAGAAATCATCAACAAGACATGAGGAATTTAAATTCTAAAATCAAATAATTGTTATATTAGCATACAGTTTGGACATTTGTGCAATGCAGCGATAAGACAGCGTTCCTTTAAAAAAAAAAAAAAAAAACTTGTACAATTTGTTCCTTTTATTTTGAGAAGTTGAACCGGAAGTAATAATTAACCGGAGGTAGCTAATTAGCTCCGGAGTTTGTTGTTGTTGTAGCTGCCGGCTAGAATAGCTGGTATTTCAGTTTTCGTGAGGTTGACAAGTTAGTGGTGAGCTGTGCGCTGATGAGCAGAAGAGGAATTAACCGACACCAGAACCGGACAGCTTCCGGTTAGAAGTGCGTTGAGGCTCAGTGGCCTCGCCCAGCAGTAGCTAGCTAGCTTTCTAGCTAGCTCCTAGCTTCTCTGTTTCAGTCCATGAAGTGCAGCCTGAACCTGCTGCGCTGCTGTCAGCAAGTCACCTAAGGGGATGTCATTGAGGTATTCTACTCCAAACTTTCTTGGTCACGTTTTTTCTTATACAGAATGACCAAACGCTAAGTGTTAGCCTAGCCCGGTTATCTTCATAGTTCCGCTTTCGCCTTAAGATTTGAGCTTCTGCACGACTAGATTATCTGTATTGTCTAAAATCCCCATTGGCAGCCTCCCTATGGAGGTCCAGCAGGTTTCCATGTCGCTGTCACATGAATTGGTGTAAGCCGGGCTGGGCTTCAGGTTGGACCAGGTAACCAGACCTGTCACTGTTAGCCTCTCAGTCTTGTGACCTCCTGTTCACAAACTCTGCTTATGCGACTGTTCGATTGGACTTTCCTTCTGTCTGCTATATTCCGATATTTTATTGATTTAACTCCATCCAATACCGATTTTCAGTCAAAAATGCTTATTTTTGTGTTATCCACTAAGTTGTTTGAAAATTAGAATGCAACAATTTTACATAACTCATTTAAAAGTGTTTATTCCCTTGAAAGGTTTTTGTAACGATCCATGTTAATTTACCTGCCTGTTTACTGTTAGAATAAATGACCGTAATTAACTTGCAACAGTTCCTTTATTTAGCCAATGGCAAAAGTTCATGCAGGATATGATATTTTTTATCCATATCCATTACATTGAAGAATATTCTAACTTAGCACATACTCATGTCATAACAGTAGATATTCTGCTTGCTTTATGAAGTAACCAGTTATTAAATCAAGCATGGGTTTGTTGGATCAACATACCTTTTATATGTAAGAATGATAAAAAAGAGGTAATGCATGATACTACAGACAGGCAGACATGACCTGGTGGGCAGTCAGAATCCTAACGACTGAGTGTCAGCCTCCCTGTAATGACGTCTTGCTCCTCGTCAGGTCTGTCTGCTGAACCATCGTGATGGCAGGGTCCCAGTGGGAGCTTCCCCCAGAGCTATGCTGCCGGCCCATGGCTTTCGTAGCACTAACTGGTCTGGATGTGGTGTACAACGCGGTGCATCGCGCCATTTGGGACGCTTTCTGCGCCAACCGGCGTGCTGACAGAGTCCCCATCTCTTTCAAAGTTCTCCCAGGAGATCATGAGTATCCCAAATGCCGTACTAAGGTGAGCAGAGGCTTCAGAGATGTGTTTACTGATCAACCTTTCTGACCTCTGATCAGGAAGCTTTAAACCAATGTTAGATTAGTGGCATGCTTTCAGGAAGATAGATTCAAGCAGATATGTTTGATAGTGGCAGCAAGTTGGAGTAGCTCTGATACTCCAACTTGCTAGTTCTGATTAGTTCTTTTTCTAGATTTTGCTAATTGGTTTTTGGGTTGAGGAGTCACTGTTTGTACAATTATTCTCTCTGGTTCTGGATGTTGTGCAACTGGAAGTAATTTTGATATTAGTTTTTCACTTTTCAGTGTTTGTTATGATGTGTAGCCTTGGCAGCAAACTACTGTTTTTACAACTTGGAGTAGCTGATTAGCATCTCAAAAACTCAAATAGTACCTGATCTATAACAACTGATGACATCATACATTGTCATGCTCACATGGCCCAGGTTGGTTTAGTCAGTTATTTGAAAAAAATCTATTTTGTGTATATTTTATTCAAATTTTGTGCTTTATCAATAGGACCTGCTTTCTCCCTCTTCTCAAGAATTACTGAGCTACTTTTCTTTATATGATCTTCCTACATCACTAGCAGTACTTTAACACCTGCTGATCACTGCATCAACTTTTAAAAATGGCAAAAAAAGAAAAAGAAAACTTTTTTTTTCTTTGTAGTTGTCATGAATATTTTGTCTTGTGTGCCCAGCGAACATCGTATGAGTGGTACATCCCAAAAGGCATCGTGAAGACCGGCTGGATGAATAAACACCTGAACCTGGTTCCTGCCCTGGTGGTTCTGTTCTACGAGCTGGACTGGGACGACCCGCAGTGGAAGGAGAAGCAGTCGGAATGTGCGACCAGAGTGGAAATTGTCAGGTGGGGAGGCGTGGTTATTACTGTGCTCAGGTTACAGTAACATTGTCTGATCCACGCTAACATGCAGTACGAGGTAGCTTAGCTGTGTGGCTAGCAAAGTGGGTTTTAACCGAACTGGAACTGGTTCTGTTTGGTTGTAGGACCAGTCTGCAGGGCAGAAACACCAAAGTGGCAGTGGTTTTAATCCAAAAGAAAACTCCTCTACCTCCAGGTAAAACACAACTTCTCACAAAAGTAATCACACCCTCTGAAGTTTCTTCACCTTTTTTTAACGGTGCGTGTATTGATTGGGATCTCATGTAGAAACTCAGCAGAATGTAGTGCATGGTGAGGAGGTGGATGTGCTGTGTGTTTGTGAAGCTGATTACCTCTGTATTTTCCCAGCATTCCATGTGGTTCCTGTCTGAATCATGCGTGTGTTGACAGGAGAGGACCTGGTGGCATCAGAGAGAGCCTCAGCTCTCTGTAGCTCCTGCGACCTGTCTGGGAAGAGCCTGTTTGTCCTGCCTCACACTGACCACCTGGTGGGCTACATCATAAGGTACAGGACGCGCCTGCAGCTGGGTGGGTCTAATTGGCTGGAGTGTGAGCTCAGCTTCCTGTCTGTTGGTGTCACCTCTAAGGTTGGAGAACGCCTTCTATGAGCACGCTCAGACCTACTACTACACAGAGATCCGTCGGGTCAAATCCCATAAGGAGTTCCTCAACAAGACCACCCACCAGGTAGGCCTGGCTGCTGACTTCCTGCTCTGCCACATTACAAGCACAGACCTACCAGGGTTCTGTCGGACAGAACCAGCCGTCTGGGAAAGGAGTGGGGGGGGTGTGTTAGTTTTCAGCTCTGAAGAAAATAAAAGTAGGGGAAAATATTGATGTCAAAATGCTGTTTCCTCCTCTACATCTTTCCTTCCTTCCCTTCTTGCCTTCCGGTTGTCAGTAAAGTCAGCCTGCTGTACAGATATCTGCTATATTTTCATAGTGAACAGAATTTAATGCTTTAAAACGAACATGAGTTGCTTGAGCTGGTCTAATGTGGACAAACCCAGGATAGACTGTCACAGTAATGCAGTGGACAGAAAATGAAACATGGTTTAAATCAGTAAAGTGAACAGTGTTGAGTGTGTTATCATGCATATATAATGCTCCCCTCACGCGTGTGCGGGTGTGTGTGTGTGTGTGTTTTCTTCTGGTGTTGTTCATGGCAGCTGCTGTTTGTCAGACATCAGTTCAAAATGGCTTTCCTCAGTGAACTGAAGCAGGACACCCAGAACGCTCTCAAGTAAGTTTAATTCATGACGTTTCAACCCTTTTGAATATTTCTGCTGTTTGAAGGGGAAACAAGACTTATCTAAGATTATCGTGTAACACTGCTGCAACCTGCAGCTGCTGAGAAGTGACCCCTTTGTCTCTGTGGCTGTAGGTACTACAGAGCTGCATACAGCCTGGTGCATGAGCTCAGAGCCCATGAGACCAACATGCTGGAGATCAAGACCATGGCAGGATTCATCAACTACAAGGTCCAGTCCTGCTGCTCTGAGTCCAGATTAGTCTGTCTGAGTGGATCAGTTCAGCTTGCTGACTGGAGACCCCTGGTGTTTCATGTTTCTTTGTGTGTGTGTGACCTCTGCAGATCTGCCGCCTTTGTTTCCAGCACAACACTCCTCTAGACGCCATAGCTCAGTTCAGGAAGCACATCGACCTGTGTAAGAAGAAGATCGGCTGCGCTGAGCTGGCCTTCGAGCATTCTGCATGGATGTCCAAACAGTGAGATGCACACGCTGCACTTAAACACATCACCATGGAAGCTAAGGCGCTATCAGCAGAGGGAAACCTGTACGCTGTAGTTAGGAGTTCTAGTTTGATCATTAATAACAGTGTAACACATCAGTCTTTTGCACATCTCAGGATGTATTCACCCCCCATTTTGGCAACAACATGACTGTGTCCTGGTACATGAAGCTTTGAGTTACATCTAGAAAATATGTCGTTGAAGTGTTTTCCATGTACGAATGGCAGTGGATGTACACAGTGAACAAATAATTATTTTTTATTTATCATATGATTAATGGATTTCTTGCTAATTGCACCAGCTCCTAATATATCCTGATAAAAAGTCTCTCTTAAATTAGTTTAGTCTTATTTCACATGCACTAAGATGTTTGCAGTAGAAATTAGACCTAAATTACTTGGTAAGATTTTGTGTTTTTGCAGTGTGTCCTACATATTCTAATAGGAAAAACACAGCTTATGTATATCTGTCACAGGTGCGTATTGGAAAGCCTTGCGTGATTGTAGGCGTGTGCGTGCGGGGGTGTGTGTGTGTGTGTGTGTGTGTGATGTATGTGAGCTTATGTTGGAAAGGTGCAGTGGGAGAGCGAACCATTAATTGGTATCAGGGTCAAATACCTGATGAGTCCTGATGAGTTCTGAAGCCAGACGGTGCTGTAAACATGTGCAGCCTGTGCATCGGGCCTCAGTCAGCGTTTTGCTCTCTACCAGGTTCCAGGCTTTTGGCGAGTTGTTTGATGAGGCCATAAAGTTGGGACTGACTGCCATCCAGACTCAGAACCCGGGTTTCTACTACCAGCAGGCCGCTTGTTACAGCCAGGACAGAAAGCAGATGGCCCAGCAGCTCTGTCAGGTCAGACACACACCGCTCTGTTCCCAGCCGGAATACATCCTCCACATCATTCTAAAAAATTTACATTGCACACACCAGATCATTGTACACATTTCAGAAAAGTTTTCACCCTCGTGAACCTGCACAAATCCATTCCTGAGCCTCACATGCCACACCCATAGGGGGCAGTGTAGCACAAAACTAAATCCTGTCAGCCAATCAGAATGCTTCAAAACTACAAACTTCTAACAAGAGTTGAACATGTCAGAAGGGAACACGAGGATGTTCCCTTGTGTGGTCAGATCCACAGGGTGATCTACTTTTAAATTGAAATAATTAAAATAATTTAAACTTAATTTAACACAAGATGACATAAATAAATTAGAAATCATGTCAAAGCAAGTATGTGACTATATTAGCGCATTGTTTGTTGCACACTGTAGTGCGTGGAATCCTAAGACTGCATTTTCCCGTTTAGACATGCAAACACAAATAGAATTTCCTCTTTAAGAGTTTATAAATAATTGTTTTTATAGATGTTAAATTGAGTTTTTGTGTAGATGAAAGGGCAAAACGCACAAAAAAATATTCCTTGTCCCATATATGTATTAACTAGGCCTAAATCCACCTAGGCAGGAGGATCCAAAGTGTGGCATCTTTATTTTAAAGAAATTATTTCTCGGCTGTAACTTAATCTAGCCGGTTTTGACCCCCGGGGCAAAACGTTTGAACACATCTGACCTGAGGGTTTCGCTGTTGGTTTCTGCAGGCGGGGATGACCTATCCCTCCCCAGATCCCCTGGACACCCAGAGTGGAGGACTGGACTTCTATGGACAGAGACCTTGGAGACAAGGACACCAGAGTATGTTTTTCTTTCTTAACCTGAACTACTAAACTAGACCTATAAAGCAGTTCATTTATCTTTAAGTTGAATAAAGTATTTTTGGAATGAAAACTTTGAAAGTTGTTGCTCCAGATCTCTTTCAAGGTCCTCAATCAATAAAAAAACAATTTAAAGTAAAGTTCTCCACCTGATTAAGAAGCTAACAGGGTTTGAATGAAAGGCCTTCTGAACTCACACCATTGTTATGATTTCCAGGTATTGATCCAACAGATCCAGAAAAGGAGAAGCTGGGGATCCTGGCTCTGCAGATTAAGGAGAGAGATGTCCTACACTCTGTAAGGAAACTCCCATCTGGTTTATGGAAGCTGCTCTTCATCATAGCCACAACTCCATCTAGTTAAGATAGATCAAATCTAGGTTTAAATAAACAGCACTGAATCCACAGACATTATTTCTGAAACACAAGTGAAGTGAAATTATTTGAGTCATTTATACAAATCTGTTCATCAAAACTTTTGCATGTGTGAAGCAGCAGAATTTAAAACATGTTCTTTCTTTTTACCACGTCTGTATATCCATCTCAGTACAGAACTAGAAAAAGCATTTCCTGCTATAATGCAGTGTGAATGCTGAAAGCCGAACCATTTTGCTGAGAACTGCTGAAGTTCAAAACACTTTCTGAAAATGTAATAAATAAGCAGAAGCAGATGGAAAACCCTTACGTGGCTGTAAAATCTCCTGCAGCATGTGCTCTGAAGCCCAGTCCTGGTTTCAGGTAGCTTCTGATTTAAAGAACGGTTGTGAAAACCACCTGCTGCTCTGTTCTGCTGAAGTAAAAGCCACTGTGTCTGCGTCTGCCTTCACAGGAGCTGATAATAGCACTGCTCAGTAACGCTGTGGCCCAGTTCAAGAAGTACAAGTGCCCTCGAATGAAGAGTCACCTCAGTAAGTGTTTGTCTCTTCTCCATTCCTAACAGTATATCAGCACTGACTGATATACTGCAAGTATCAAACATTATCAGTCATTTTTGAACGTATCAATCTGATAAATAAAACTAGGATATTTATTTCCATCCTGTTGCCCTTTGTTTCTGGAGAGGGAAGGATGGAGGTTGGTCATATGACAATGATAGTGATGCAGCAAAGGATTGTGGAGAAGCAGTAGTGAAGTCAGACGTACAGTATCTTGTTTTTCAAGGTATCGAAAGGGTAGTGAAATATATCAGTACTGTAAGAATTAATCATGATAAACCGATTATTGAAATAATTGTCAACTAATTCAGGAATCGATGAATTGCTGACAGAAGTAAACAGACTTAAGACACATCTAAGAAGCAGTAAGAATGCTACTGCTCTAAGATGGATTTCTTGCAAAAACATGCAAGAAATCCATAGTTTGCATTTAAATGAAATAAAATCTTTTTCTGTAAATCTGTTCTACCCTGATCTCTTCATGTAGCAGTTTTAGCTTCATCTGCATCTAATTCTGTAAAAAAATAAAATAAAATTAAGCACCTTTTCTATCCATTTATTAATCCAAATAATATACTGTAACTAATTTATAGTATTTGATAACGAAAATAGTCGTTAGTTGCAACCTTAAAATATATATCATGTCGTAAATATTATTTATCGGTCATAACATCAATATTGATATCGATTATTGATATCTGCCCAAATTTTCAAATCGGTGCATCTCTACTCGCTGACCTATGCAGATCATGACCCCATGTTGACCCTCTTGTGTCTCAGCTTTAGTTCTTTTCTCCTTTGCAGTGGTGCAGATGGGAGAGGAATACTACCATGCAAAAGACTATACCAAAGCCTTAAAGTGAGCCCCGTGCTGCACATATTCCACTGTTAGCGTGTCAGGGAGGAGCTGCTACATGCTACATGTCTGTGTTTGTGTTTGGTCAGGCTGCTGGACTACGTGATGTGTGACTATCGCACAGAGCGCTGGTGGCCTCTGCTGACAGCCATATTGACCACAGCTCTGCACTGTGCTTATCTGATGGCCAGTGTCAAAGACTACATCATCTATTGCATGGAGCTGCTGGGCAGAGGTACCAGGAACCACCCTGACAGAGAACACTGGATCCCACAGCTGGATCTAAGGTTGACTACTTCTGTTTTCTCCTTCAGCTTCTACCCTGAAAGAGGAGCAGAAATCCAGGATAGAGAAGAACCTCTTTAAAGTGTTAATGGTAAGACCAAAGGGATAGACCAGAATCTCCTCTATTAAAGGGGCAGGATCATGTAAAATCAACTTTTGTGAGCCTTGGATCAAGTTATATTATTATTTCCTCATCGAAAACATACATGGAGTGTTGCCTTGATTCTTTGATGCATGTTTGAGAAATCATTTGATGTCCATGGCAACCATTCAGCTGTGCTAAACGCCTGGGTGAACCTGATGCCGCCTTAAAGGCACAGCTCCTCCTCAGAGCGACTCCCCCCACAAACCCCTTCAGACAAGCCAGCAGGGAATAGCAAACACCTGCTAAGCTCATTATAGGAGACACTTCTCAGTGCAACGCTGATTTACCATTGTTAAAGGGTTAATAGTTGTGATGACCTCTTGAAGGCAGAGTTTCAGAAAGAGCAGGAGTTTTTAAAGAGACAGAGGCCCAATTCCAATCAGGAAGAAAAATTTCTTTTGAGTCTTACTTGATATATATAACATTTTTATTTGATTTATTTTTAGGCAACATAGTTATTTTCTTTTGCTATAAAATGGCACTATGTGCTTGGAAAACATAAACACTGCACTTTTAAAATAACTTACCCATTGAGTGCTAACACTCGTGGCATGCTAACCTGCCCACAATGCACCAGGTGTTCATGTCGTGTCTTCCTGTTTGCAGAACGACGTTCCAGAGGCTGAGTCTGAATGTGATCAATCTTCAGTCGGCGCTGCCAGGTCACTGTGGACTGACCGCATGGCTTTGTCTGGATCCAATGAGCTGACCGTGGAAATGCAGGACTACATCCCATTCAGTTAGTAAACACACACACGGCCGTTTATTTCCAGCAGCTGCTTAAAATTAATCAGGGATGTTAAAGCTGTTTGTCTTCAAAGCCAAACCTTAAACTCCTTGGTAACGTCAGTGTTTCCATTTTTAAAAGGAGAGGCAGCTGACCAGAAAGTCTAGAAATGTCCAGTTTTATTATAGAACCTGAAACAATCACTACAACAGTAGAGCTTGTTGGAATTAAAAGGAAAAAGACCAGTAGGTTTCAGTTTGATTCAGAACCATCACTTTAGGATGTATGAATAATTTTGAGTTGCTCTATAAGTCTGGCTCTCTGTAAGCAACATATAAGGAGGCTCAGTATTTCACTTGTTAATTTCCTTTCTCTCACATCAGTCCAATGCAAAGCCCGGTTCCAGTCACCCAGCTTCCATGTGGACCAGCCCATCCAGCTCCAGGTGTTCCTCAGAGCTGACTGTCCGCACCCCGTGTCATTCAGCAAGCTCACCGTCAGCCTCAGCAACCAGGTGCCCTCCACACTCTGAAGAAAGCTCATTTAGGTTATTTAAGTAAAAAAATCTATACTGTATAGTCACTGTACTCCACACGGAGTTCTGAGAATAGAATAGAAACAGCCTTTCACTGTCCCACACTTGAAATTCAGGTGTAGCACACAAAGGTTTGTGTGTTCACACAAATTCCCATTATGTACAATTCTGTAAAAAAAATTGAGAGACCACTTAAAGTAATTAGTTAGTTCTCTGATTTTAATTTTCAGATATACATATATGTTTAAATAAAATGAACATTGTTCCTTTATTCTATGAACTACTGACAACATGTCTTCGGAATTACAAGCAAAAATTTAACATTTATTTGCAGAAAATGAGAAATGGTCAATAAAAGGAAAAAGATGCAGTGCTTTCAGAGCTCAAATACTGAAAAGAAAGCAAGTTCATATTCATTTAGAAACAACAACACTAATGTTGTAACTCAGGAAGAGTTCAGAAATCAACATTTGGTGGAATAACCATGAGGTTTTCGATGGGCTTCAGTGCAGTGGATCTTCATTTTTTCCATAGCTGTATATTACCATTTTTGCATATAGTTAACTTTAAAGTTCACCCCTACTTTAAATGTAACACGTCCTACTGATGCAAACAGTTTCTGTTCATCAGCTGGAGTCAGTCTGGTTTCATCTACAGGAATACAACCAGTGGTGTGTGGTGGAGTCATCAGGTCAGGACAGCATGACACTGTTGCCAGGGAAACCCAGATCCTACAACTTCAGCTTTGTGGCTAAAACTGAAGACGTGGGTAAGAAAGTGGAGGTAAGCCAATGCGTGTATGTATGCGTGTGTGTG
This sequence comes from Phalloptychus januarius, assembly GCA_902982915.1. Classification (NCBI taxonomy): domain Eukaryota; kingdom Metazoa; phylum Chordata; class Actinopteri; order Cyprinodontiformes; family Poeciliidae; genus Phalloptychus; species Phalloptychus januarius. Next base: position 2,532,556 of record CADWAE010000470.1, on the reverse strand, counting down.
TGACAGAGAGGAAAGCTGTAGCAGGAGCAGTGACTCATTGTGTGTATATGTGTGTGTGTGTGAAGATGACAGGTATAGAGATGATGCTGGGCAGCGACAGTGGCCGCTGTGTGTTCCTGAGCTGGAGAGGTGCCGGTGGAGATGCTGCCTCCACCCATGAGGCCCTGCAGGCCAGCAGGTCGTCACGGCGATGGGGGCGGGGCAACGAGGCACGCCAGGAATTCGACTGGGACAGCTTGACGCTGCAGCACAGCACCATGTAATGTCCTGACCTCGGTTCCTGCAGCCCGGTGAGCTGGCTGTGAGCTGACCTGCTCTGTCTGCTCGTGTCCAGGATCATCTCCAGAGTTCCCAGGATCTGTGTCCAGCTTAGCCACCAGCCTCCAGCACTCACCAATGAGATGTTCTGCATCAGCCTCACCGTCCAATCACAGGAGGACGTCGTGGCGAAGGATGTCAAACTCACTGCCGGTCTCAAACCAGGTGCACTCATTAATCCTCCACATTTACTTGTTTGTTTTAAATATCTGAAGTACTGTAAAACTTTATCCACAGTTTTCAATCCATGCGGTTGTTGTATATTTTTAAGCAGTGAGGCACTGCTCAAGTTACTCTGCAGGTTGTTGCTAGGTAACCAAGGAGTGAGCGTGTTAGGTGATCCACCCAGCCTATCTCAGGCTTGCTGTGAGAGGTTGAGCAGCTGAAGATTTTCCACTGCATACATCCCCCAGATTGCAGTGCGGCTCTGGTTCGGAGCTTGGCGAAAATTCAGATGTTGATATGTTGATATTGATCACTTGTCTATTGCGACACATATTTCTAATGATTTATTGTCCAGTCATATTCAATATGTTAGAATATGCTTCCTGACGAGGCGCATTGACACAGTAAAATAACTTTTTTTAAATAGCAACCTTTAAGCAGGTATTAAAGATACTTTTCATTATGCCCACATTGCTGTATTTTTTTTACTGGTCTGGTTCTAATTTTAAATATGTTTCCATTAATCATTAACAGAAACTCATCATAAAAAACAAAAATAAACACTGGAAAACATCCATCTGTGAATTTAATCTACATAAAGCATAATGATAAAGATTCTAAAATAAATATACTTTTCAGTAATATTCTAATTTCTTAAATGGAGCTGTAAGTTTAGTCTTCATGAATCAGTCAGAAAAGATCAAATTCATATTATATTTTCACATCATAAAACAACATTCTGTGACTGTGTGAGAATGAGCTTCATTGTGTGTTTTCAGGCCAGGAGGCTGGTTTAGGACAGACCACCCATGTGACCCTAGACGGGTCCAGTGTGTGTGACGACAACGCGCCCTCTCTGCTCACCGATGTGCCTCTGGGAGATCTGAAACCAGGAGAGAAGGTACACACACACACACACACACACACACACATCAGAGACTTGACAGCTTCGCTCTTCTTGTAACCTTGTCTTCTGTTCGGCTCCAGCTGGAGAAGTGTGTGTACATGAGGTGTGTGTCGACCGGATCGCGAGTCTTCTTGTTCCATGTGGCCTACAGCATCGATACCGCCGTAGAAGGACGACATATTGTGTGCAAATGTCATAAGGTAGAGAGAGCCTCTCTGTTCTGCAGAGCAGTTTATGTATTTCAGTAGTTGGATTCAGAATGGGGAACTTACATGGACTCATTACCCCCAGAGGGAAATATTTCATGTTTTCTTTGCTGAAAACCCAGCATTCAGTTTGTTAGAGCAGTAAAGAGTAGTTACTTACTGAAAAACGTGAAGCTCTGACTGCAGCTTCTGTCCTGTTTCCTCAGCAGCTTTTTCTCCCACACTTTTTCCTTCCACTCAATTTTACTTTAATATGCACTCAGACAGCTCTCTGTAAATAGCCAGCTGTGTCAGCAGGGAGGGTTTTGACTGTCGGTTTTCCTCAGAGGTTCTTAAACATTTCCATGCCACGACCCCCAAACAGCTTCAGCCTCTGGCTGGGACCTTCCTCTGATAATCCACAGACAATGTTACACAATAGAAAATGGTTTTATTCACTGTTCAATAATTATTACTTTAGTTTAGCATAAATGAGCAAAACAGTTTGCTAAATTTGACTGGCAGCCAATCAGAAAGATTACCACAGCAAATAACTTTTTTAAAAAAAATTACACCTATAATTTTAAGTATAATTGAAAAACAGATTATATTTTATAAGTAAAAGGAAAATATGATTAAAAATGTATTAGATTCTTCTTTTTTTTTTCCACTTTTTCCCCTCATCTTCCCTCCAGCTCTCTGAAGCCCTCCTAGCGCCCCCTGCTGGCCCCCACTTTGAAAAACGCTGGTGTAGACCAGAACCTGAACATAACATTCCTGGCATACTTTTTCATATTTTGTGTTCTGTTTCTTTGTTTTTCTTTATATTTGTAAACAAATATGCTATCTAATTTAAAAAATGGACATAGCATTCCTGTGTGTAAAATGAATCTTTTTTCTTTTAATTCCTGAAATAAGAATTTTCATTTATTTTCTTAATTCTTTAGATGTACATGCATAGCTGGTGCTTCCTGTCCTGTGTAGAGAAACAATCAGCTGTTTTCTGTTTATTTTCTGTGTGTCCCAGGATGAGACGGTGACCGTGGAGACCGTAATCCCATTTGAAGTGTCGGTCAAATTTGTATCTACAAAGGTCTGGAGCTCACAAAAAGATGTTTTTAAACATTTTATAAAAGTTGCCAGATTGCAGTTGTAACGACTTTATGTTGAGGTTCATAGCAAGCAGAGGATTCTGTCATGATCCTAGTCTCTGTGTGTGTTTGTGTGTGTGCAGTTCGAGCCATTAGAGCAGGTAGCAGTGGACATCCCCTTCCTGCTGATGACGGACATCCTCTCGTCTTCACCCTGGCCTCTCCTGCTGAACTCGTCTTCCCTGCAGCTGCTGACGGTGACCAGCAGCACGCCGCAGCTCCAGTCCCAGCTGCAGCAAGGTACCAGGGCAGAGCAGGGTGCTGGGCTACAGGGCTGTGGGTACTGCGGCTACAGGGCTGACAATGCTGCGTTTGTGTGTTCAGTGGTTCTGCAGACAGGAGAAAGCGCCAGCGAGTGCTTCTGTCTACGATGTCCTGCAGACACCAGCAGCAGCAACACGGTGGCGACGGGACAGTATATCGTCTCGTGGAGGAGGTATGTTGAACACACGCATCCACAGGAACGCGTGTGTGTATGAAGGAGTGTCTAACGAGTCTAGCTGTGTCGAACAGGAAGTCCTCCAGTGCAGACAGCCCTCTGATCCAGACTACAGTCACTCTACCTCATATCATCCTGGAGTCTGTCCCTCTTTACATCTATGCTGGTCAGTACATGCCTCACTTCTCTCTAGGTCCTACCAAACTATCTGTTTTCAACTCTGCTCTCTCAGCCAACCATGTCGTGCGTGTGTGGGGGGGTGTGTGTGTGTTAGATCTGCCTTCGTTCGGGCGGGTCAGAGAGTCCCTTCCAGTTCGTTACCACATAGAGAACAGGACGACTCAGGTGCAGGAGGTGGAGATCGCTGTTGACCCGTCGGATGCCTTCATGTTCTCTGGACTCAAACAGGTATGACATCATACCTCCACCCACTTCAAAATAAGAGCATGAATATAATGTCAAACTACTTAAGGATTGCTCATCAGACAATAACCAAAGCTTCAATACAATGTTGAACTATATGCAACTGAAAGCTTACAAAACAGCCAAGAAAATTAGCGTTCGGGCTGCACCAATCGCAGTTTTCTGACCGATCGCCGATTTTTAAAAAGCCTGACTTGCCGATTTCAATTTTGGCCGATACCAATTTTGTTTGGTCTGAAGCGTTGCTCAATATAGCAAGAAAGTTGCTGAATTGGCAACAATGGGGTAACTATTGTTAACTGTAAACATGCAGACCAGACCTGGTGGTTCGGTCTGTCAGTCAAACCTTTCTCATGGGAGAGCAGAGGACAGTGCTCCTCCGCTCCTCCCTCCCGTGAGCACCGTAGATTAGATGCTAGATTAGATGTGGATAAGGTTGGTTGATCACCAATCTCCCAAAATTAAGAAAATTGGCACCGATAAATCGGCTGGCTGACAAATCGGTGCACACCTAATGAATGCTCTACAATTTACCTGGAAAAATGTATTTAAGGGAAGCAAAGTGTGGTACAGATGTTCAAGTTTGACAAAAGTGCTGAAAGACTAAGAGATTAGCTCTGCTGTTAGTGAAAGTGTTCCCACCACTGAGGTTTTGAAAACCATATTTGCTTTGTTGTCGCCTCAGTCAATTTGCTATAAAATCAGAACCAGCTGCCTCTCAAGTCCAGCTCTGGCTGTGTGTGTTGATACACAGGTGTGTCTGCGGGTCCTCCCCGGCACAGAGCAGCAGATGCTGTATAATTACTACCCACTGATGGCTGGTTACCAAACACTACCACAGCTCAACATCAGCCTGCCGCGCTGTCCGACGTCCAGCAGCCCTGCACTAAGACGGTTCCTGCCTCAGCGTATCTTCGTCAAGGTAACCAGCGCTCCCACCTGCGTCTGAGCCCACTCCCCCCTAAAGCGTTTCGAGCCTGACTTGAAACGTCGTCTTGCTTCTTTGTGTCCAGCCTCAGGGTCGACAGCCAGACGATGCCTCCATCGCCGCAGCCTGAGGAGACAATGAAACTGTTTACTGTAAATACCACCAAGCAACATTGTGTTTGTTCTTTTAGATGCATCATTCCACAGAGACGTCATGATGAACACTATTTGTTACTTGTCATTCTGTAAAAAATGTTGACCAAACTTTAGGAGACGGTTGTTTCCAGCAAGTGAAAGTGATGACATGAATTGTGTAAGCAGCAAAACCATGAACTGATGCCGTCTAACCCGGGGAATCCTGGAGGAATCTGATGTGATGTGAGCTGCGTGTTGATTTGGGAGATTAATCCATGACTTGAATGAGTTGAAGGAGTGATTATACTGAAGTAATGGAAAACTTGCCGTGTCTTATTGTTGCATGTTTGCAGATAACTGTGAAAATGTGACACAGTTAAGGCTATGGTGGGGGAAATAAATATTTAACACATCCATGTTTTTATCAGTAAATATATTTCTGATTGGCCATGCTTGGATCAGGTGTGTTTTTGAGCCACTTTTCCACAGCTTCATGTTCTGAAGGTAGGGTTTCTTCTGGGATCAGCTCTTTCTTTAGATTTCTGGTTTTACTTTCAGATAATTATCAGGAATATCTCTGGGACTTTCCATCCTAACTTTAAATTTATAAAGTCTGTCTTATGGGAAAAAGCATGATGTTGCACCTCCAATCTGGAATTTTCCTACCAAACATTCAGTTCAATTAAAAAATGTGGTATTTATCCCAAACGGAAATGAAAGGTTGGAACTCATGTCACTCAAGTATAATCGAATGGATGGTGAAGTTTTGGGCAGGACGAATCTCCTGTAGCAGTCAGTCTTGCCACTAATCTGAAGAGCCCTCTGACTGAGACATAATAACACCTCAATTTCCGTGTAGTAGAGACAACATTCCCCAGCATGACCTGGATCACTGCTGGTCCAACTCATTTGCTTTTGCCATTTTAAATGTGTCAGGCCGTGCGGTTAGAATGCCGAGCAGAGAGATGTTGGCGATATGATCCTTATCCAGTACGAACGGTTGTGGCATTTGGCAACTGGGAGCCATTGTCTGCTCCCAGTTGTTAAAATAAAACCTTGTTGCCACGATTATGCATCATAACTGTCCCAAAGTAAAAAAGTAAAAGCAGAAATCCTTCCAGCATACATAAACATGTTCAAACATTCAATATCTCAACCCACAATTATGAGCAAAAATCTAGAAAAAGAACAAATCAGAACTAAAGGTACAAAGTTTCTCCAACATGCTGCCTGGGTGACTCTAGACCAGTTGGAAGCCTGGTGTGTAACAGAGAGTAAACCCTTGTCTCACCTGATCAGACTATATTTCCAGTATTTAAATGCCTGATCTCACTTTTTGCTGCTTCTGTATTTCATATGTTCAATAGTTCTCCCCTGTGTCACTTGACAGAGTTATAAAACTTCATTTGCAGACCTGTTTGTGTTGATCTTTTTGGTCCAATAATGACATCTGCTCTGGATTTCCTCTTAACACTATGGGACATTTTTGCCATATTCCTTTTCTCCCTTGTATTTTCAAAGTGTATTTCGAAATATCATAATTCAAGATATGCTAAGAAGTTCTTTCTATCATTTTGGTAAATGTGGAGTTTCTTGATTTTTGATCTTCATTCACAAGGTACCAGTACAAATTTTGTCCATTCTTTGGGTTACTAATTCATATAGCAACAAAGTTATCTAAAAACAATTTGTCTATCTGAATGTTCAAATAATTAATGCTGCAAAATATCTCAATATGCATTATGGATGTGAAGGCAATAAAGGGGCCAGTGTGTGTAGGACAAACTATTAAGGGTCAATGAGTAATACATTTTAATAAAAATAAATAAGGAATTTAAAGCGTAACATTTACTCAGTAAAGTTAATTTACAGAACACTTTTTATAGGTATAAATTACAAGGTTCTTCTCAGTAAGAAAAGGAATAAAACATCACGGTAAAATTCTAAAAATATAAATAAAAAAAACAAAAAATAAAGAATTGAAAGTGGACAGGCACAACACAGAGAAAAAAACCCCCGATATTAAGACGTTAGTTGATTGCTTGTCCAAGCAATCATGTACTCAGGCTATTGGAAGCCTTTGATTACTTTTATTAATTATACATGATATTTTGGACTAAACGTAACAACATAGGTTTGGGATTTGTTTTTAATTATTTTCATAAACATTGATGGAACTGAAAATTGACCGTTAGAGGTCGCTGTGGCTGAAGTTAATCGGGTTTGGTTTGTTTTGAAGCAAACTGTCGCGATAACTCACGGGAACTCAATTCAAACTGCGGCGGGTTAAGACGGACTGTAGGTTTATGGCGAAGGTACAGTGCTTTTTAAAAATATATATTATAGCAGATATTTTTTTGTACTCAGCGAACAATAATGCTCAATGTATTTGTCATATTGAAACTGCTACCAGTTTAAAAAGAAGAAGAACGTCAACCGACAACAGCTGACGAAAATGTGTTTAGTGTCTTCGGTGAAAGGGTTGCTTTCTTTCGGCGGCTGACATTTTTATGCGCTTAATTATTGTTGAATGGGTTAATAAACCTACAGGCTTCGGAAATATTTCCATGGTAAACAGAATAAATCAGGTTTGTTTCAGTCAGTGAGTCCTCCATTGCTGCCACAGAAAAAAGTCTGTTACTGGCTGTTTTAAAATAAAGTTCCGCAAGTTGATATCATACAACACATTTTAATCAGTTCTGCTGTATTAAATCTACAACAGACGGTCAAATAAAAGGTCACATCTCCTTGGCAACACAGACCAATAAACAAAAGAAGTCTATATTTTCATATTCAGTAAAATAAAAATAATTGTAATAGCTTAATATCTCTAAAAAGGAATTAAACAATATGGACAAAATAAATGCACCTATTGTAACCATTCATAAATAGAGCTCCATTTAGTTTGAGTTGGTTCAAAGGAATAAAGTAAATGTTTTGGTTATGAGCTATGTGAAATTTCACTACCTTACTTTAAATATGTATCTAAGGCATTGATTGAAATGATAAATGTTTGTACTTTTGAAACTGATTCTCTGAGGCTTCCAAGGCCAAAGCCACTGCTGGAACACCAAAGTCAGCTCATATTTGTCAAAAAGACTCTTAGTCCTCAGACCTATTGGAAAACTTTCTGTGAACTGATGAGACAAAGTGAAATATGGCTGCAGAAGGCAGGATAATAATGACACCACTGCTGACTAGCCCAGTGTTTTTTCTCTCAGATGCCTCCAGAGGAGGAGAATGAGCTGCTGCGTAGCCAGCTTAAGGAGAGCGAAGAGCAGGCCCGGCGTGCCGCCCAGGCAGGCCTGCACCTGCTGAAGCAGCAAGATGAGCTCCAGGAGCAGCTGGAGGAGCAGAGGGTGGAGATGACCAACGCTCTGGAGGTGTGGAGCTGGGTCCATTCAAAAAACATCATCTGTTTCGAATGGATGCAGATGGGTCCATTCTGCATCTGAAAATGTAGATTTAAGATATTTAACTAGAGCTGAAGTGATTAATTGGATTAATTGTGAATAATTTATTATTAAAAGGATCATCAACCAATTATTTTGTGATCTATTAATCAATCTATTATTCTATTAATAACTAATAATTTGCTCTAAATTCTGTAAAAAAATATCTTATTAAGCATATTTTGCTATCCAATTATTGGTTGGTTAATCCAAAAAATAATCAATTAATCAACAAATAATCAAGCATACACTGAAGAAATATTGTGTTAATGTGTTTTCTACAATAAACTTTATTTTCTTATTTAAAAAAGGAATTGAATTGTTTGCATATTTTTAATGTTTTTCCAATATTGTGTAAAAATGTGGTTAAATGAAAACATCTGGAGAATGTAGCAAATCTTTTATGTGATGAATCATCTCAGTAATGGATTTCTAAAATAATTTTTAGTTGTTTCATTTTTTGTGAGAAAGTTGCAGCAATAGCCAAAATGTAGGACACCGTTTCCACCTCTCGGCTCTGTTGTGAGCAACTGTCTGTGTGTCGTAGGCTCTGGAGCAGGACAAGTACTCCCTGCAGAAGGAGGTGGAGCTGAAGACCCGGATGCTGGAGTCTCTGCAGTCGGAATACGAGAGCATGAAGAATGTGCAGAAGCAGCAGCTTCAGGAACATCGGGAACATCTGGAGAGGAGCCACAGCGTGGCTCTGACTGAGCACCAGAACAAGGTAGACCTGTGAGGCTGAAGCTAACCATCACACACTCTGCTCTACAGGCCCAGGGAAGACATGGGAGATCTGAGTCCTAACCACTGTGTGCAGATCCTGAGGCTGCAGTCCACTGTGGAGGAGTTCCAGCTGAGTGAAAAGCAGCTGAAGCACAAGCTGGAGGTGCAGGCCGAGACCCTGAGCAGCAAGATGGAGGAGCTGCGCATGCTGAACGAAAACACCCAGAGCTCCATGACGACAGAGATGATGGAGGTGCAGCTGAAGACCATGGAGCTGGAGAGCGCTAAGGTGAGGCTCGGCGAGGCTCATCTGGACAGCGGAGCACAGGTTCTGCTGCTCGGCACCGAGCCTGAGCCAGACTCCTGCTGGTCCAGGTGGAGCTGGAGCAGACGCTGCAGGAGTGTCGCTACAGAGAGCAGCAGCTGGAGCTGAGCAACAGCCGTCTGCGGAGGCAGCTGGAGCACCTCACCGAGGAGAAGGAGGAGAGGGAGAGGGAAGCCGTGTCCTGGTTCAATGCCCTGGAGGTAACCTGACAGCCTGGCTCATCTGCTCTCTTCCTTAGCTCCAACTAACTCTGAGTTTTAGACCTTAAAGGGAAAACACAATCTGCTAAAGGTGGGGATGCACAGGTGCACTATTTTCACTTCCAGAACCGATAGAGATTTCTGAGGTGTAATATCAACTGATACCAATCCAATACAGAAATATAGCTGAATTAACTTAAAAGGTTATAAATGTACTGAATGATAAATTCATTTGCTAAGTCTGCACCAGTGCAGAACATTTAAATACATCTATAAATCCACAAGCTGTTCAAACATGTAAAATCTATTTTCATTTGCTCAGTCAGTGCAATTAGGAGTATAGCACTGAGTGTAAAATAAATAATAAAGAATCTTATTTAGATTCTTTATCAATCTAAATAAAGAATCAATAGTCTGACTTTGGCCAGACATGTAAAAATGAACTCCAACAAACTTCATGTCAGACGGTTCAGAATGTAAACGTAAGAATTCTAAAAATAATGTAAAATAAATAATAACGCATGACATCACTCAGAGCATAAAGCCTAGAATTAGACTGAATAGATCTGCCTTTGTGGATCAAACACATTGTCACTGATACCCCATCTAGAACTGTTTTCAATATCAGGACAGATACAGATATTAATACCAGCCTGAAGCATCTCTAGTAAAAATCCAACAAGTGTTTCTATTCTGGATCAGTCAGCTTGATGTGATGAGACGTACAGCAGTGTGACTCACTCAAATGTCTGCTTCATTTTTAAACAGAAATCTCGAGAACAAAACCGGGATCTGCAGATCCAGTTGGATCAGGTTCTTCAGCAGGCCCAGGATCCAAACAGCCGGGGCAATTCTCTGTTTGCTGAGGTAAACACAGAGACGGCACACACTCGCTGTGTTCCTATCCAGGTGTCATGGAAATTTTGAGCAAACTTTTAAAGGGACAGTATCGTGATATGTTGTAATGCTATTCCCTCATCAAGCACATACCTGTACTGTTGCCTTGAGTCTTTCATGCATGTTTGAGAAATCCTTTAATCTCCATGGCAACGCTGATAAAACATTGTTAAAGGGTTAATAGAGGAGCCATGTTGTGGTGACTTCCTGAAGGCAGAGCTTCAGAGGGAACAGAATGTTTTAAAGAGACAAAGGCCCAATTTCATGGACTCTACAACTAAAGTTCCTCAGCTGAAGTATGTCTGTTGTTTTCCAGCTGGAGGATAAGAGAGCTGCAATGGAGAGACAGCTTATCAGCATGAAGGTGCAGCACCAGTCTCTGCAGAAAATGCACGCCTTCAGTAAGCAGCAGATGCAGCGCATGAAGGTAGAGTGCAGAGGGCAACTGGGTAGAGCCGCTGCTGCGTTTCCTGCAATGACAGTGACGGTGGTGTGCAGGTCCAGATCGCCACTCTGATGCAGCTGCAAGGCTCCAGGGCCGACCCAGCTCAGCTGGAGAGGCTGCAGTCCATGCTGTCGGAGAAGAACGCCGAGATCCAGAGTCTGGTGACCAAACTGCAGAGGCTGGAGAAGATGGAGGTGAGCACAGAGCTTCAACCTGTTCAAATCCCAACTAGAAACATCAACAGGACACATTTTAATTTGTAAAACGACACATGAAGTAGAGCAGACAAAACCCGTTAATAGTATATAGTTTTCTTTTTACAAATAAGTCTGAAAAGTGTGGTGTGGATCAGTATTGAGTGCCTCAAGTCAAAACTGTGTTAGAAATGTTTTTGAGTGCAAGTGCAGCTGCAGATGTCTGGTATGTCTGCTGGTACATGTCGTGGCAACCACTGCTAGTGAAATGTTGCCTTGACATTTAACTTGGGTTCTCAAAATGTCAATATAATCAGTTCTAAAAACTTCATTAAAAGAATAATTTGGTATAAACTGATTAATTCACATCTGCCCAAACTGTCGCAGTTCTACAACAACAAAGACACTGAGCCCCTCCCCTCCTTGTTGCTGCTCACCTGACCAACACTGTGAGCTGCTGCTGCCAGTATTAAACTCTAACATGGTGAAAATATGTAATAATTGAAATGCCTGATGCCGGCTGTGCTAACGCTACAACACTGATGTTTGAGAGCAACTTGAAATGGTCAGTGAAGCTGTAAAGCTGCTGCCCCTGATCTGCAACTGATGGAGTAAACCTCCTGCATAAGGAGGGGATATGAATACTTGTACAAAGGAATTTGTGTGGATAAGGGTTACTTTAACTGTGTGTGTGTGTGTGTGTGTGTGTGTGTAGACGTTGCTGAAGTCTCAACCAGCCAATCCCGTCCAAGCAGAAGCAGTGGGAGGTCAGGATGAAACGTATTACACTGACCTGCTCCAGCTCAAGCTCAACAACTCTGTGTGAGTTCAGCCTTCATCATCATCATCATCATCATCACAGTGTTTGATGTTTACGGATTGGAATTAAATATAAATGTAAACGTGCCTCTATTAAACAATATGAGTTATTTTTTAACATATTGGTATGAAGGTACAATAAGTTCACAGCTCTTGTTTAATTTATCCCACTGAAAGAGCTTTGTTCTAACGTGTGTGTGTGTGTGTGTGCTCTCAGTAAGGATGCTGAGCGGCTGGGAGATGAGCTGTCCTTGCAGAGGATGAAGTCTCTGTCAGAGAGCCAGAGAGCGCTGGAGTTGGAGAGGAAGCTGTTTACGTCTGAGCGGCTACTCAAACAGGTGGAGGGAGGCGGGTTCCATCAGCGGAGGGGATCATTGCATCATTTATCATTTACAGTAATACATTTCTTATCAGGAGAAGAATTTAGATTTATTGTTGTCACTATAAACTTCAGTTAATGTTTAAAATCGCCTGATACTGTCTATGTTGTTGGGGTTGTTAATTTTACAACAGTTTTTCCGCTGTTTTTTAACAGAGTATTGATACATTTGAAAACAGAATTAAATGCAGTTACTTTGAGCAGTTTAGTTTAGTGATACAAATCAAACTTCTTCATGTGACTGGTGTCCTCAATAAATGGATTACAATCATTTTTTTCCACAGCAGTACTTGTGTTTATGGAGCTTTGACTGCTGTACCATTCAGTCACATAAAATTAGCTAAAGAAAGGAGTAATAAGTAGTTATCACAATAGTACCATGAAATATTGTGATAAAACCTTCCGTCCATTTCGTCCAGCCCATTATACTGATGGATGATCTGTTCCATCAGTATAATCTGATGGAACAGAT